>CM021101.1:108665734-109064335 GCA_007115665.2 Sequoiadendron giganteum
AGGCCTGCTAAAAAAAGGGATCAAATGGAAAATGGGGAACAGGGTCAAAATCAGATTCTAGGAGGATGCTTGGTTGTTGGACTCCCCCTTGGCTTGCTCTGATTTTGGGGCGGTGATGGTTGAAGCTCAAAGATTTTTTGGGTTACATATTAGTGACTATGTGGCTGGCCCTCCTAGAGCTAGGATTTTGAGAGATCTCTCCCTTTGTTACCCCCAATCTCTTGACCTTTGTCACCTAAATAGTTCCCTCCAGGTGTTGCTCTCCAGTATCAAGTTTCCTTCCTATGACAAAGAGGATGAGTTATTTTGGGCTTTAGATAAACAAGGGGATCTTTCGGTTCAATCCACTTACAGACTACTGACTAAGGAAGATTTTGTTGAGAAACATTGGAGGAGGATTTGGAATCATCACATGATCCCTAAGATAAAAAATTTCTGGTGGACAACCTATCATAATAGGATCTTAACTTAGGACAAACCGAGGACTTGAGGGTTGTGCTTTCCTAATAGATGTTTTCTTTGCAAGGAGGGGGAGGAAACTATCAGCCACATGTTGTTACACTACTCGTATGTTGTTGAAGTTTGGGGGATGGCTTTTGAGAAACTTGACATCCATTGGGTTATGAGCAAACAACTTTTGTCATTTATTCAAGGTTGGAATGGGCCTTTTTCCCATCCTTTATCTGGTGAAATATGGAGGAAAACCCCCCCAATCTTAGGCTAGTGTTTGTGGAATGAGAGGAATAACAGGGTTTTCAGGAATATTGAGCGGAGCCCCAAGGAGGTTTTTGGCATTGGTGTTCGGCTCATAGAGGAGAATATCTCCCTCTTTGATGGGAAACTTCCTAAGGGGGGGCCGCTGGACTACGAAATAAGAATGGATAAGGAATGGCATCAGGATCTAAAGGCTAATGCCTTTGATAATTCAAAACTTCTAGCTAGGAAAAATACCAAATGGGAGCCTTCGGATTGTGGATGGTTCACAATTAATTTTGATGGGGCTACTAAAGGCAACCCAGGAAGGGCAAGTATAGGTGGGATTATCAAAGACTGTATGGGAAATATGGTGGCATTGGGGTTCAATCAGCCTTGGATGCTGAGGCTCGAACGTTGTTCATGGGCCTCAAAATTGTTGTTTCTCTAGGGATTTTTAATCTCCATATTGAAGGAGATTCCAAAGCGGTGACGGATGTTATGGAAAAAGATAGATTTATAGGTTGGAATACTAAAGACATTTTGATGGATGCTAGCTTCCTTATGTCCAAATTAAGGGACAAAAAGGTGACTCATATTTTTAGGGAAGGCAACCATGTGGCGGATGCCTTGGCTAATCTTGGCTCAGGTTGGGATTCGGCTAAATGTTGGAGGAATAAGGAAAGACTACCGCCAAATATTCAAGCTTTGATAGAGTGGGACAAGGCTACCATAGTTTATAATATTTTCAACTTATGGATGACAAGAGCTGATTGGGGGGCCCACTGGTTAATTTGGGTGTGTTGGTGGATGAGTGTCAATATTGGTATGGAGTATAGGTGGAGTTTTCTTGGTAAAGCTGAGTGTACATGGGGTAGGGAAAGGAGCATCCACATGTCTGTCTAGTGGATTTGTTGGATGGGTTTAGTTTATAATATTATGATGAGATGGCAAGGAAGGGATTTAATTGAGGAGATCAAATCAAGTTTTGGCGGCATGATGAGGGTTAATTGGAAGGACGTGACTTCTTATCAGGTGTGGAACTATACTATGCATGTTTTTCCTTTGGGAATTGGGTTGCTTGTTTTATCTTCTCATTGCATTTGGAGAAGTGAGTGTGTTTATAAAAATGTGACTTTCTATGATGTGATTTGGCCGCATTCTAGAGACTTCGGGCCTACTAGTTTAGCTAGGGGTTCCTTTGCCTTATTTAGGAGGGTTTCTAAATTTAGTTTATTGGTCCGTCCGCATGGGGTTTCATGCTTTTCCTTCATCTTTTCCAACTTGTGCCTTCTCTACTATAATCATAAATTCATTAATTTTGGTGTTTTTTCTCACTATGGTATATTTCCTCTTCATGCATGTGAATGGTATGTGGGGATCAATTTGCTTCGCTGTAATCACTGCCTTAACTATCTTCTTGAGATTATTGTTCGCGATTGCTATTTTTGGTGTTTCTTGCATTTATGTGAGCTTTCTGAGCAGTCTGGCAGTATGGGGGATGATCGCGTTCAGACAGAACTAGATAGTTGTGATGAATTTTGAAACAACTTCCTAGTCTGGCATATTTGTGTGGAAGAAGGGATTGCTCCGCTCATGGAATGCTTAGTCGGCCATGACCCCATTTTATTGGGCTAGTTTGCCAGTTCTTGGAAGGATAGGAGGGTTTCCATTGGTGGGATTTCGTTCAAAATCAGTGAAGATGTTATTGTGTAGGCTACAGGGTTTTTGTGTATGGGGAAAAAATATCCCAAACACACTAAAAAGTCGGACCACGAGAGCCTCAAGGCATTCTTCAGAGGAGAGGAGACTCCGATTAGGAACCAAGCGGGGTTTGAAAGGGAAGAGCTTCCTAAGCCATGGGACACAGTTTGCATGGCACTAATGAAATATGTTACATTGGAAGGTAGATTCAAAACTTGTTTCTCTTATCATTTCCCTCTGTTAAACCGCCTTAGGCATAAAATGTTGCTTAGCTTCCCGTTTTTCCTTCTAATGGACCTAGAAAGTTCAGTGGACAAGTGTAAAGCGCTGGCCAGTTGAAATCCCTGTGATCTTCTACCGCTTCCACTCCATCAGGGGCTAATCCTCCGCCTGTATCACTTCCATCTTGCCCTCTGCCCACCTAAAGCCATCACCACTGTTTGTGTTGAGAACATTGAACCCCTCTCTATGGTGCATATCTCCCCAGTTGAGTCCAAGAGTCCTCCTCGGAAGTCTAATTTTGACAATGTGGGGAACACCAAGACTAAATTTTCCACCAAAAATATTAAGGGTGGGCTTGGCAAGGCCCATGCTAGTGCGACAGAAGGGCTCTATGAGCTAAAAGCCACTCAGGTTGACACGCTTGTTACTGTCACTATGTCAAAAAAAGGTAAGGAGAAATACATGTAGGTTGCGACTGTTAAAGATGGCAAAGGTAAGAATATGGTTAGGAAAGATTCCAGAGGGGATACGGTTGTGGGGAACATGGAGATGACTGGAGGGGAAAGTGTCAAGAGGAGGTCTAGGAGGCTGGCTAAGAACAACAAGAAGAGGTTAATCATTGAGGATTCAGAGGAGGAGCAATCGAACAATAAGGGTTACAAGGAAGAAGATTCTGAAGATGTGGAAGGTGACATGATGGAGAGGCCCCAGCTTACTCCAGTTGACAGCAAGCTCCCTTTTGGTGGCTCTGGCTTGCACTCTCCATAGCTGCTGGTGGATGAGCCTAGTGAGGTTCAAGGTGCTATGGATGCTGGGGAGGATTTGGGCAAGGTGGCAAAGAGATTGGACACTTTGGATAAGAGATTTTGGGGGCTGACCCGCTTCACCATGAAACTGGGTCACTTTGTTATGAGTACGCTGTCAAATGCCATAAAAGAGGAACTGGAGGGGAACAATAGCCAGGAAAAAAAAGAGTGGGTGGGAGACGAGGCGGTGGACCTCCTGATTAAAAATTGGGACGATGCCAGTTAGTTGCTCCTGGTGTTGGTCTGTCGGTTGTGTCTCGGTTGTTGATGCATTGCCTTTGGGTTGTCTCTATTTTTTCCTGTTTATGTTAGCTTTTTAAGACTTGTCCTTTTTTTGGCCCTAGGGGCTTGTTGTGTGGGGTACAGCGCCCTGTAAATGTTGTTTAACTTTTCAAAAATATGTAATGTTT
The DNA here is from genome assembly GCA_007115665.2 of Sequoiadendron giganteum. Lineage (NCBI taxonomy): Eukaryota > Viridiplantae > Streptophyta > Pinopsida > Cupressales > Cupressaceae > Sequoiadendron > Sequoiadendron giganteum. Next base: position 108,669,570 of record CM021101.1, read on the forward strand.
GTTCATGTGCTTCTAGTGTAATGTTCTCCTTTCAAAAAAACATTGTGTAGAATTTCTTTAGTTTAGGTTGTCCTTTGGGGTTAGCATGACAGGGCGTTATAGATAACTTTAAGAAACTCCACAGGAAAATATTGACTTTAGACATGTGTCTAAAGACCTATTTTGTAGAATTTTTTGATGAAATTAAAACCCATTATAGATGAGACAATGAAAATTCCAAATATGTAATTTTTTTTACAATTGGATTATTTTTCCTATTTTTCAATTAATTTTTGATGAAGCCGGTCCATAAAATTGAAATATTAGGGTTTTTTAATATTTTAATAACTTTTATTTAAAAAAACTGTAAAAAGAATTGCACCAAAACGTACTTTAGACAATTCTTTTCAATTTTAAAAAATAAAAATAAAAAAATGATAAGTTTCAATCATCGTATGCGTGACATAAATGACGATTTTTCAAAACAACAAATATGGCCGATAAAAAATTTACAAAAAAAATATTCAATAAAAAATTATAAAAATATCGAAAACGTGCTTCAATGAGTTGCAAATATTTTCCCAAAAGGATTTAGAAAAATATTATTATTTACGTCAAAATATGGATGACGTACATGTGCATGGTATGGTACAAAAAAGTGACTTTTAAATAGTGGTTTTTAGAAACGCTTATTGAAAATCATTTTTTATCATCTAGGTATTGAAATAAATTACATATTTGGAAACTTGACTCCGAGTACTACATTTTATGATTAGTGACTTTTTTTAAGATTCCATCTCTAAGTGCTTCAAATTTTAAGGTCAAATGTTACAAATTCTGAAAATCAGGGAAAACACTTCCACTTTTTGGCCCAAAAGTGGACTCAACTTCTTGAACACACCCTTCCTTCATCAAATCTTGCATCAAAATTTTCTAAGTTTTCTTCATCTCTTTTGATATAGCACTTGTTTGCAAACACAGAATTATTTCATAGTAGGAGGTTTTCCATATCATAACTCATAAGGAGTCTTTGAACTATTTACTATTGCTTGTCCTTTGTTGAGTATATAAACTGCAGTATGAATAACTTATCTCCAATAGAAATCTAATAAATTTTCTTCTTTCATCATAGTCCTTGTTGCTTCTTGAACTATTCTATTCTTCCTCTACATAACTCCATTTTGTTGAGGAGTCTTAAGAGCTAACAAATTTCTATTCCATGATCTTCACAAAATTTGTTAAACTCATTGGAGGTGAACTCACCACCTCTATCAAACCTTAAGCACTTGATTTTCAAATTCATTTCATTCTTAGACATAGATTTAAATGCTTTAAACTTGTCTCGAGCTTTATATTTTTCTTTGAGAAATGTCACCTAAGTCATTCTAGAATAATCATCAATCAACAACATAAAATATCTATCACCATGAGAGCTTCTTATTTTGGTAGGTCCGCATAGGTTTGTATGCACTAACTCCAAAGGTTCTATGGTAGAGTATTATTTAGTCTTGAACCTCTTCTTTGTCTCTTTCCAAACTGACATTCCTTGCAAGTTGCATTGATAGGCTTTGTAATTCTTGGCAGATCTCTCACATCATTAGTAGAACTGATCTTTACTAGGCTATCAAAATTGTTGTGACCCATTATTCTATGTCATAGCCAACTTTCATTGATTTGAGACATAAATCACTTAGTACCACTACCTTTGATCTAATAAACATTACCTTATGTCCTTGTTCCTACAAAAACTAAAGCTCTAGATCTTCCTTTTTTTATTTCACAACCATCATTCTCAAACACCAAATTGTATCCTCTACTACACATTTTTCCTACACTAAGAAGATTATATCAGAGACCCTTGACATAAAGAACATCATCTATTTTATACTTTCCATCAAAGCTAATTGAACCTTTCCCACAAACCTTAGTAGATGTATCATCACCAAACTTAACAAGAACACCATCATACTTTTTATGTTTAACAAAATTACTTTTATCACCTATCATATGGTTTGAGCATTCATTGTCAATTATCCAGTAATTTCTTTCCTCTCTTGCATGAAAAATAGTCACCATAGTTCCTTCAATGTTATGATCTATTTTGTTGTTGCAGAAAATACAACCAAATAGAATAATGATCAGAGTGATCAAACACAATAGATTGATATGGATGTTGCCATGATGAACTGGAAAGGGAACAAATTTTGTGGAGTTAATCATGCACAAGGTCAAAATCAATCAGCCACTTCTATTGCAGAAAATACAAGATCCAAGAAAAGAGAAGTTGACCTTAGATAATAGGTTGTTCCTAATGTACAACAGCCATAAAAAGACAAATAGTAGACTGATAAAGGTAAACAACAATTTTTCTAGCATAAAAATCAAGTTCCAGTAGCTGATAAAGAGAAGCCACAACCCTCTTCTTCATAGAATTTCAAAATTTTACCAAGACGACAACCTGAGTCTGGTAAAGAGTAGTAGAAACAAGAGAAACCTGCTAACGAACAACCAAGAACTCAACCAGTTCCATTACAGAAGGAGGTTGTTGTTCCTAAAATTCACCAAAAGGTTAGTGATTCTTCTTTCAATATTGTAGATCATATGAAAAATACTATTGTTAGCATCACCATGTTGGATGCATTACACCTTCCTAGGTAGAAAAAGAACCTGCAAGAGGCTTTAGCTAAGATATCCATTTCTGATGGGTCTCTTCAAAACCAGCCAAGTGTTTCTTGCAAACAGTTCAAACAACAAGAAGGATCAGCCAACTCAAGAGGTAAAACCACCACCCTTTTATGTTAGTCAAATAATTGGTGATAGCATAGTGTATAATTGCATGATAGATTCAAGAGAAAGCAGCTCAATTATTCCAAAATAGCTAGTAGATAAGTTAGGACTTGAGTATGAACCATTGTCAAAAGGGGTAGTTCAATTGGATGGAACATCAATTAAGTCTGTCGAATTTATTAAGAATCTACCTCTTACATTACATGCTTGTCCCAACTTTCAGATTCCGCAGGACATTTACATTATCGACCTCCCACCTTATTTTTCCATTTTCCTATCTAGAGATTTCACTATAAAATTAGGTGGTTATCTGTCATCAGACTAGTCACACATCTTTTTCAAAACCATATATGGTACTAGAGTCACTATTAAGTCAGAACCACAGGCTAAAGACCATATTGAGCCTTATCTTCCAAACCCCATAAATGAAAACCTAGCTTTCCATGATCAAGAGGATCAATCCTTGATCCCCGACCCCACTGTACCTATAGAAGGCATACCCGACATAAATTTAGATGAGTGGGCAACTGAGAATCATGAGATTGATCTGTTCAGTCTCATGGACGAGTAGGTTTGGGCATTAATATGATTTAGGAGCCCAATGTTACTATTACAAATCTAGTCAAGGAGGAAAAAGAGCTAGAACAACAAATTGATCAGCTTTGGAAGTTGTACTTTACTGGATCCAGGAGTAAATTAGGTGTTGGTGGAGGAGCAATTCTCATATCAGCTAAAGGAGATACGTATTACTCAGCTTTTAGATTTTCTTTTATTTTTTCTAATAATTTTGTTGAGTACAAAGCATTGATACATGGTTTAGAGTGGGAAAAAAAAGGAAAATTAAGTGTTTACAGGTGTTTGGTGATTCTGAATTGATAGAAAATTAGGTTAGAAATATGAATTTTAAAACAAAATGATTTTATGAAATTGTATAAACACCATGTTTGGGACTTAATTAAAGATTTTGATGCATTTATTCTACAATCAATACCAAGAAATCAAAACAAGCAAGTTGATAAAATTGCTACCATAGGATCACAGTTTGACATTCCAACTGAAATCTACAATGTGGAAGTGCAACAATATGTGAAGGTAGTTTTCAGACCATCAATACTTGATAATAATGTAAGTTGGTAGATTTTTGACAGTCATGAGAAGATAATTCACTTTCTGATGGAAGAAGTGGAGTTTTCTTATGGAAGAATTAGAGTTTTTTGCTAGAAACCAGTGCAAGTTTGATCAGCAATATGGTGATCAAATTATGTAATTAAATTCTAACAAGCTTCCTAAGGGGTTGGTAACCCTTGAATCCATCTTCAACACTAATTATTAAATTAGAAGAGATAAATCCAGCATCACAGTGAAGCAAGAGCACTATGAACCAATAGAGATATTCAAAGATAAGCTCCTTAAGCTTAGCAAAGTCTATACAAAGGAAGAACAACAAGCCTTTATCTTGCTTTTTCAAGAATTTAGTGACATATTTGCTTGGGAATATAGAGATTTGAAGGGTTTCAACCCTGAGTTAGCTTAGCATACCATTGAGCTCGAACCCAACGTGAAACCAGTAAGACAAAAGCAAAAGCCCCTGAATCCAAAATTAGAACATTTGATGAAGACAAAATTGAACAAGTTGATTGAAGGTAGTATCATTTTTCCAATCAAGCACACTTCTTGGGTTTCAAACCTGGTGCCCGTTAGAAAGAAGAATGGAGAGATAAGGTTTTGTGTTGATTTTTGTGATCTAAATAGAGCTTCACTTAAAGATCACTATTTTTTGCCTTCAATGGAGAAAATATTACAAGTTGTTTTAGGATTAGAAAGATTCTCATTGTTGGATGGATATTCAAGTTATAACCAAATAGTGGTTAAAGAAGAAGACCAGTATAAGACAACCTTTACCACCAACTGGGGTACTATGGCTTACAGAAAGATGTCGTTTGGATTGTCAAACGCAGGACCAACCTTTCAAAGAGAAATGGATATGGCTCTCCAAGGTTTGATAAACAAGTTTATTCTTGTCTAATTAGATGATATCACTGTTTTCTCGTGAAATTTTAATGAAAATTTTGGTCATCTTAGATAGATTTTTGAGAGATGCAGAGAGTATGGAGTTTCTTTGAATCCAAAGAAAAGAATTTTTTTTGTTCACAAAGGTAAACTTTTGGGTTATATTATTTCTAAAGATGGTATTTCTATTGACCTAGAATGTATTGCAGCCATTCTGGCATTACCACTTCTTCTCACAAAAAAGGTTTGCAGAGTTTTTTAGGAAAAATAATCTTTGTTAGGAGATTTATTCCTAACATTGTAGAATTGTTTCAACCACTCACAACCATGCTAAAGAAGAATATGCAGTTTACCTGGACAAAGGAGGGTAAAAATATTTTTGAACAGATTAAGGAGGCACTTGTAGTAGCCCCAACACTTATAAATCCAAACTTTGATAAAGATTTTATACATTATGTGTTTGGTAGTGTAGATAAAATTTCTACCATGTTATGTCAATAGAATGATAAAGGACTTGAACAACCCATAGCATTTTTTAGTCAAGTCTTACATGATTATGAAATTAGGTATTCATTTGTTGAGAAACATGTGCTTGTTGTAGTGAGAAGTCTCAAGAAGTTTAGACATATGTTGTCTAATAATAAAATAAATCTATTGGTAGCTCACCTAACAATCAAAAAATTTATGCTAAATAAGGACATTAACAATAGGAGAGTAGGTTGGATAACCAAATTCATGGAATATGAAATCAATATAAAGGTTACCAAGCTTGTTAGAGGTAAGGGTCTACGTGAGCAGCTTTCAAAAAAAAAAAACAGTGAAGAAGTCACTACAGTTATGAATTTTGAAGAAAAACCTGTTGTTAAGCCACTTCAGTTGATTGGATTCATTAGCTGATTCATTACTTGCATACTAGAGATTTCCTAGAAGGTATGGAAAAATCTAAACAAAGATATTATAGATTACAAGCAATTCCATATGCAAAAATTGATGGTGTTCTTTATAAAAAAGACTTCAATGGAGTATTCCTCATATGTGTTTACCCAAATCATACTGAAATAATTCTTGAGGAATTCCATGATGGACCTGTTGGAGGTCACTTTGCACCACGTACTACAACTCTGAAAATAATGAAAGCTAGAAATTATTGGCCAGATCTTTTCAAAGATGCTTATGATTATGTAAGAAAGTGCAGTAAATGTTCATTGTTTGTAGGAAATCAAAAGTTAGCAGCCCTTCCCCTAAATCCAATTCAGGTTGAACAACCATTTGGAAAGTGGGGACTTGACTTCATTGGTTCAAATAACCCATCGTCAAGTGCAGGTCACAAGTGGATCTTGATAGCGACAGATTATTTCACAAAATGGATTGAAGTAGTTGCTTTGAAAGATGCAAATGAAACATCTATTTTTTTTTATTTATTAGGACTTAGTTTCTAGGTTTGGTACACATGATTCGATTATTTATGATAATGCATTAGCCTTTGTTGGTTTGAGAGTTTCAGATTGGTCAGTAAAGAATAACATTTATCTGAATACTTCCTCCAATTATTACCCCCAGGGTAATGGACATGCAGAATCAACAAATAAGAATCTAGTTAAGATCGTAAAAAAGACTATTGAAGATAATCATAGGACATGGATGAAAAAATTAAATTAGCCCTTTGGGTTGATAGAGTTACACCAAAATGATCAACGGGTTTTTCACCATATGTTTTGGTTTATGGAAAAGAGGCCAAGTTTCCCATTTCAATATACTTACCAACTTTGAGCTACATAAGAGAACAAGAATTACTTGAGGAGAACCCAATGCAATTCAGGCTTGCTCAATTGATAGAGTTAGAAGAAATTAGAAAAGAAGCTTTCAGGAAGCTCCAAATTCATCATTCTCAGATGAAGAAAATGTTTGACAGGAAAGCAATAGAAAGAGTCTTCAATGAGGGTGATTTAGTCTTCAAATGGGATGAGTTAAAGAGAAAACCTGAAAAACATACCAAGTTTGATGCCATGTGGGATGGCCCATACATTATCACAACAAAGAAAGAACATAACATATTACAACTCTCAAGGATAGATGGAGAGGTGTTACCCATCCCCGTCAATGGGATTCATCTCAAACAGTGCTATTAAGCATCAAAGTTTGATGTTGTACATAGTAGAGTAGTTTTCAATTTCAGTTATGTTGTCAATAAGTGCCCCATGGCACATTTTCAATTTAGTATTGTTTTTCTTTCAATAAAGTGCAGTTGTTGCATGTGGTTTTCAAAATTTGTCTTAAACAGAGTTTTAGTAGTTTCTTTCAGTTTGTGTGATTTGAAGTTGAGTTAAAAGTTTTTTCTGAGTGAAAATAGAGCAAAAAAATGGACTCCATGCCTAATGGATAAGCTACATAATTGGTCTACGGTGTTCAACAGGCAAACACTCCATAGAGGTCGCCAAATTGTTACCTAATTTTTTTAGCTACAACTCAAAATAGGTAGAACTGAATTATATATTCATCATTGAAAGGTACACAAATAATCTCAAATTTCCTGCTAAGTATTCACTGATCATGAAAAAATGATTACTTTTGGATTCAGTATTTTATACAATAATTTTAATAGAGGAACTTATGCAATTGCATATAAATGTTGTTTTATTCATATTGTAAAAATCAAGGTCCCACATGTTGGGTCTCAAAAACATAGGTTTGAACCATGAAAGGTTGCCAAGCTCTGACAACGTTATTGGCAAACTAATAAGGCCAACTAGTACAATTGAACCTTATACTCTTAAGGCTCTGCTAATCCTAGGCGGGTGTACCTATATGAATGTTGCAAATTTTGAAATATGCTTCCTACTTGACTAAACTATCCACAATGCCAATTTGATAGTGGAGAGATATGATCTAAATTTGGTCTAAATAATGTATGCAATATCAGATAAATTTGGTACAAATAATGTAAGCAATATCAAGGTGAAGCCTGATATGTTTAGTTAACAAATGTCAAATGAAATGAATAAAACTAAATAATGAAAGTAAGGGAGACCAATGCCTTGTTAGGTAAAACAGAGTCAAATGAAAGTTCCAAATGAGTGGCTTTTATCTAGAAAATATCTAATTGTTTGGCATATGAATATGAGTTTATAACTGGTATAAACATGTAAGAATATGATTGACAGACCCTACTTGAGGTAGAATATCAATCCTAACTATTTGATTCTTCTTAATGATCCAAATAACATTCCCAAATTACTGTGATTGACTGAAAGGGATTTAATTCTTTCTTGAAGAAACCAATTAATCAAGCCACATAGATATAGAAAATGTGCATTGATAAATTGAACATATATTTGATATTTCAATTTAAATAATTAAGAAACATTAGACTGGATATAATCAAATAATTGCATAAATCCAACAAATAACTGATATCATCCTTAAATCTTACACATGCAACATATTCTTCTTGAATGCAAACATTCTAAAAATATTATGCTTGTTGCAATCTATCCTCCTCTAATCTCTTTTTCTTCTTACTAATTTTTACAAGTATTTTATACATTACATTTCAAGAGTCACAGCACTTCATTTTACTATTACAGTCGTTCATATTATGTTTGACAAAAAATAAAACATTTAACTATATTGCCTTATTAGCAAATCAAATGTTTAAACTATAGTCCACTTTTTATATTTCATTTTATCCTCCTCGCCTTCACTTTTCACTTTATGCCTTGACCGGTCTTTGTATTTTATCTCCTCGTGGCTTTCATTCATTTTACTGCTCTACCGCGGGTTTGAATTTTCCACCCACGGTTAAGCGGTGCCTAGCCCTAACCTATCTTCACTCTGCCAACTGCAATGGCTATCTCCATGCTTACCATGCTACCGCGGTCTCTAGCTTGACCACCAGCGATACCGCGGTGTGACTATCATGGTCTTTCTTCTCTTCCACCGCACTATCGTGCCCTTCATTTTGTTCACCTGTGGTATCGTGGTGCTTGAAATTTACTGTCACCATTCACTATTACTGCTTTACCGTGGTTTGTTTGATGCCTACTCACAGTACTGCGGGGTAATCGTTAGTCATCTCCTCTCATCCTACCACTCAACCACTACTTGCAAAACTTCTATCGTAGTCAATGCGGTCTCCTTGTTCAATGCGTGCAGTATGGCAATCTTAACCATCATGGTCTTCCTTTCATCTACTGCCCTACCACGACCTTCACTTTAGTTGTCAGCGGTAGCGTAGTGCCAACATTAACTATCATCTTCTCCGGCCACCGCATTATTGCGGTCTACTTCCTAACCCCATGCGGTGTCTTGTCAACCATTATCCCCGTCGTCAACTCACCACTGCTCACCAATTATCTCACTACCATCATGAAACTGTGTTCAATGAATTGACCATGCGTGGTGTGATGGTAAACAATTCCTTCTTGCACCTTAGCTTCCATCACCATCATCTTGCTAGTTGCTAACCCTATCACCGTAGTCACCGCAGTCAGTCAGATGACGGTTCACAGTGTAGCGGTAACATTTCTTGTGACTATACCTTGCCTTCACCGTGGTACCGTAGATGGTCTGATGGTTATGCATGGTAAAGCGGTAGAACAAATGATAGTAATTTCAAAGGGTAAGATCTAACAGTAGGAAAAATTAGTTTTTTTTTACTTTATGTAAGGGGAATAATTGAATTTTTATGGAAAGATAGGAAAATATTAGATTAGATAGACAAAGACTTAGGATTTTCGTGGAATTTTATGGAAAATAATAGGAAAACCCTAGGAATGTTTTACAAAAATTTTGGTTCTAACAATGGCTCCTATTGGGGAAGAGTAATTTTTCAACCATTGCAAGAATCCAAAATTATTTGGTAGAGAAGACTAAGTGAATGGCATGAAAATGAAGGTAATGGCAATTGGAGGGAAATAAAAGAGCATGGAGGAGATGAAAAAACCTATGCTACTATACATGGAGAGGAAAGCAATGCTTTCAATAAGGGAATTCCTGAGATTGTCCATGTACTGGCAAACCCAAACCCTTCAATATTTTCTAAACTATTGTGCATGGAAAAGAAGATTTGAAGAAGGGGTTTAAATAAGAATTTTCCATGCACTGGAAATTCTTAACCCTCTGCAACTCTTCAAGAGAAAAAATGCTTCAGGAACTGCCCATGTACAAGAAAGTCCTACTCTCTCCAGACATGTTCTACAAGTAGTATGAATCTTCTCCTCTTTTACCAACAATAACAAAGGGCCCCAACCACAATGATTCAAATTTCCCAAGTTTTCCTTTCTCCTGGCATCTAGCATTCCACATCAGTACCATATCATCTTCTTTAAAATTTCTATTTTTTGTTTTTTTATCAAAAAAATACTTCATCTATGACTGTAACTTTACATTCTGGTTTTGAGCTATTCTTCTTATTTCATCAAGCTCTGTCAGTTGCTTCATTCTCTCCTCCATTGGTTCTGGAACATCTATGTCTTCTTGAAGGATAAATTTGTAAACTGGCAACAAATTTTGTAAAGGCATCTTGGCTTGTGTTCTATACACTAACTCATATGGAGATTTTCCAATTTCCTTTTTCACAGTAATCCTATCTGCCCATACAACCAATCTTAACTTTGAATCCCAAGACCTTTTATTTTGACCGAGCATTCTTCTTATGATTATCAAAAGACTTTTGTTGCTAGATTCTACCTGACCATTAGTTTGTGGGTGATGATGAGACAAAATAATAACTCATATTTTAGCCATGTAAAAATGTATATTTTGCCTAATTATGAAGTTATCAATACTGAGCATGATGATGAAAGTAAGATATTTTTAGTTGCAGTAGTCAAATATTTCATCATATCTTTAAAATTACAATCTGGGTTCTAGAGATTTTTGGTCTGAAATTCAAAGACAATATGGTGACAAAACCCATTAAAGTTCCAAAAACCTAGTTTGTGGTTTAAGAGACAAATTCACCAGAATATGTTGCTCCAGAATTTGTGGAAAGGTGTTCTAGAACTTGGGGGACAACACTTGAATTTATTCCAAAATTTGTGGGTTGCTTCGAAACTTTTCCAAAATTTGTAAAAAACAACAATTGTGAGAATTAAAATAGATTGGGGTGACTTGGAAAGAAGTTGAGAGCATCTAGGAGGTAGTTCCAAGAGTTAAGGAAAGTTATTGGATTGTGCAAACAAATGGAGAATATCTAAGAGACAATTTTGGTTAGTTTGAACCATTTTGCAAGCATCTAGGAGGTGATATGGGGCAGAATAAGAAATACTAATACCATGTGTACAACTAAAATCTCTACTAAACTCATTAGATTTAAAGAACATCCCATTTTCTATAATTAGTCTTAATGGTGTACCAAACCTAGTAATAATGTTATCCATCAAAAAATTGACCACAATTTTACTTGTTGCTTGCTTGGCTAGGATTGCTTCTACCCATTTGGTGAAGTAATTAGTGGCTACCAATATCCATCTATGTCATCCACTTGATTTCTCATGTATCTCTCCAATAAATTCAATTCCCCATTGATGAAAAGGGGCTTCAACCTGCATAGGCCTCAGTGGTAAATCTCCCTGATATTTCATTTTTCCTGAAAACTTCTGACATGACTCACACTTTCTCACATATGAAAAAGAATCAATAAAAAAAATTGGCTAGTAATAACTTGCCCTGAGGATCTTATGTGTAGTTGTCTTTGCATAATAATGGACTCCACAAACCGCTTCATGCATTTCTTTTAAAACATGTTTAGCTTGTGACTCATCTAGACATAACAATAGCATCCCATCCATGTTCTTCCAAAATAAATCACCTTCTATGAATACATATTTGGATGCTTGTAATTTCAAAGTTCTCCTCTGGTTATCATTAAATTCTTTAGGGTACTTCATATTTTTGAGGTGATACATGATGCTTTTATACCAAGGTGTATGCTCAATACTTGCAATCGCATCTCCCTCATCTTCTATATTGGAAATTTTATTTGCTTCAATATTTGTTTCTGCCATTAACTTGGCCAATCCCTGGCCTCTTACTAATTTGGTGATTTATATTTCCATATCAAATTCTTGAATTTTATTAATCCACCTACATCTCTTCCCCGTTACTTCTGACTGTGTCAAGATATCTTTAACAGTTGTATGAGGAATATAAGAAATCACTTTGGCTCCAACAAGATACGGTCTAAAAGCTTTTGTGGCTTTTACTAGTGCAAAGTCTTGTTTTTCCATTATATCATATTTCAATTTTGACCCTTGTAGTGAATTACTAAAGGACATAGGATTCTCATGACCCTCATCATTTTTTTGCAGCATGGCAGTTGCTATGTTGTGAAATGAGGCAAATAAAATATCTAAAATGGTTTACTAAAATCAGGGGATTTTAAGATAGGGGCTTCTTTGATAGCTCTTTTTATATATATGAAGGCATCCATAGCTTCAAAAGTCCAGTCCAACCTTTCTCCTTTTTTCAACATTTTAGATATAGATTTAACAATCTCAACAAAATTGGACACAAACCTCCTAACAAAATTGACTTGTCCAAAGAATGATTGGATGGCTTTGACAGTTTTAGGAATAGGAAACTTATTTATGGCTTCAACTCTCTTAGGATCTATTCTAATCCAATCCTTTAACACAATATGTCCTAAGAGTCTTCCCTCTGTGACAACAAAATGACATTTTTTAGGATTAAGACTAATACCATATTCCAAAGATTTGATGAAGATCTTCTCCAAGTCTCCCACATGATTCTCTCCCCTTTTGGAAAAAGCAGTGAGATCATCTTGATATACCACCATTATAGCATTGATCAGATCTTCAAATGCCACATCCATGGCCCTTTGAAAGGCGGCTCCTTCATTTGTGAGACCAAATGACATTCTTACATAGACATATGTTCCCCATGGAGTTGTAAAAGTTGTTTTTTACTGCTCAGATTCTCTGACCTTAACTTGATTATAACTGAAGAAACCATCCATCATAGATAACAGCTCACACCCTGTTACTTTCTCTAGTATAGCCTCCATGTTAGGTAGAGGGTAATTATCTTTGAGGGATGCCACATTTAAATTTCTGAACTCCACACACAGTTTGATATCTCCATTCTTCTTTCTTACAAAAACTAGGTTCGACACCCATGTTGAATGCCTGATTGGTTTGAGGATACCTCCATATCTAAGCTTTGCCAATTTCTCTTGCATCTTAGGTTCCAGAGTTGGATTGATAGGCCTCTTCCTTTGTCTGAATGGCTTTGCATCTGGCTTCAGTGGAATTTCATGTTGAAAAATATCCTCTCTATATGCCTTCAAATCCTCATAAAACCAAGAAAACACATGCTTGTAATTTCTAAGCAATGTAATCAACATTTTTTTGATGGTTGGGCTTACTCTTTTTCCAGTATAAACCATTTTAGGTGCCAATTCAGTTCCCAGATTTATTTCCTCAATATTCTGTTTCTTAATAGGTGTCTGCTTCATGAGAGAATGATCATTTCCATCATACACCCTTTCGAATGCCACAAGCCCTTTGGGAAGTTTTTTGGTATTAAGCTGCAAAACTTCCTTACCAAGCATGGTCTATTTCCCATCTACTTCTTCCACAAAAGCATTGAAATCAATCTCCTGTGCTTCATACTGGTCTATACAATGAAGAAACTTCAAAAGGTCAGTATCATTATTAAAAACCTATCAGCTATATATGTTGTGAGGGACAATAGGTCTTGCTTTGAATTCAAATTGAGATACCCCTGCTAAAGTAATATCATATTTCTTTAAGGCTACATTAGCCAATAAATCAGCCATCAAATTTTCAGATCTATCTATCCAATGAATTGAAAATGCATCAAATAGTTCCATTGTATCCCACACAACATTTCTATAATGTTTCATCCTTTTATTCTTTGCAACATATTTTGATCTGACTTGTGACACAACTAGCTCAGAATCACCCAATATAGACAACAACTTAATCTTATGTTTGATAGCTATGTTCAAACCAATCAGCAAGGCTTCATACTCTGCCACATTATTTGTACATTCAAGATCCAACAAGAATGAAGATTTAAACATTGTACCTTCAGGTGATATGAAGACTATCCCAGCATCATTACCTTCTTGACTACATGCCCCATCAAAGTAAATTTTCCACACACCTTGCTGATTTTCAGAAATATGTTTATCAATTGGGTCTTTGTTCACTAATTCAGGCTAAGATAATTCCACTCTAAAATTACCCAAAGCTACATCACAGAAGAAATTAAGTTGTTCTTGAGGCACACACTCAACAATTTGATTCATTCTTGGCTCCCTATATAACTTGACCTCTTCACCATTACTGGTATAGTGGCATATGATAAATTGAACTGCACATTACCCCCTACTGTTATATTCCATTGTCTTGACAAAATAATTCCAAACTAAGGAGGTGTTTCAATTATGGTTATATCAATATTGCAGGAATCTTGAGGGTAAGTTGATAACCTTACTTCCACATTCTTTATTATTCTTACAACCAGAAGAAGCCTGCTATCCATGGCTTAACATTTACCTCCTTCCACATCTACCCTCATACCAAGTTGTTTCATTACCCCTACTAGCATAATATTCATGGAAGCACCTAAGTCTATCATGAAATTTCTCACTAACTTGCCACTTATGAGTGGGGTGGAAAAAAATGGGTCAATCTATGGTGTATTCATTAAGTAAGCTTGTGGAATTTTTATTTCCTTTTTTTATTAGTGGTTCCGGGGATCTCCTTATTTTCAAGGTTTATACTTTGATTCCCATTAGACATTAATTGTCTGGAACCTTCCCTATATTCCTTAATTTTCATCATTTCAAGTAATGGAACATATATTTTTAGTTGAGATAAGGTTTGTATGAAATCAAAACATGTACCTTCAGTTCTGATCACCTTCCTTGGTTCTATCAATTCTCCTTTGCTTGTTTGACTTGGATTTTGTTTCTCGATAGAGACGTCTTTGCTTTCTTCTTTAGGAGCTCACTTCTATTCCTTTTTGTCAGATTTATCATGTCCCCTTAGATGTCTCTTTTGATACTTTTTTAATTTTTACAAATATTCCTCTCGAAACACCCTCATCTTTGTTCACTGTTTTGTTCCTCAACCGATACTTGCTTCTAGCTTCTTCCACTATTGAAGCAGTTAATCTTTTGATCTCTTCCTCACTGGGTCTCCTTACATTGCACTTGTTAATCTGAAGTAGTGTAGTAGGGGGATCTTGTTCATTTTCACTTTCTTCATAGTCAGAAAAGACTTACTATTCTGCGATATGAATATTGTATTTTTGATGATCAAAATCATATTCATATCCCTCATCCTCTAAAGATGAATATTCCTGCTCCAAAGAATTAAGAGCGTGGGAAGTTAGAGAGATATTATGGTCTTCCCCACCATCATTTTCCATTGTGTCTTCTTTTGGTACTGACTGAGCTGTAACAAAATGCTCCGGGGAGTGTGGTGCAAAACAAATTGAGCACCAAGGACTCTTATCCTCCATATATGCCCCTTTCCTTTTTAATGGATCTGGTGTTTCCTCATTTCTTAGTCTATCACTTACCAACTTCTCGTCCTTCCATTTTGTATTATAATTCATGTGATGTAACCTTGGTCTTTCATTCTTATATGTATTTTCCTATCTATTTGGGGGAGCATATGGGGGAGCCCTAGGGTTCTCTCTTTTATAAATCATCCCTACAGCCTTCCTGTTATTCTCAATTGTGAGTGCTATCTTTTGAGCTTCAGCCAAGTTCCTAGGATCTTGTTCCTAAGTTCATATCCTGTCTTGGGATCAAAAGCATTCAAGTAGATGCTCAATGTCGTAAGATCAACCAGCTTGGATGCACGAGGTATCTTATTATATAGTTTGGAAAACCTTTGATTAAAGTCATAAGCTGACTCATTTTGATGCTTCTAGATAGTTACCAACTCATGCAAAGAAAACTCTGATGCACATTGATTCCCATATTGTTGAAGAAACTGCTCATAAAATATATGAATGGAATTAATGGATGTTGTCGGTAAATTGTTAAACAAGTCCTTGGCATCTTCGATCAACGACATCATGAATAATATCATATGTACATCCTCATATTGCATATCTAGGACTTGAATGAATATTTTAAAATTTTGTAGATGCTCCTCGGTTGTGACTACACTACTTCCTAGGAATTTTGGGACTAGGTTTCTCCAATTGTTATCCAGAGGGTAAGGGTATATGTGAAATCCAGCCAAATCAAACTGCCTGTTCATGGTTGTATATTGTGGAGGAGGATTTTGGTACTGGTGATGCTGGTACACTGGATTACTATTTCCCACATATTGATGACCTTGTGAGGGTACATACTACTGATAAGGAGGTGGTTGAACACCCTTATGTTGTGGTGGAGAATTTTGGTGCCCACATTGATTCTTTGGCTGATTTTGGTGGTCCTGTGGAGAATTTGATACTCTCATATTATTATTTTTATGAGGGGGCACATATTTGGGTGAGTCAACCATTGGTGTTTTAATTTGAGCTTTGTGTAATTTCATCTTTCTGAATTCTTTTGTTTCTTGAAGTTGTTTCTCATATTCTACCCTTAATCTTTCTGCCTCTTGCCTCTTGCCTCATGTGCTCCCATTGTATATCTACTTCACTTCGGGCCATAAGTTCATGATTTTCTTCAGATGCTTCTTCATATTCAAGTCCCTCCTCAAAAAGTGTTGTTCTTTGCTCATATTCAAACTCTCTCCTTTTTTTAGCCTCAAAATTAGCCATGTACTCATCATCCCTCTCATGATTCATTCGCTAGAGGGATTTTATCTTCTCTTCTAGAGTGTGAAGTTCTTTAGATGGGTTGTTTTCATTTTTTAATGCATCATACGAATTATGTGTTTCCACCGGTGGTTTCGATGTTTTTTTTCTGTTGTTGGGCCCTAGTCATTAGACACTTTCTTGCCCTATTCATTTTTAGAATTCCATTTAATTTTATCATTAGGACCATCATTATCTTTGTATAAATATCTTCTTCCCTGCATGTTGTGAGTAATCGTGATGGTCTAAACTCTAGGACAATTTCTTTTTGATTTGTATTTTATTTTATCAGTCTCAATGCTTTTGTTCATTCAGAGTCGCCACCCATTTTTTCTAGAAGTGAGAAAAATGTTATTATTTCACCTAACGGAGTCAATTTTCAAATTTCTTAACTGTGAATCTTTCTTCAATGACTCTATATGGAAAGGTTGCCTACCACCAGAATTTTCTCAAGTTATTCCCCAATGGAGTCACCAATTTCTTGGGTCTCAAAAATGCAGGTTTGAACCACAAAAGGTTTCCAAGCTCTCACAACGTTATTGGCCAACTAACAAGGCCAACCAGTATAGTTGAACCTTCTACTCTTAAGGCTCTGCTAAACCTAGGTGGGTGTACCTATATGAATGTTGTAGATTTTGAAATATGCTTCCTACTTCACTAAACTATCCACAATGGTAATCTGATAGTGGAGAGATATGATCTAAATTTGTTCTAAATAGTGTATACAATATCCAGGTGAAGCTTGATATGTTCAGTTAACAGATGTCAAATGAAATGAATAAAACTAGATAATGAAAGTAAGGGAGACCAATGCCTATTTCAGTAAAACGGAGTCAAATGAAAGTCCCAGATGAGTGGCTTTTATCTAGAAAATCTCTAATTGGTTGGCATACGAAGATGAGTTTATAACTGGTATAAACATGCAAGAATATGATTGACAAACCCTACTTGAGGCAAAATATCAATCCTAACTATTTGATTCTTCTTAATGTTCCAAATAACATTCCCAAATTATTGTGATTGATTGAAAGGGATTTAACTCTTTCTTAAAGAAACCAATTAATCAAGCCACACTGATACATCAAATGTGCATTGATAAATTGAACATATACTTGATATTTCAATTTAAATAATTAATAAATATTAGATTGGAGACAATCAAATAATTGCAGAAATCCAACAAACAACTGATACCAGAATGAAGTCACCAAATCAGCAGTCTTTCATTATCATCCTTAAATCTTACACATGCAACATATTCTTCTTGAATGCAAACATTCTTAAAATATTATGCTTGCCGCAATCTATCCTCCTCTAATCTCTTTTTCTTCTTACTGATTTTTACAAGTATTTTATACATTACATTTCAAGAGTCACGACTCTTCATTTTACTATTACAGTCATTCATATTATGTTTGACAGAAATTAAAACATTTAATTATATTGCCTTATTGGCAAATCAAATGTTTGAACTATAGTCCACTTTTTATATTTCATTTTATCCTTCCCGCGTTCATTTTTCACTTTATGCCTTGACTGGTCTTTATATTTTATCTCCCCGTGGCTTTCATTGTTTTTACCGCTCTACCGCAGGTTTGACTTTTCCACCCGTAGTTATGCAATGCCTAGCCCCGACCTATCTTCACTTTGCCAACCATGTCGTCTATCTCCATGCTTATCGTGCTACTGTGGTCTCTGGCTTGACCGCCAGTGGTACTGCAGTGTGACTATCATGGTCTTTCCTCTCTTCCACCACACTGTCGTGCCCTTCATTTTGTTCAGCCGCAGTATCGTAGTGCCTGGCATTTACTGTTACTGCTTTACCACGTTCTATTTGATGCCTACTCATGGTACCGCTAGGTAACTATTAGTCATCTCCTCTCATCCTACTGCTCAACCACTTCTTGCAAACCTTCTACTGCAGTCACCATTGTCTCCTCGTTCACTGCATGTAGTATGGCCGTCTTAACCATCATGGTCTTCCTTTCATCTACCACCCTACTATGGCCTTCACTTTAGTTGTCAACGGTAACACGGTGCCAACATTACCGTGGTCTACTTGCTAACCTCATGCGGTACAGTGGTGTCTTTTCAACCATTATCCCCACTGTCAACTCACCACTGCTCACCAGTTATCTCACCACCACCGTGATACCACGGTCAATGAATTAACCATGCGCGGTGTGGCGGTAAACACTTCCTACCTGCACCTTAGCCACAACCACCATCATCTTTCCATTTGCTAACCCTATCACCACAGTCACCACATTCAGTTGGATGATGGTTTGCAGTGTAGTAGTAACATTTATTGTGATTGTGCCTTGCCTTCATTGTGGTACCGCAGATGGTCTGATGGTTATCCGCAGTAAAGCAGTAGGACAAATGATAGTAATTTCATAGGGTAAGATCTAGTGGTAGGAAAAATTACTTTTTTTTGACTTTATATAAGGGGAATAATTGAATTTTTATGGAAAGATAGGAAAATATTAGATTAGATAGAAAAAGACTTAGGATTTTAGTGGAATTTTATGGAAAATAATAGGAAAACCCTAGGAATGTTTTACAAAAATTTTGGTTCTAACACTAGATAAGTTGTGGGAGTAGCTTAATTTGATTTATGTAATAAAATGATAGGTACAAGAAAAAATTGTAAACTATATAACTGTAGATAACATAAGCATAGAAAGGAGGGTGGTTCATTGCTTGCAATGATGAGGCCATTGATACTTGATATCTTTGAATGGTGTTGTTGAAGCTTTCCAGGTTCCCTGGCTCTAGTCTCCTTGAGTTGTCCTACAGGATGAATGGAAATGATGTTAGAGATTGACTCTAAGCAATGATGAATCAAAATAAATCCTATGCCTACATTGCCACCATAAACATAATCCAGATTCGTTCAAAGTATACATCAGATGATTAAGTTATCAAAGAGTACAAAGAAAGAGGAAGCTTTTAGCTTCAGTTATTTTGCTAACATATTTTTTCACTGTGCAGGAATAGGTTTATTAAGTTTGTGATCATTTGTCATTAGATACGTGGAGAAAAATGGGCTCCCACAAGGGTTGAGCCCAAAATATCAAATGGAAATGGGAAATGAAGTATCATCATAATCAAAAGAATAATCTTCATGATATGCTGGAAATGCATACCTTCAGGATGCAAAGAGAAATCATATAAATTCAATATATTGATTAACGTAAAGCTAATTGATATATAATAATACTAAGAACAATTAATAAGGCAACAATCATGCCTTACAATGATACAGTCTAAAATTGAAAAGCAGCTACCAGTGTTGGCCATTTAATAAATTTACACACTGAAGAAGACAACCATCACAGTCAAGTCTTAATATGAGACAACCATAAAGCACAAAGTAGTGTTACAACACTCAAGTCAAGGTAAGTTTTCATGAGAAGTGATGCTACTTGATGAAGAATTTGTCTCCTTACAATCAACATTGGAAATTTTCCAATATTAGACAATGTGATCATCCAAAAGGCACAAAAGACTTCAGAGCTTTCACAATTAGGAATGATGGTAAATGTACAGACAAGGAGAATGTGAACTATTTCAATGTCATAGGTGATGAATGAAATATAGATCAAGGCTAAAATATGTTGGAATAAATACAAGGGCATGGGGACAGTTATCTGAAGTCTTTTTAAAGACAGTAACTTCAATATATGACAATCGTATTGAAGGCAAGGAAAGGTTTTCATAAGAATAATCATGACAGTAAATTGAATGCAATGAAGGACATCACAAGGGGTTTCAGACACCACACAAAGACAAAATATAATGAAAAGTCATATTATTATCATGAACAACAGGCATAGTCATGAAAGTAGATCATAGTGCATAATGACTATCACAGTGTATCAATAGGGATAGTCAAACAAAAGAAGAGAGTCAACAAAGATAAGGATAGTGATTTCATAATGAAGGGAAATCCACTTAAAATGGTATCAAACCCAAAAATATGCATAAGAAAGAGATATGTAGACATTAAGGGAAAAAAAAGATCAGAATCATATGCAAGGTTCATAGATGAGCAATTTGTGAAAGTCATGTCAATAGAGCCCTATTTTTACGCACCTCCATTTTGATGGCTCTAAAGCACAAAAGGTCTAGATATTGGAGAGGTCTTTCATATGTCTAGCATTGTGGAGATATGTTTCATCTTTTTCTTAGATCTTAAAAGAAGGATTGTAAATGGTAGTTTAGATAAAGTGGACAGTCATTTATGACTGAAGTGTCCCCCTTTCAAGCTTACTTTGAGTTTATAGGACAGTCAAGCACCCTGAAATGGCAAGTCATAGTGACCTTAATGCAAGGGTAAAATGACTACAGTGAGGAATGTTGCATTTTCATGGCCTTTGAAACAACATCATGGAGGAGCTAAATCTAGCAAGAGCATCAATGTTGCTACATAAGAGAGTTCAAATCTGCAAGTAAAGGAATGGAAGAATTTCTGAAAATCATTTATAATCTTGAGTGAATAAGCTTCAATAACCGGTTTTAACTAAAAAATGTAATCTTTCTTTTAAAATACAAAATACCCATATGTTGTTTTGGACTAAAAATGTAGAGTTACAATTTACCCATTTGGAGGTTTTGTCAGAAAACACAAGAATGAATATCTCTTTTAGAATATAGAGCACCCAAGAGGGTTTCAATTTAAAAATGCAGTTTTCTTCTTGGCACAGTTTAACCACATGAGAGTTTTATTAGAAATAAAAAAAATCCATGAGATGATGTTATGGGTCAGACAAATTTTGAGTTCAAACACAAGAATAATGAAAATACGGTGTTTTTTTAAATACTCAAATCGAACATAGAATTGCCACAGCCTGGAGGAGGGTTTTTGTTCACAAATATTCACCAAGGTAAGAGAATTCATTAAAGTTTTTCATCAAAACTTGAAAATCAGAGCAAGCAATGAATATAATGCAAGTTTCTTTATGAAGATTCTTTATCAAGAACACACATGGTGAGACCTATGCAAATTGCTTGTTTTTTGTCAAAATAGCAATCATTCTTTCATAGAGATAATCTTTTATAAGTTTTGTTTTAATAGAAAATACAAAGGAAGAAGTAAACTCACCATTGTATGCCTATAGAAGAGCAGCATGTCGTGGCCAAGCTCTCACAGAGCTTCTAAAGCAAGGGTTGGGCTCTGGAGCATGGCGGACAAGAAGATCAAGGAGCATCAATAGGGATAATAGATAGAGAAGATGTATCGGGAAAGAAAAATAAAGTCACAGCGTGGAAATGTCCAATTTTTTGTTTGACAAGATCTTACCTTGCATTTTCTTGAGCATTTCTCCATAAAAAAATCTTTACATACATCAAGGAAATGGAGTGTATTAGAGAAAACCCTAGTAGCATGGTGGCCAAATTCTTCACAAAGATTTGAAACACAAATGAAGAAATGATAATACTTTTAGGGTTTCGATGTCTTTTGTGGAAATCCCTAATTCGAGTGGAGTGGAGTTTTGACTAAGTTTTTAAAATAATAATCACTTCATCATATTGCCCATGTTATTGACTTTACAATGTCAATAACCTAACTATGTGTTGCATGAAGATCCCAAAATAACATTTCAAAATCATATATTACATGATATGCATACATTGCATGAGGAGGCCACAAACATGTAAGAAGACTTTGAGTCTTCTTGACTTATGATTAGCAAAGTGAGAACTTGGAGTGCTATTATGGGGAGTTGTAAGGAGATTTGATTCATGCATGCAAGCATGGTTTATTTTAATTTTAATTTTAGTATTTTCCCCTCTTATGTCTCATTGTAAAGTTATTTTCAAACTTTATTAAACAATATTATTTGATTGTTTTAATAATTTTTTGAAATAACTATTTTAAGAAGGGGAAAATATTAAAAAAAAAATCGCTCATGCACAAAGTGGATCTTCATTTTCAGTTATCCAATTATGCAAGGATTAAATGGGCTTATTTTAAATTTTGGTTGAGTTTCTATGAGTTCCACATCAGTTCACGAGGTATTTTGGTCAAGTGCATGGAGAGGTGGAGATTTCTAGGCACAGAGTGTAGTTTACTTCAATTTTGGGCTATTTTTATCAGGGTTTTCTCTTTTGCTTGGATTTCACATTGGAGATGCAGTTTTTCACTTCAGTTCTCATTCAGTTCCTTTTTTGGTTGCTTTGTGCATGCCTATTTTGTATATATTGGAAAAAGTTAGTATTTTTTCTTTAGTTCTTGTTGTTTGCCTTTTTCTTCAGCAAAGAGATTTCATGTAACTCATCTTTTAAGAATTTAATAGATTTTAGCAGGTTTTACATGTTATCTTAGATTATCATTTGTAGAGTATTCCTTCTTTTTCCATTGCAAGTTAGATATTAGCCTTCTTAGATTTAGGTGCTTTGTTTTATGAATGTTTTGGATGAAAATTTAATATGTTTGACATCAAAACCTTTAAATTTATGTCACATTCATGAATGCATGTACATGAAAAAAAACAATCTTAGTTGTAGGTCATAAATTGTGCTTTTAGTATATCCTCATCTTTAAGTTATGAAAATGACATTTTCCCTCATAAAGAATGAATTATTAGGACTTCTTGTGAATCATTGATGCGGTTGAATTGTTTGATCTAAGTTATGAAAATAAGCTTCGTAAAGAAATATTTTTGGATCAATTTGTGCTCTTTAAGTCAATTAGGTGCATCACCAAGTTTTAGATTTCAATTTATGCTTTTATTTCAGCCTTTTTCCCCTTTTCCAAACAAGTTATAGTTAATTAACCATAAAATTCAATAGGAAGCTGGCCTAGAATCCGGAGGTCTAGTTTCATATAGGGTACCCACAACCTAAAATTAGTCCAATGTTGCATGGGATTGCAGATCTTTTTAGCTTTGCATGTGGGTGCAAATCCCTGCGATAACATTTTTCATTTGCAAATTTGATTGGACATTTAGAAGCATAATGACCTATCTTTCCATAATTGAAATACTTAAAGAGTAAATTTCCTCTATATTTTCTAGTGCCCTTTTTTAATCTCCTTACATAATTTTCTTCCACTTCATCAAGATCATCCATATCTGATTCATCATTCTTCTCTACCTTCCTAACTTTAAAGGTAGTTTCTTTCTTTGTAGAATCTTGAAGAAACTCTCTCAATTCATAAGAAATTAAAGCACCAAACATCTTCTCTCTAGAATATTGATGTAAATTCTAAGCTTCCACAATAGAAAAAACTTTAGAGCTATAAGATCTAGGAAGAGTTATCAATACCTTTTCCACAGCTTCACCTTCTTCTAGCTTACCACCAAGAACATTGATGGCATTGAAAACTTCATTCACTATGAGCATGTAGGAAGTAGTATCTTCATCTTTAGACATCCTTAGGGTTTCAAATTTTTATTTGAACTTCTGCATCTTTTCTTTCTTGACCTTGTCATCTCCTTCATAAATAATCTCCAATGTTTCCTAGACATCTTTAGTAAATTTCAAACTTATCACCTTCCCAAGTTCAAAATCAGATAGATCACTCATAATAGCATTCCTTTCTTTCTCATTGTTCTCATAATCCTTGATCTCATCATCACTCGTCAAACCATTAGAAAGCATGGTATATCCTCTTTCAACTGATTTCTAGACTCCAAATCGAAGAGAGACTAAAAAGGATGGTTAAAGAAGAACCCAATAAGAAAAAATTCCAGCACTATTTGAGCAAGACATAAATAAATGAAGTTGTATGCCAGTCATTAGAATTTCATTTTCAAAGTTCCTAACAACTAGAGTTAAGCCATAGGAGGAAACACACATAATTCATGATTTTTGACTCCATTGCCCATGTGGATAGAATGCACTAATCTACCTCAACCCAAAGATAAAATTTCATATCAAACAACTTATTCAAATCCTTTCTTTTGTGTAGTAGGAGTAGGATTAGTTGTAGTGGTTTTCATCAATTCACTTCCATTTTCCATTGTGGATAGATTGCTCAACCAGGAAATACATTTCATTTTGCATCATTCACATAGGTTCACCCACCTTGGTCTAGCAGAACCTAAAGAGAAGAAGGTTCAATTGCATCAATTGGCCTTGTACGTTGGCCAAAAGTGTTGTGAGAGCTTGGAAACCTCTCGTGGTTCAAACCTACATTTTTGAGACCCAACAGACTCCAAATCCAAGAGAGACCAAAAAGGATTCCATCTTGTCTTTCCAATAATTATAATTCATTCCATCGAACATAGAATCTTTGATACCCTTCTTGTGCACCATCTAGATCTACCTCAAGGGATTAAGATTCTTCTAAGGAAACATAGCTCTGATACCAATTTTTAGATGCATAGGAGAACTGGGAGGGGGGTTGAATTAGTTGTACATTAAAACATCCAATCCTTCATTAACTTTTAAATCCTTATCAAACTTTAAACTCTCATTAAGCATTAGCAGAATGCAAACATGTGAAATAGTAATACAAACACAACCATATGCAAGAGAGCACCAAATTTATGTGGAAACCCTAAGAAAGGAAAAACCATGGTGATTATTAGCTCACATATATATTAATAACAACATTGAATACAATTAGGCTCATTGCCAAAGGCTCACTAACAAGGGCTCACTACCCAGAATAGAAGAAAGGCTCATTGTTGAGTGGCTCACTTCCAAGGGATCACTACCAAAAGAAAGAAGAATAGAAGGAACTATTACAAAGGGATTCACTATCTCAAAGCAATAGGAATAATCCACCATTGCAACTCTATGCCATCACAATCAGTGCCTCCAACAAATTCAATGACACTAAAAATATAGACACCTTTTTCTCACTACATCTAGAATCATGGGCATCAGGCTCGCACTCAAATCACCAAACTTGATAAAATTTGCATCTCTCACTTTCCACACACCCTACCAACATATCAACTTGCATTTATACCATCTGTGACCTAAACAATCTTAATTAGGTTGGCCTTAATGAAGTGTATGCACCTCAAATGTTCAACCACTAAATAGGTTGAAACCAAACACTTCCATGATGGAAAGAAGTGAAGGAAGACCACACCAAGGGTTAACTAGGACCTAAATCTACATCAACATGTTTTGTCACACTTCCAAAAATAATAAACAACCTTCACAATTAGCACTAGCATGCCAAGTCATCCAAACCTGCACTAACACTAACAAGTAACCACACACACACCTCTCCAAGTCTGAAAACAACATGAGAGCCATAAAGAAACACTTCACAACATCCAAACAACATCATAAAATATTCCAACATCAAAATACCACACTGCAACACCACCACAACCACCTGAAAAAAAAGAATACTTTCATCTTGTGCATTAATTTGCACTACCATTGAACTCCAACTTAGGAATTGAACTTGTAGAGCAACTCAACACCAAAAAACCAAGGAAAGATAAATATAAACAATATAAGAATGCTCCAAAATCTGCAAGGAAGGAAACGATAATGCAGAGAAATGTAGAGAAATATCATTTCTCCTAGACAACCATCTTCACAAGAAAACACACTATCAAACACAAATTCCTCTACCACACAATCTAGAACCTAAAACTCTAGATATAAAATATTTCAACACCTCTAATCATCATATCCAAACCACACAAGAATATCTTCAACCATGAAGAAATGTGAAGAAAAACACTAAACACACCTTTGTCATACTACACACTCTTTTATTCAAATTTTCTCACAAGCACTTGGAAACCAAGTGAAATAGCTATATTAGCAACACTACAAACATCTCTTCATCATATCAAAAACATTTGCAACACAAACAATCTTAACACTAGTATTTGATATCAATGTGATATCAAACCACAACATATCCACACTTAGCACCAGTACTGACAACACTAATGATAGAACCACCAACAATTCCAACACTAGCAGTCTTCAACAATCTCCACACTATTGATGTCAATGAAAAAACCTGCAGCATACTTGCAACACGCCTTATTTTTAACTTCTTCATATTTGGAAGGGTGGACCTCAACTTTGGTCTTATTAAAATTATCATAGAATTATTCTCTTCTAATCCTTATCACAAAGTATTTAAACTCCTTTAATTTTATAAATTCATCTCCAAAGATGAATTTTGTGCATGCAAGGGCTCTCATATTATTGGTTTTATCTCTACCACTTCCAATGTTTACCCAAATTAATTTGTCATATCCCTATAACATTTACCCTTGGAAGAGGGGGCATTTCTTGATTCACCTCCTCCTCAATGACTTATATTTCTTCCTCTTCATCAATTTCTAAGGGATAATTAACCAAATATGGTTGATCAAGCCTCCTCTTCTTTTAAGGTTGCTCTTATGGAGGATAATCTCTAGTGGATTCTTGTGGGGGATATAAGGGTGTTGATGATTTTTCTTGATGACCTAACTAATTTATGTTGAATGCACAAGAAAATTGAGAGGGGGTGAATCAGTTATACATTAAAACAAAAAAATACTCATTAACATTTAGATGCATATCAACTTCATCAACCTTTAGTCTGTTAGAATGATTTACATAAAGTCAAATAACAAAAAACATCAACACCGTGCACAATAGAACACCAAATTTGCGTGGAAAACCTAAGAAGTGAAAAATTG
Organism: Sequoiadendron giganteum; assembly: GCA_007115665.2. NCBI lineage: Eukaryota > Viridiplantae > Streptophyta > Pinopsida > Cupressales > Cupressaceae > Sequoiadendron > Sequoiadendron giganteum. The sequence continues at coordinate 108,696,776 of CM021101.1, forward strand.
CAATGAGGATTAGATCACAATATAAATTAGTTACAACATCAAATACAATAGGCTCCCTACCGAAGGGCTCACTACCTAAAATAAAGAATGTCTCACTTATAGATTATAGAAAAGAAGACAATAAGATTGTTATAGTGATAAATCCATCTCAACACAATAGAAAAGTCCAACACACCATCACCAACACATTTGTGACCTTTCTAAAGATTTTAGACACCTTCTGCTAATTTCTTCTAGTAGTCTAACTCATTGAAGCTCATAGTGCACTTCAAAAATTCACACTTCACCCCTCTGCAATTCACATCACAATCATTACACCCCCATCCTCTATCAACACAACACTTATTTACACCTTCTTCAAGCTTTAAAATGTTCTCCAAGGTTGGATATGCACCTCAACCATGAAAATTCAAATTAGGTCAGCACCAAAACATTCCCACGGTGGAAAGGAATGAAGGTGAACCACTTCACACCTTAACTCAGACTTAAATCCACTCATACATGCCACTCCACACTTCTACAATCACTGAAGAAAATCTGTAATTAGTGTAAACACCCAAGGTCGGTTGAACCTATGTAAACTATATCAAGAATTTAAGTACACTCTTACTTTGATCCAAGGATGACTCATGGAAAAAAAATATCACTTGAACAAAATCTAGAATAATCCACAAACACCCTAAAATCCAACAAATTCCTTTACAAAAACTTTCACCTAAAGAAAAACTAATCTTATACACCCAGATAATCCTCCATAATATAAATTAAGAAATAAACTTGTAGAGCTCCAAAATTTGAACAACTTCAACTAAAGGTAGATATGAACCTTATCAAAACATTTCTACAACCATGATAATAGGAACCAAACTACGGTGAAATGCAGAGCAAAACTATTTCTCCCAAACACCACTACAATACACAGTTCACACACTGGTGAACACAACTTTCTATGTACAACGGTCCAAACCAAGAAAATATAGATATAACACCTAAGAAAACCTGTGATCAAAATATCCAAACTATATAATCAAATCTTCAACATAGAAGAAATGTGGAGCATAACTAAAGCACCACTCTTTATGCTAGAACAGTTTTGTAAAACACTATTTCCTTTTTTATTCAAATTTTCTCAAAAGAACTTGGAAACAAAGCACTAGAGACATATTATTGTTATCTTTAACACATCCTCATCATCACTAAGCTAAATACAACAAAACACCTTAAACAAACAACATCCACAGATAGAAACTTATCAAAGCAACACCAAATTTTAACACTAGTGACTTTACTAATGATGACATAATGCAACTAATCAAAGCAACACCACAACTTATCAACCCTCAATAGACTTCCAACCATCACCAAAAACATGAACTATTTTACACCAATGAAAACACAAACATAATCCTATTGACATTAATCACAACACCAACTACTCATACTTACAACAATCCCCCCTTTGTCATTGATGGCAACACATGATGTTAAAAACCATCAATAGCAAATAGAAGCTCTAATCACTAACTTATTGCTCCATTAACAATTCATTTTATTTCTCCCCCTTCCTTGTTCACTTTACTCTCTCTCCCTTTCTCAACCAAATCTTTCCTTTTCCACATTATTCTCTCTTCCCCTTTGACATCAAAGGTAAAAGATGGCATATTTGCAACACTTTTCCCTCTCTGGCATTAACCATATGTTTACTTGCTTACCACTACTCTACAATATCTCACACAAAAAACTAGATCAACCAATGACCATTGCACATATCCTTTGACATAGGTGACAAAGGACAACACCAACCTATACCAATAATTACTCCCGTTGGCTACAACAACCATAAATGCCACTACCTACTCCCCCTAAAAGGTAGCCTCCAATATTAGTCTAGAACAAAGAATGAATCTTGAAATCCACTAGACTGATGCATATCCTTATGCATCTAGTTCAAAGCAGGGATAATAACCCCTAACTTCTCTTAGAGATACTCAAAATTATCCTTAGGAAGATCCTTAGTAAATATTTTAGCAACCCGATCCTTTGTAGGCACATATTCTACCTTCACTTCATTCTCTACAACCTTCTCTCTCAAAAAGCGATACCAGATTGAAATATGTTTTGTCCTTGAGTGCATCACCAGATTATTTGAAATAATAATAGAACTTGTATTGTCACAGAAGATAGAAACCAGTTCATCATATACCACTCTAATATCTTTCAAGGTTTTCCTCATCCACAACACTTGTGTGCAGAAATTTTTTGCTACAATATATTTTTCCTTTGCAGTAGATAAAGACACTAAATCTTGCATCTTTCTTAGCCAAGACACCAATCTAAATCTAAGAAAGAATTCACTGCCACTTTTACTTTCCTTATCATCCATACAACCTGCCCAATCTGAATATGTGTAAGTACTCGTAGAAAAATTAGTATCCTTTGGATACCATAAACCATGTTCTAGAGTGTCTTTCAAGTATCTAAATATCCTCTTCACTGCTGAAATATGTGACTCTCTAGGATCTTTTAGAAATCTAGCCACAAGACAAACTACATGCATGATATCCAATCTAGTAGCAATTAAATATATCAGTCCTCCAATAATTAATCTATACTTTCTTTGATAGGCCTTAGGAGATTCACCATTCTTACCCAGCTTGCATCCAGTAACCATAGGATTACATACCATTTAGAATCTTTCATTCCAAACTTATTCAAAATTTCCTTGACATACTCTGATTGTGAAATAAATATTCCTTTCTTTTTCTGATTTATTTGCAGTCCAAGGAATAAAGTCATCTCCCCAAACATTGAAAATTCAAACTCATTCTACATCTCTTCTGCAAATTTCTTGCACATTGCTTCATTTCCTCCAAAAATTATATCATCAATGTACACAACCAAATCAATATTTTATCTTTTTCAACTTTGAAATAAAGATTACTATTTTTGGTACCTTTATTGAATCCTTTTAGTATCAAGTACCTATCCAACCTTGCATACCAAGTTCTGGGAGCTTGCTTCAATCCATATAATTCCTTCTCCAATATATACACCATACCTATTTTGTTTGATAATTGAAATCCTTTCGATTGTTCAATGTATGCCTCTTCTTCCAATTCACCATTCAAGAAAGTAGAATTCACATCCATTTGATAAACCTTGAAATCCTTATGTGCTGCAAAATCCAAAAACATCTTGATAGCTTCCATTCTTTCCACTAGAGAAAATGTCTCCTCAAAATCTATTCCTTCTACTTGTGAGTAGCCTTTGCACACAAGCATTGCCTTATTTCTTACTACTTCTCAATTCTCATTCGATTTGTTCCAAAATACCCACTTAGTTAAATAATTACATTATTGTTTGTTGGTATTGGGATGAGTTCCCAAGTTTTATTTTTCTCAATCTACATTAATTCTTCTTCCATAGCCTTCATCCAATATTCATCCTTGCATGCTTCAATCACTATTTTAGGTTCAAATTTAGAAAGTAAACATAGATTTACCTGTTCTTCTATCATTGAAAATTTTATCCTTGTCAAAACACCTTTTCTCTTGTCACAAATGATCTGATCTTCAAAATGATTCTTTTGCATGATTCTCTTTCACATATTTGGGAGTCTTAGGAATCCTTTCTAGACCTTCTTCTTCTTCAATCTCAACTTCTTTCTCCTTACCTTCATCTTTGTCATTTTCTCTGCAAGAGGATTCATCTTATTCATATCCATATATCACCACTTAATTCTTCTATTAGTCTTCATCCAATTTGACACTTGCACTCTCAAAAATATTCTTTGGCCTTTTCTTGTAGCACTAATAATATTTACTTCTTGTAGAATATCCAAGGAAGATACCTTCATCAGATCTTGTATCGAAATTTCATAAGTTCTCTTGATCTCTTCTAATATAGTATTTTCTTGCAATCACTCTAAAGTATTTGACAGTAAGGATCCTTTCATACCACAACTCATAGTAAGTCTTTGCTTTATTTTCTCTTGCTTGACCTCTATTAAGTATGTAGAAAATATTATGAATTTCTTCTGGCTAGTAGAATTTTGATAGGTTTTCCTCTTTCATCATTATTCTTGCAACTTCCTAAATAGTCCTATTCTTTCTTCCAACCACTCCATTTTGTTGAGGAGTCCTAGGGGCAAATAAATAACTCTTTGTTCCATGATTCTCACAAAAACTATTAAACTCATTGGAGGTGAACTCTCCCTCCACCTTTGTCAAACCTCAAACATTTGATTTTCATATCCATTTCATTCTCAACCATAACTTTGAATGCTTTAAAGTTATCTAGGGTTTCTAATTTTTCTTTGAGAAAAGTAACCCAAATCATTCTAGATTAATCATCAATTAATAGCATGAAATAACTATCACCTTGAAGACTTCTTACTCTAATAGGACCACAAAGGTTTGTATGCACCAACTCCAACAGTTTGGTAATAGCTTGTTCTTTGAATTTGAAACTTCTTCTTGATTGTTTTCTAGTATAACATTCCTTGTAGACAACATTGATGTGCTTTGTAATCTTTGGTGGATCTCTCACAACTTGAACTAAACCGATCCTTACTAGGCTATCAAAATTGATGTGACACATTCTTCTATGTCATAGCCAACTTTCATTAATTTGAGTCATAAAGCAATGGCCATCAACACCTTTAAGCTGATACACATTTCCATATGTCCTTCTTCCAACAATAACCATAGTTCCAAATCCTTTTCTGATCTCACATCCATCATCCTGAAACATAAGATCACATCCTTTTCTACACATTTGTCCAACACTCAAAGTGGTTATTCCTTAAACCCTTAACATAAAGAACATCATCTATATTATTCTTTCCATCAAAATTGATTGAACATTTTCCACATATCTTGGTAGATGTATCATCACTAAACTTAACAAGACCTCTTTAATATTTATCAAGTCTAACAAACTTACTTTTGTCACCAGTCATATGATTTGAGCATCCACTATCAATGATCTAGTAGTTCTTCTCCTCTCTATCATGAAAAGAAGTCACCATAGAATCATGGCCTACTTCTGGAGCACTTTCCTTCACACATCTCTCATAGTTAGAATAATTAGTTTCAACTTTTATATACATGAACAAGCATTCACTATCCCCATGATTAGATATACTAGCATCTTCTCTAACATAATATTTTTTCTTAATTTTTTTACCTTTGTTCTCCTTATTCTTATCATTTAAGGATTTATTTAGCATCATGAAGCATAATGACCTATCTTTCCATATTTGAGATATTTGAAAGGTAACTTACCTTTGTATTTACCAATACCCTTTTAAATTCTCCTCATAAATTTTGATTCAACATCATCAAGACCCTCCTAATATGATTCCTCGGTCTTCTTTGATTTCCCAACCATAAAAGCAGTCTCAACTTTTGTATTACTTGAACCAAACTCTCTTAATTCAAAAGTACTTAAAGTGCCAAGTAGCTGATCTCTAGAGTAATTATTTGGATTTTGAAATTCCTCAATAGTAAAAACCTTATGATTATAGGATTTAGGTAGAGTTCTTAGTACCTTCTTTACCACCTCATCATCTTCAAGATTTCCACCAAGCCCTCTAATGGGGTTGACAACTTTGTCCACTTTCTGCATGTAGCTTGTAATGTTTTCATCCTCTAACATCTGCATATTTTCAAACATGATCTTTAGACTTCTCATCTTAGCTTTCTTGACCTTATCATCTCCATCATAAATACTTTCTAGCTTTTTCTAGATTTCTTTAGAAATTTTTAGATGCATAACTTTCACAAGTTCAATATTAGAAAGATCACTTAAAAGAGCATACCTTGCTTTACCATTTTTTTCATAGATCTTGATTCCATCATCAGTACTTAGGCCATTTGTAGGCATAGTGTATCTAGTCACAATAGAATTCCAAACTCCATATCCAAGGGATACCAAAAAACCTTCCATCCTTATCTTCTAGAATACATAATCTGATCCATCAAATTGGGGAGCACCTCTCTTGTGTGTCATCCAAGATCTACCTCAAGCAGTTAAGATTTCTTCCAAGGAACCTTGCTCTGATACCAATTACTGAATACACAAGACAACTGAGTGGGGGGTGAATCAATTGTACATTAAAACATCAAAATCCTTATTAACATTCAGATCCACATCAACTTCATTAGCCTTTATTTTTTTACAATGATTTCGCATAAAAGAAAATAATAGAAACACATCAACACCATGCACAATAGAACATAAAATTTACATAGAAACCCTAAGAAGAAAAAAATATGTTGAGGATTATCTCACAATATAAATTAGTTGCAACACTGAATACAATAGGCTCACTACCAGAGGGCTCACTTCCCAAAAGAAAGAAGGGCTCACTATCAGATTACAAAAGAGAAGAGAAGAATATTTTTATAGTGATAAATCTATCTCAATGCAAGAAAAAAGTCCACCATAGCATCACCAACACATTCACAACCTTTTTGAAGATTGTAGACACCTTTTTCTCACTACTTCTAGTAGTCTAACTCATTGAAGCTCATACTACACTTCACAAATTTTCACTTCACGCCTCTACAATTCACATCACACTCTTTCCACCCCCATCCTCCATCAATACAACACTTACTTATACCTTCTTCAACCCTGAAAACTTTCTCCAAGGTTGGCTATGCACCTCAACCATGAAAATTCAAATTAGTTTGGCAACAAAACATTCCCATAATGGAAAGGAATGAAGGAAGACCACATCACACCTTAAATCAGATTTAAATCCACTCATACATGCCACACCACACTTCCACAATTGTTGAATAAATTATGCAATTGGTGTAAACACCCAAGGTCAGTCGAACCCATGTAAACACTATCAAGCATTTAAGTACATGCTTCTTTTGATCCAAGGACAACTCGTAGACAAAAAATATCACTTGAACACAATCTAGACTATTCCAAAAACACTTTGAAATCCCAAAAATTCCTTCACAACATCTTTCACCTAGAGATCAATCTCATCCTACACAACAAGATAATCTTCACACACTGTAACTCAATAAATCAACTTGTGGAGCTCTAAACTAAACATAGATATGAACCTTATCAACACACTTCCAGAACTGCAAGATCAGGAACCAAAATGTAGAGAGAAATTTAGAGAAAAACCATTTCCCCTAGACACCACTTAAATACTCAATTAACACACTATTGAATACAAATTTATTTGTACAACGATCTAGACCAAGAAAGTCTAGATATAACATGAAAGATACCCTCTCAATATTTTTTTTATTTTCAATAGAAATCACAATGTAACCAAGCACTCGTCAAGGTTACTTGTAAACCAAAATGACACAGAAAATAACTCTAACCAAGAATGCGCCCTAAAACCACTTAAGGAGGAGGGGCGACCATATGGTCAGAGGATCCCTAGGATCTAGTTAATCAATAACTGAAATGATTACAATTGAATGAGAGGAATTAAACTCAACACCAATAATGTGTACACAAGATCCCTTAGAAGGCGAGGTGCTAACATATGGTGGCGTGCTAATAAAAAAATTGAAAGTACTTAGGCGGATAACCAACTATGAGAGAATTTCCACTCTTCCACTAAAACAGTGTGGGGAAAGAAATTACAAATAAATGATTCATCTGTTGTGGCAGGCACCCACTCAAGAGTGGGGATTCACCACTTGATTGTGGGTATAAGAAATCTTAACAATTCATTTATCCACACTGGCGGTATACCATCCAAGGGTGCTTAATGTGAAATTAAGAAATCAATGCAACAATAATAAACTGGAACAATACTACTATTTACAGTTTTTACAAATAGGAAAGAGCTACAAATTACAAGAGTTTTACAATGATTTCAAAGCACCAAGATATATTTAGATTTCATGTTAAATATCAACAAGAATTGATGAAGAAATATTGGAAATGCAAACTGAAATAAGTCTGATTTAGAAATCTGCAATTCTAGAAATGAATTATCAGCAACTGCAAAATCAATCAAATGCTCATAACTTCACCAAATTACCTCCGATTGGACTGAAACATTTTGTAGATGACCTCTAAGAGTATTTTTCCCAAGAACCAATTAGAAAAGAACATCAAATCTTTCAAATTTATTTGGCCTGAATCTCAATGCCATTAAGAAAAGTATGACTCTCCTTGAGGGGCGATTTTGGCATTAAAAATTAGAAACTCCAAATTTAAATCTGCAAATTCATGATCATGGTCACCTCTAATATAGAATTCAATTGATTAAATAACCATCAAAAAAAAATTCACCATGAGAACTACAAGTGAAATTGACTTTCAGCCATGTCTACAACAGCAACTCCAAAACTGAGAAATATCATCAAAACTTCAATTATAAGGCTCAATTTTCTAGTCTGGATGAGAAGTAGCAATAAAAACCAACTAGGTGTTATCTTTCAAACACAAAATTGGATTGTAACTAGGAGGACAACATTCCTTGAAGTGAAAATAAATTTGTCATTTTGACAGCATAACAATAGCATAAAATATTGGATACCAAATGTTGTAGCAAAGCTTCATCTTTATAGAAAATGGGATGACTTTAGTTTCCAAGCAAGGGACAACCCAATAGACATTTGAATTATTTTCAATTTCCAAAAATATAAAACTCCCTCAAAAAGGCATCTAACTTCAAGGCATAAGATCTTCATTAAATTTTTATTTAATTAATTCCTTAATGAAGGTGTCCCCCTTCATGGACACTTTTTAACACAACTTAAAGTTAGTTCACTAGGCCAATGGGTCAACTAAAAAACATAACATTAATGCCTTTAATTTAAATTTATCACCAAATAAAGCTTTTAAGAAAGAACTGAGAAACACCTTATTGCATCAACTGAAGATGAACATAAATGGAGAGTTGACAACTGAGATACTACCAAAAATAGAATTTACTATAAATTGTAAATTTTGAGAAATACCACAAAACATCCAATAAACGAAACCCTAATTTACCTCAATGAGCCTCCAAAATAGGCTGATGAGTGACTGAACTAGTTACTGATGAGAAGGGGACATTAAAGAACACCTATTGTCAACATATACAAACCACACAAGCAAATATTCAACATAGAAGAAATGCAGAGCAAAACCAGAGCATCACTTTGTATGCCAGAACAATTTTGCAATACACTATTTCCTCTTTTATTCAAATTTTCTCAAAAGCACATGAAAACTAAGAACTAGAGACATATTCTCATCATCTTTAACACCTCCTCATGATCACTAAACTAACTGCAACAAAACACTTTAACCAAACAACAACCACAGACATAGGCTTATCAAAGAAACACCAAAGGTTGACACTAGTGACTTTACTAATGACGACATAATGCAACTAATCAAAGAAACACCACAACTTCTCAACCATCAATACACTTCCAAAAATCACCAAAAATATGAACCATTTAACATCAATGACAACAAAAACATAAGCTCGTTGACATCAATGACAACACCAACTTCTCATACTTACAAAATTGCATTGTTGGCCTTTTTTTTCTTTTCTAACAAATAAATATATAACAGGATCCACTTGTGGTTGATAGGATGGCCATAATATTATTTATCTCTACATAGGCACCAAGATAACTTGCTATGTTATTTGCCTTCATGTCCTCTATATTTATAAAGGAAACCCATTTCACTCTTGTTTAACTTACCTCTTTATCAATGAGGCAGTTTTTTTATGACATCATTATTGGGTGAAAATTATGTAATCCTCTTTTCAATAGATTACACAACCTTGATTTCGACCACAGTTGTGTGAGATGTAATCTCTCCTCTCAGAAAGGGGAGGCGTCCTTCTTACTGATTACAGAAGCTAAGTAAAACTAATTAAATATTCACAAAATGTACACTACAATTATGAGATAGGGGGTGTGTGTCACATTCATACTTCTCTCTTTTTTTAGAGAAGATGTTTTACAATGCTTCACAGTTTATAGTTATTATTCAATACAACTTTAAACTAAAAACAAGCAATAATCTCAATATCTCTATCTTGTCAAAGCAAAGCATAGAGATACCAATATGATAATGTGAACCCCTAAACCTACAAATGCACAAGAACAAAAAAACACGTTAGGTTGTTAGATCAAATGCATGCAAACAAGTATGAGATATTCCCCATGAAATCCATCTATTTAAACTAAAACTAGGAAATGAAGAACATAATATAAGAAATGGAGTTAAATCCTAATTAAGCCAATAGATTAGTAATCCCATGGGGGAATTGGTGCCAATGGAGTGTTGCAATTGGTCCTTTACCAATTCCTAAGTTGCAATGTTGAGAGATTGAACAATGGTCAAATCTCCAAAGAGATTTGAGCATAACCTTGTTACAATTTGTGAAAATGTAGATATGTTGGGTGAAATGGGAAAAATTAGCTCTCAATGTGAAGAGAGTAACTTTGCATAAAGATTGTGGATGAGAAATGAGGAGAGAAGCCTCCAATTTATAACTTTCAATTTGGAAGAGAAAGTGAGGTTTAAGCAATGTGGGACTAACTTTCAATCCAATGGTTGGATGCCACATGTCATGATGTGAATGGTTAGTGGTTGTGCACATTTTGGCCAAAGTGCCAATAAATGCACTTATTTTGAATTTGAATTTGTGAGATGACTTGTTGAAGAGGGAAGTGAAGTGGAGTTAATGTCACTTGGCTCAAGGCCAAGGACATGTAAGAGGCCTTAAATGCCTTGTTGGAAGGACCAAGTCCACTTGGCCTTTTTGAATTCAAGTGAGGGAATATTTCCTTTCGATGCCATATGAGGGAAAATAGAGAATTAAATAAATCAAAGCATTTGATTTATTGTGCAACTTGCATTCTCTAGAGGATTTTAATGAGAGGGATTAAGTTAATCATGGTTTTGATTAAATTAATGAAGAATTAAATGATTTGACAATTTAGACTTAAATTTATGAATTGATTTAAGTCAAAAATTGAGAGGAAAATATTTATTAAATAAATGATTTGATTTATTTAACTGAGGAGGGAAATATTAGATTAAATTAAATAAGGTTTAATTTATTTAATTTAATAAGAGGATTTTAGAGAATTTAATCAAATAAAATGATTTATTTTATTAAACAGAAATGTAAGGTTAATTAAATTAAATTGATTAATTTAATCAAAGGAGGTGATAGACCTAGTCAGATGAATAATGATTCATTAGATTAAGAGATAGAATTATGATGAAATGCTGAGAGTGTGATTCTGGAGGAAATGATGTTAGTGATCGAGATCAAGCGTGCCAAAATGAAACTATACATTTTCCATGTCTACATTTTGCCCCTCTTTGAAGCAATGTACTTGTTGCATTAATTCAAAGAATAACCTGCTATGATCAAAAGTTCAAAATTTTCTTGAATTATTTAGATGCCCCGCTACTGTCCAGCAGAAGGATAATGCTGGATATTGCCCCCTCGAGAGATCGGAACAAAATTTTGATTTTTTGGATGATCTCACAAAAAAAGATGACAAGGTGTTTGACAAGCAAGAACTGCCCTAGAATGCCTGAAAAAGAGGTTAAGATGCCCAAAAAGGATGCAACACGACCCTCAGTTGGATGAAAACTAGATCGGGGGACCAAAACCCTAGTTGGAAGGTTGAATCAAGTCAAAAAACCTTAATTTTCAGGTTTAAATAGGCCTCAAGGGGTCACTTTCAATACATTTATAATTTTAACCTTTGAAAATTTGACACCTAGAGCTCTGAGACTTGGTCACGATGGCACAACGACAGCTTCCCCTGCACGTGCCGAAGTGAGTACAAGTACATCAAAGACCAGTCACCGTAGGACCTGTGGTATGTACCCCTATCCAACTTTTATTTTTCTCATTATTCGTGCATTAATTAGGGCTTAGGTATGGTCAAGGTGGTGCGATGCGATATAGCTACGCGGAAAACACAAAATTGGGGTCGCACAATCCTATATAGGACCGCTTGTGCATAGAGCGTCACGCGGCGCAGTTTAGGTTTGAGGGTTTCCAGTCACCAAACTCAGTCACTTGCACAAATAGCGTTGCACAGGCCAATTTGTCAAATTTGGGTATCAAAGTCCGCTGCACGGTGCAGTTTGGAACATTACAAACTGCACCACTTTTGAGAACAATGCCGCTTTTTCTAATTCGAAAGCGAAATGCAATACGAACAGTAGATTTTCTTTAGGGAAATTGACACGGCTTCTTTCTTTGCATAGGAGAGTCATGAGGTCATTCATTCTAGAGAGCATTAGTGGCCAGTACTTGAGAGATTACAGGATATGCATGTATTCCTTCAGGAGCAGCTTGGGATGCTTGGTCTATGGCATATTTCCTACATCCATCCTATTCGAACACATTTGGGTATGATGCATGCCTTGGCCGAGCAATGGCATAGTGAGATGTCATCTTTTCATCTTCCTACTGGGGAGGCCACCATTACTCTTGAGGACGTCTGCTGCATCCTGCGACTACCCATTCATGGAGCCCGAGTTATCTATGATTTGGAGGTGGGTAGGGATTCCTGCTTTAGTGTTATGGGTATTGATGAGCTTATCCTTTGTGATGGCCAAATAGATTTGGAATGGTATCGGGGGATAGCCACTACTTACAGCCTAATTGTGACTGCCATTATTTCTAGTATTGTAGCTCCTAATCGACGTGGCCAATATTTCAATCCAAGTTGGGGATTGGCATGGCAGTAGATGTGCACTCGTCGAGTGTACTTTTCCTGGAGACTAGTATTGTTGGCCTCTCTATATCGAGATTTCCATGAGTTTGCCTATTTGGATGGTCTAGCTATTGGGGCTGGGTTGACTCTTCTACACATTTGGGCATGGGAGCAGATCCTAGTGCTTCACCTCATTGTGACACCGATTGTTCTAGATATTGATGACCCCATTGTGTGGCAGTACGACGGGGTAGAGATTCACTTTACCCACATGGGTACAGATGGTATAGCCTACTGGCGGTGGGTTTTGGATGAGATGATAGTGTTCATATGGAGGCCATGGATGGGTATAGGGCCATGGTATGATGATGCTTAGTAGCTCTTCTTTGCTTGCTAGGACAGATTCATACAGGGTCGAGAGCATACTATGATAGAGAGGTACCTTCCTGATAGGGTAGCCAGATAGTTTGGCGAGGTGCAAGACATACCTGATGATTAGTATATGGCCCTCTTTTCTCATATGACAAAGGAGATAGCATGGGGGTAGTCGATTCCAGAAGAGGAGATAATGTCCTCATTTAGACAATTAGTGGATTGGTTGTGGCCATATGATCAGGGGCCAACAAACGCAGGGGTCAATTCAGCATACAGGGCATGGTTTAAACCTCCACTAAGATTGACAGTTCCTGGGACAATGCTTCCATGTCAGAGGCCCAGAGGTAGGTCAGTGGGCAGAGGTCGAGGAGGTGTACCACCTCATCAGCAGTCACCTCCGAGAGATGGAACACAATAGGTAAAAGGAGAAGATGGGCAGCCCCGAGTGGCACCACAACACTAGCCAACAACACAGCTAGTGGAATACCTAGCGAGACAGCTAGCAAGATAGCCAACAGGGTAGCCAAATCCCTATGATGCATTGATTCAACAATTACAAGGTTAGGTATAGGTTTTGACAGCTGAGCAAGATGAGGCCCGGTAGCAAGTTGCTATAGTTACAGCTGAGAGAGATCAATCCCAATCTGAGAGGGATCAGAAGATTGGCCATCGACGATAGTTAGAGAGTGTAGCTTCCACATCTAAGGGCCGATCAGTTGACATTTGGGAGTATAGAGAGGCTATCAAATAGGTTGAGTACTATTGGTAGTACTACTGATAGGCAGTGCCATCAGCGAGTAGGGTGCCAAATTTCTCCTAGCAAATAGGGAGGTGACCGATAGAGGATCATGGTGACCAACATGTGGGGGAGGGTAGTAGTCAGCAGGGCTAGCCCTTTTTTGATCACAGATAATTTTGCATTTTTGATTTATGGGCTGCACTATTTTGGCCTTATTGTACCATGTATTTGATTTACACTTGATCTAACCTATATCATAACAATATTTTTTGATGATATATATGAGATGATTCACTCTTTATGATATGTATGGTGCACATGTATGATATGTAGTTTATTATGATGCTATGATATGCTCCTATTCTTATGCTTATGTGATGTAATGTATGTTTCTAATGGATGTATTTCTTTTTGTATATTTTCCATGCTTTTTAATGGTAATCCTATGGATGTAATGATGTAATGATATGTAAATGGTAATGGATGCAAATGATTGTGTATGATGTAATGCTTTCTTAAGATGCTTAGACTAAAAAATTTATATTATTCCTCATAACTTAAGATAATGATATGATGCAATGTGCTAATGATTATGCTGATACAGAGTGTATGCATTGGTGATGTTTTGATTACTATCATGATGCCATGTTAGTGTGGAAGGAAGATAGAAGAAATTAGAATTAGTTAGAATGGTGATGGTGATTTGCATTGCCAGGAATTGGGATTTTCAAAGGTTCAATTGTGTTATGTTTTATAACACACATAGGTACGATGCATCAAGGTATAAAGGACTAGGATGGCATGTGTACCTAGTGTGGTGGAATTTTTCTTGACAAATAGATTAGGAGTATTCTTGTTCACACTTGGCATATGTACTTCATTCAGGATATAGTTCAGACATTCTAAATATCTTAGGCAAAAACACAAGAAAGCAAGCTTTCTTGTGTGGTCAACAAGATACCTAAAACATCCTCCATACAAACCAAAAAAAGCACATATGACCAAGCTATTTTACAAGAGTGTCCAAAAAGCATAGTAGATAAAAAGATAATGATCCTTGCTCCATTCCTTTCTTCTAAACTTTTTTTGTTTAGGCATCATCAAGAGGTCCTTGGAATGAGCATAAAATAAGATAAGTCAATAAAAGACTAAGATAAAGCAAACAAACAAGCTAATGTTCTTCATACCGCTAGCCAAGGCTAAACTACTGTGGGGTACCTGATGCTTATGTCCATCATGAGAAAGCTTCATCCTAGGACATGTTGTGATCAGGGTTTTGATGGGACTGATTTGGGTGATAAGCTATTGATATTTTGAGTTGACCAACTTGCTTGCTTACTGACTTAGGCTTAAGACTCTAACAATTAGGTGTTCACTTCAAAACTTGCTAGACTTGCTTCTAATTGACTCACCAAAGGGGGAAAGTGATGATTGATTTATTATGAGTGATGATAATCATGGGTGAACGAGATGAAATGGATGCATCATTTTGGGTTTTCAGATATTTTGAGGTTGTTTTTGGTATTTTCAGATTTTACGACAGAAGGACTAACTTAAAGACCTATCCTAGGGATCTCGGGAGCTGATCCATAGATTAGCCTTGCCTACATTATGCACGCAGAGACCACATAGTTTGAATGATGAAAGATTGACTTGATGGAAAAATGGATTGCCCCTTTTATTGCTCAAAGGACTAACTTAAGATGCAGACTAGATGGGAAAACGGATTGCCAATGCGACGGATGCCTAAAGGACTGACCCTACTGTCTCGGGGGATGATCAAAGATCGACCTTGCCTACATTCAAGCTCAGAGATGACGTAGTTTGACAAGGTGAAAAATTGACAAGAGTCAATGATGAATTTTTTGAAGAGTTTTTGATATTTTGACTTGTTTATGGATTTTTGAATGATTTGGATATTTTTTGATTTTTGATGAATTTTTTGAATGTTTTTGAATTTTTGACGTTTCAAGAAGATTTCAAGAATATACACGAATTTGATCTGATGTCGATAGAGGAACATGCCCCCAGCGTTGTATGATAAACTACTGCGATAAAGGCAGGACAAACTGACCTCAAGAATATGCCAAATAGTGCTATGGTGGAATATGATATGGACACCAACTCAGGCTATGGTATGGATGCGAGCAGATGGGTGTATGGATGATTAATGAAATGTGATGGAATGAGTGAGTCATGCAGATCCTAGTGGATAGAGAGTGTTTTATTTATGCTTCACACCTATTTTCTAGGTTTTCACCAAGGTACTTGTCCAAAGCACCACCAAAGTGGTTTTCACTAGAGGATGATTTTTTCTTTACTGCTTTCAATCCTTTTTCTAATTCATTTTTTTGGATTTTTGGTATTTTTTTATTTTTTTGTTGTCGCCAAGATGCCTGTTTGTCAAGTTTTCATCAAGGTAACCATTTTTTCAAGACTTTTTCTGATTGTTTTTGTATTTTTTGGTTTTATACCTTGCAAGCTTTTAGGCATAAAACTTTTTTAGGTGTGAACTATTCATGGGCTCCTACAGAGGTTCGCCTTCAAGTGTTGACAATTGATATGCCCCAGATTTATAGCTTGCAATGATGATGAAAGGTCCCAGCTAGTTGGGCTCAAATTTCACCTTGCTATCTAGGTTTGGTACATTCTTTTGGTTCTCTTTTAGCACAAGGTCACCAACTTGGAAAGTGCGTTGCTTGATCTTCTTGTTGTAGCTCCGGTTCAAGTGATTCTGGTAGACCTGTAGATGATTTAGGGAATCCATTTGCCATTCATCTAGTAATTCCAGCTCATTAGGTCTTGTAACCCTATATTCCTCATATGTGATGAGGTTTTGCAGTGATATCCTCAGTGACGGGAGCTCGACCTGAATTGGGAGTATGGCCTCTGATCCGTAGATCAGGGAAAATGGGGTGGCGCCTGTTAGCGTGCGGATGCTGGTGTGGTAGGCCCATAAGGTGGGATTTAACTACAGATGTCAGTCACAACCAAAGTCATTGACTATTTTCTTGAGGATTTTTAGGATAGTCTTGTTGGTAGCTTCTACTTGGCCATTGCCTTGTAGGTAATATGGGGTGGAAAAGCGGTGTTGGATTTTGAATTTTTCACACAAGTCACGAACATCCTAATTCTTGAAGGGTGTCCTGTTATCCGAGATGATGGATTGGGTAACACCGTATCAGCAGATGAGGTAGTTCAGGATGAACTTGGATATCTCTTTTCCAGTGACATAGGTTATGGGAATTGCTTCGACCCACCTTGTGAAATATTCGGTGGTGGTGATGATGAACTTGTGGCCATTAGATGAGGTGGGTGAGATTTTACCTATGAGATCAAGGCCCCATTGGGAAAAAGGCCAAGGTGTAACAATAGGATGCAATTCTTGAGCTGGTGCATGAACGAGATCTCCATGTTATTGGCATTGTAGACACCTTCGGACAAAGTCATGTGCCTCTCTCCATTGTCGGCCAATAGTATCCGGTTCTCAGCAACTTCTTAGCCAAGGTCATACCACTTGAATGGGAACCACAAGTGCCATTGTGTACCTCTGTTAAAGCGGTCAAGGCCTCCTTAGGTGTTAAAAAACATAGCAGGGTTCCATCGATACTTCTACGAAAGAGGGTTTCTCCTAGGATGACAAATCATAAGGAACTTTTGAAAAACATTTGCTTAAGGTTTGGGGTAATGTCAGCTGGGAGGATTCCTAATCTTAGGTAGGTGTAAATGTCATGGTATCAAAGATCACTGTGACCAAAAAGTTCACACGCATATTCTAACTCTGGTACCTCATACGTGGGTATGAGAAGTTGTTCTATGAGGAATTCATGTTTTGAGACTTAGTGAGGGATATCTAGAAAGGATCTGATTATTTCCATTACATCCGCTACTTTGTTGTTTTCCCTCGGTATTTTCTCAAAGGTGATGTTGATAAATGATTCCTTGAGGCTTTCCACTATCTTTTTGTATGGTACGAGCTTATCATATTTAGTTTGGTATTCACCATTGACTTGGTTAATGATAAGCTGTGAGTCTCCATAGACCTTGAATGCCATGATTCGCCATTGTGCTGCAATCTTGAGACCTATGGTTAAAGCCTCATATTCTACAATGTTGTTTGTACAGGGGAATGCCAACTTGTAATATCTTAGTATACAGTCCCCTTGTGGGGTGATGAAGAACACACCGGATCCTGACCCATGTTGCACATGGGATCCATCAAAGTATAGTTTCAAGTGGTCGGCTATGTTGAGATTGAAAAGGGACTCATCTGAAAACTCTAATACGAGCAGGTTGTCTATGTAGAGGGGAGCTTCTACTAGCTGGTCTGCAATAACTTTTCCCTTGATTTCCTTTCGCTCGACATACTCAATATCATGTTCAGATAGTATCATAACCTATTTAGCCATTTTTCCTGTAAGCATTGCTTTTGAAAATAGATATTTGAGGGGGTCTATCTTGGCAATTAGCTTAATTTGATGAGCTAGCATGTAGTGTCTGAATTTTTGGGCTGTAAACATCATTGCTAGGCAAGCCTTTTCTATTGATGTGTAGTTGATTTTGTGCCCCACCATTGTTCTGTTGATATAGTAAATGGCCCACTCGGTTCCCTTTTCATCATGTTGGGCTAAAAGGGTGCCAAGGGCGGCTGTCGTTGCTAAGATGTATAGAATCAATGTTTTCCCTATGATCGGTGGCATCAACATAAGTGTTGTAAGTATATATTCTTTGATTTTTTTGAATGCTTGTTCACACTTGTCGTCCCACCTGAATGCTACTCCCTTGTGGAGCAAATGTGAATAGGTGATCTATTTATCTACTAGTTGTGCTATGACTCTTCGGATGGACTGGAGTCTACCTTGCAATCCTTTGAGTTACTTTAGTGTTCTTGGTGCTCCCATATCAAGGATTGTTTTTACTTTTGCAGGATCCACCTCTATCCCTCTCATTAAAACTATGTACCCCAACAACTTTCCTAATTGTACCCCAAAGACAAATTTCTTTGGGTTGTGTCTGACCTTTTATTTTCTATCCTATCAAATATTGCACTTAGAATTGCTATGTGATCATGTCACTTCTTTGATTTAGCCAATATGTCATCCATATATTCTTCGATAGTTTTGTGGATCATGTCATGGAAGATCAGTGTCATGGCTCTTTGGTACATAGCTCTTGCATTCTTTAGCCCAAATGGCATCACATTCTAGTAGTAGGTTCCCTAAGGAGATGTAAAGGCTATCTTATGTTGGTCCTCCTTTGCTATCATTATCTGATTGTATCCTGAGAAACCATCCATTAGGGATAGCATCTCATGTTTGTCCGTCATGTCCACTATCATGTTAATGTTGGTTAGTGGAAAATAATCCTTAGGACATGCTTTGTTTAGATCTCTAAATTCTATGCAGATGCAGATGCCCCCATTCGGTTTTCACACTAGCACAATATTAGATACCCATTCCGGGTAGTTAATTGGTCATATGAATCCAACGTCTAAGAGTTTATGTAATTCTATCTTCATGAGAAAAGCTATATGTGGGTGCATTTTTCTTAATTTTTGTAGGACTTCCTTCGCTCCAAGGTAAATAACCAAATAATGAACTAATACTTCAGGATCTAGACCTGGCATGTCAGTGTAGGTCCATGCAAATTTTTTCTTTCTTTCTCTTAAGAATGTAGCCAAAATCCTTGTCCCTCTATCTGAAGTGTTTAAGCATAGAATGTGATTTGCGGTTTTGTTTCCGTTCCCAAGTTGACAGGGTTGCACTGCTTTCCCAGGACTGCTAACTTTTCTTGATGTAGGGAAGTAGGGGGGAGATTGAATCCTTCATCCTTCGGTGCCTCAAAGAGTTTTTCACCATTGGATGCATCCTTCATTTTTATTGTTTTGAGGTTAGAGAGTTCCATAGTGTGGTTTTCACTCCATAACTTTGAGCTTATTCTCGATATTTTCCTTTTGTGACTGAAAGACTCAATCGTCTCCCCATAATATGCCTAGGTGTCTAATGTGATGTTGAATCCTGCCTTATGATCCCCACATGGAACTATATCCCTTAGTCCCATGAATTCTGAGAGTGCCTCATCATTTTCGAATGAATCTAGAATTGGCAATCCTCATTGGTCATGATCGATGAGTTGCAGGTGTACTAAGGTGATTTGGTGGGTTTGTTGGTTTGCCTCAGCTGGGGAGGCACTAATCATTAACAAGGTGGAGTCCTGAAAGATCCTAGGGAGACCTTCTATGGTATGATCGTCACTACTAGCACAAACATCGGTGACATCAAAGTTGAATTTATCAAGTGGGATACCTAGACACACGAGTGGTCTAGGAGTAGTTGTTGTTACCTAAGGGGAGGACCTGACTGCCTTTTATTCCTATTATAGCCCATGCCAAACATCATTTGCAGTCCTCTACTAGTTTCATCCATGGGTAGGGTGGGGGTGGGCCTTTCATCTTGGTATAATGTGTTTGATATTTCTTCCTCATCCACAATTTCTCGACTGAGATCTCCCCAATGGCGGAATCCAATAGGGTTTTCCCTAATAGTGTGGACAGGTGTTTTAGCTGGTTGAGGTGGTCCATGCAACCTAGGAGATTGTGGTAACTCTCCTACAAAAAATGCATTCCTTTTCATTTTGTAGTTGCCACATCCATTGTCCTGGATCATGCATATATGTCTAGGATGGTGGGTGTCTCTATTGTAGAAGTGGAAGCAAGGTTGGCTGGGTCGATATACGAAGTGGATGGGCCTTCATCATTTTTTGGTACTTGGGGGATTTTATAAAACTTGGCTTCCAAGTTTTTGCAGTAGGCGAAAGGTTCAAGATCCCCATATATAGTAACCTCTTCATTTTGGTGTGAGAACTTGATACATTAGTGATACATCAAGGCTACTACCTTCATTCCATGGATCCATGGGCATCCCAGGAGGATATTATATGGTAGTTTGAGGTCGAGGACCTGGCAGGTGGTTTCCATTGTTGTTGGTCCCACTTGGATGGGGATTTTGATAGTGCCCTAAGACACTCTTTCTTGATCATCATACACCCTTATCATGATGCTTTTGTTCTTATTAATGGAATCCTCGATGAATCCCAATTTCTTTATGATCTTTAGAGAACAAATGTTAAGGCTTGCACCTCCATCCACCAGGACTCTTTTGACTTTCCTTTTATGGATGAGCACTTGAAGGTGGATTGCGCAGTTATGAGATGGTTGCGGGGGGAAATCTTGGTTAGAGAATGTAATGAGATTTGGAGTAACAATGTTACCCACCATAGCCTAAAATTGATCTGTGTCAAAGGTGGCAGAGATGGCGGAGGCTATTAACACTTCATCAAGAATCTTCCTATGGGCAGCAGAAATTTTCAATAGTTCCATGATGGAGATTTGGTCGAGGGTTCTCTTCAACTGGTCAATGACGTTGTAGTCATAGGGGATGGCTTTTGTATTATAAATGGGGATCTTAGCTGGTGCCACAATAATGGTAACTTTTCTGCCACGTGTGGTGACTCTACAATCATTGTCGGCTCCCTTGACATTTATGATTGTGACCATTTCATCAACACATCCTACTATTTCTTCATACACTAGATTGGCACTAGCATATTTTTTCTTGCCTTTATTGTTCCCCTAATTATTTCCTTGATTGTTTCCTTGGTTGTGGTTCGACATCAGATTCATGTATATTTTCAAGTCTTGGTTTTCGATTGGCTGCTCGATATTGATAATATTATCCTCAAAGAGGTCTTGGATGATGTTTTTTAGCCTCATGCAATTGGCGGTGGTATGTCCTTTGACCTTATGGAAGTCACAAAGGAGATTTCCATTATACCATTATGGCTTGGTCATGGGTTCCACGTATTGCTCAGAGTTAGAGACTTTGATTAGATTCTCTTTGACCAGCTTCTTCATTATAGACTCGATAGATTCCCCAAGAGCCGTGAACTTCCTCTTGGGGGGCTACTTGCCTCTCAGAGGCGGTCCTCCTTAATTGTTCAGATTACTGATTTGGTTGGTGGGAGGTGGTTGTTGTTGTGCCATGACTGCATTAGTCTCCACATTGTTGTGATTATAATTTTGCGATTGACGATGGGTTTGGATGTTCTGCTTAGGGGGACTAATGACCACTTTAGCATTGACCATGCTGTCATTTGTGATATTTGTGTTCCTCAACCATGTTTGAGGTTTATCATTATAGTTATTGGATGGGCGGTTATCCTGTGATGGATTGAATGTTTATGTTCCTCCTCGTGCAGTAAGGGCTCTTTCAATGT
This sequence comes from Sequoiadendron giganteum, assembly GCA_007115665.2. Lineage (NCBI taxonomy): Eukaryota > Viridiplantae > Streptophyta > Pinopsida > Cupressales > Cupressaceae > Sequoiadendron > Sequoiadendron giganteum. Next base: position 108,718,856 of record CM021101.1, read on the forward strand.
TGAGCACCTTTGGGATCAGTTGATCATAGGATGTGATGCACTACATTTTCAAGTAGAACACCAAGTTTTCATCTAAATTGGATATTATGGTGCAAACTTGTTGTTCCTCTAGCATGGTTCACTTACTTTGATTGGCCTTGCATCACCATCTTTGCAAGAAATATGCAAACAACTCTCATTTTATTTGTTTGAGTGTTGATAGTTCTTCCAAACTAACATCCACACCCATGTTGAAAGCATAATTTTTAAGGAAAGCTTCCACAATTTCCTTGAATGTTTTAATGCTCGTAGGTAGGCGAGAAAACCATTCCATAGCTAGACCAATTAGACTATGGGGGAAGAGTCACATTAGATATGTGTCATCATATGCCACCTCCATGCAATGCACCTAAAATTCCCTGACATGGTTTTCAGGGTTGCCCGTTCCATTATATTTGTCAAATTTGGGGATCTTGAATCCCTTTGGGAATGGCACCATGGTGAGACTTCTATCGAAGGGATAAGGACATAAGTTGCCTGGTGTTCTTGCTGTTTTTCCTGCTTGTAAGTCCAACACTTGCTGCGAGAGCAGTTTGATTTGTGTTGCAACATCTTTTGTTGGGTTGGGAGGTGGAATGAATGAATTGTGAGGTGTTTGAGGTGTCTGATGGATGGGAAGAGTACTATTTGGCATTTGTTGCAAGCTCTTTTGTGCGTTCAAAGCTTGATGGTATGCCTGCATTTGTGTCAACAATGCTTGTTGTTGATCCTATTGTTGTTGTTCCAACAACGCTTGTTGTTGGTCCATCTGTTGTTGTTCCCATGAAACCTGTTGTTGGTCAAGTTGTTGTTGTGCTAACAAATCTTGCTATTGGTCTAGCTATTGTTGCGCCAATAAAGCTTGTTGTTGGTCAATATTTTTTTGTGCCAACAAAGCTTGTTGTTTGGCTTGTTGTTGTGCTTGAAGGTCTTATAGGGCTTGTTGGTATGCTTGTAGATGGATTACTTGTACTTGGACTTGGTATTGGGCTTGTGCTTTTTGTTGGGCTTGTGTTTGTGCTTGTGCTTGTGCCTGTGCCTATGCTTGTGCTTATGCTTGTGCTTGTGCTTGTGCTTGTGCTTGTGCTTGTGCTTGTGCTTGTTGCTTTTTCTTGAGTACTCTTTATTGGTTGGCTCTTTGAATGGTTGGATTAGAGTGGTGAATGAATTTTCCATTTTGGCTTTTGGTGGGATTGGTGGTGGAACGGGAATCATGCCAACTGTTGTGATAGGTGAAAGGGTTATGGTGGTGATTGGGATTTGGGTTGTTGGCAGGGTGGTCGAGATGCTTGGTCCTTGAGAGGGTATGCTTTAGGATATTTGAGGACTGATTGATGTAGTGGCTTGAATGGTTGCCACTTTTTGTTGTGATGTTATGGGCAAGAAGAGGGAATTTGACGTGATGTTCATATTGCCCAGTTCTGAGAAACTATCGGTGTTTAGGGGGGAAAAACCCAATCTGAGAGGTGATGTGGTTGTGAATGGAAATGGGGGAAGAGATGGTATGCTACCCTAGAATGAAAAGGATTAGCAAAATTAGTTGTTCCAAACAAACCACCTTCTCCTTGTGGTAGAGAATTTTGCATGTTTGGTTGATAGGCTGGTGAGGCATGGAATGAAGATGACCTTGCGGGATTATGGAATGTGAATGGGACATACGGGTGTAATGGATTTATCGAGATAGAATTATCCGGTGCAGGGGTGATGGCCACCTCTTTGTTGGTCACAAGTCGATGTTGCTGCAACTCTCAAAACATAGCACTCCCTTTGTTCACCATTGGTGAGGTTGGTGTGATGGTCAATGTGGTGTGAGGAATTTCTTGATTGATATTTGATATAGGGGATGCGTTCATGAGAGGCATGTTCGTACTAGTACTTGCATCAAGGTCAAAAGGGAAATGGACCCCTCCTTCCACTAACGTGTTTAAGTATTTAAACATGGCACTAATAATTTTGTAGTTCTCCAGATTTTGAACCATTTTTATCATTTCAGTTTATGTCATCCCCATATCCTCATTTGTGATGTCCTCTTCATAGCCCTGCTCTTGAGGATTTTGTGATGGCAAAGAAGAGTTGCTTGGGGGATTACTTGATCCTGCAAAGTTTATTTTGGAGGTTACCTAGCTCATGTCAATGGAAGTTGATATTGCACTAATATTTTCCATGTTCTTATTGTATTTTGATCTTGTTTGAACCATAAAAAATAGGGATCGTTTGATCCTAACATTTTAGGGCCAAAAGAGAAGAACTAGGGAAGTCAAATATCAAAGAAGGCAGTAATGATGATGGGATAAATGGATGAAGTGGGTGAGTGAAACCTTTTGGAGAACCTTTGAAGGGTTATGCTAAAATTGTTAGGACTTAGATTGATTGTGATGGTTTGACTATGTGTATTAAGCCAAACAAGATTGTAGTGAAGTTGTAACCCCTAGGAAGTTGTGTTATCCTAGGGGAACTTGCACAAGAGGATGAATTGACTAAGTGTGTTAAGTCAATGTGATTGTGAACTAGTAGACCTTATGAAGTTGTGTTATCCTAGAGGTAAATTCATCCAAGAGTTTTGACTATTTCAGCTAGGTGTGTTAAGCCAAGATAGGGTGATGTTGGTTTAGCCCTTTACATTTCGCATGAGTGATTTTTCTAGAGTTCACAAAAATTTTGTTGATGGAATGAGATTTGGTTTGATGGAGAGATGGATGAGGATGAAAATTTTAATCTTAGACTTGAACCTAGACACAACTCTTTTTACAAGACCTCGGTGTTGAAGAACATGCTAGACTTTCGATGGGAGAAAAGAAAACCTTTCAAAAAGTTTGAGATTTTATTGATAGTAGAATGCATACAACGTTGGATTATTCTTTGAAGCTCTTTTATAGAATTTGTATACTATTCTTTCTCTAAATTCAAAAATTCTCTCAAGGCACTCCTCATGAGCTTTTAGACTAAGCTTCTTGAACTTTGGTTTTGGGATTTTGATTTTGTGGGAAATCATTTGGAACAACACATATGAGATTCAATTTGTCTTTTTTATCTTGGCTTAATGAATTATTTTTACCAAAGACACTTGCTTTCTTATGTTTCAAACTATATGTCTAATGTCCCACTTTCTTTCTCATCCCACAAGGTCCGTTTTGTGGAAATCAAGGAAAATAGGGCAAAATTTACCTATGTTTAACCTTATTGAAAACAAATGATGATAGAATCTACGCACTTAGAAACCTCTAAGGATATTATCCCTAGGGAAAGCAAGAGTGCCTAAATTCGTCAAAGGTATTTTTTTTCTAAAGGGGTTTGAAATTTGGAGGTCTTGTGAATGTTCATTTTGCAAAAAAAATTGAGAACCAAGCAATGTGTTTTGCACTTTCAAGCACTTTTTACAACCCTAGGATGATGAGACAATATTTTGTTGGGTTTCCACTTGGACGAATCCAACTGTGCATATTTTGTGTGAATGGCTAAATGCTTGAGCACATTGGCTCCCCTCCATGACAAATACTTCTCGGGTAAGCCAAGCATTAGTACCCATGAATCTCCCATGGCATACTTTCCATCTCTACAATGAAATCGCATGTATAAAGTGGGGCAACTTCAAAGGACATGACCTTTTGCACCAACAAATTAGACAAGGTTTTGACCTTTTTCTAAACAAAGGGTTTTAATTCGGGCATTCCGTTCATGGGGGATTATCCAACATCAGCGAGAGGACATTTATGTCCATCTCGTCAAAATAATCCTCGTGATTCTTGAACTTTCCTCAAGAATCCACACTTATATACTAATTGGAAGTTGCTTGGCTTTAGTGTGTTCCCGATTGGGTCGTTCCCTTGGGTGAGTACTTTTTCCCACAAGGTAGGCCCTCTAAGTTAGAAAAAAGTGAATAAACTCATATGTAGTTTGATCAACCTTCATTTAGAAACAAAGGGAGAACACTCGCAATAAGTTTACTCACACTCGCATGTTTTGTTCAATTGTTAGGTACCCAAATTGAAATGTGGAGGCAATCTTTTATGCAACTTAGTGTCACCAAAAAGGCTTTTGATTCTCAAGATCATTGTGAGGCATGAGAGAAGCGCATACACCTTTTCAAATAACACTATTTTGCAAAAAATATTACAAGACACAAAGAACACATGTTCGTTTTAAATCCCTCAAAGCAATAATGAATTATTTTTAAGCACCAAAGGAAATGTCAGATTGCTTTGTTCAATTTTTATCCTTTAACAAAATCTAGAACATTTGTCTAAGGTTCTTTTTAGCCCCTTGACAACTTTTGAAAAGAAATTTAGTGTTCCTAAGGAAAATGAAATTAACAAATTCCTTTTAAACAAGAATCTAAAAATCCTAAAAAAAGTGTTGAAGAACACTTTGTACAAGATGAACATGGTGCCATAATGAATCTCCTACTTTGCTTGACAAAGGAAGTTTTCTTGTTCTTTCTAAACCCAAAGTAAATTTAGTATTTCTAAGGCCAAAGATATTAACAAGCCTCTCTTAACAAGCAGAATTTTAAAATCCTCCAAAACTGTTGAAGAACACTTTAGTGTTTAAAAAGACTTTTCCTTGTACGATGAGTATGAGGTCATGATGAGCTTCCAACCTGCAAAATGACAGAAAAATAGAGCAAAAGACAGCAAACAAGGTTATGAATTAAAAAATCCAAAACTTAAAAGGCGGCAGAGTTTGGGTGAAAGTGGTGCTATATAGCATCGCGCGGTTGACTGTGGGTGACACTCTGTAGAAATAGAGAGTGAGAAAGTAGTGCAATAGGGGTAAGCAGCATAGTTTAGAAGTGGGCCTATTTGAAAATTCAAATTTTTTAGGCAGGAAATCTAAAGCGGTGGAGTTTGGAGGAAACGCGGTGTGATACGATGCCACAACAATGAAGACGGTGCAGTATAGCACCGCGAAAGTGAACGCGGTGAAGTTAGGAGCTTTAAAAAAATGACAGGCGGGAAGAAAACACAGTGAGGTTTAGAAACTATGTGCGGGTCAGTATTGCACCGCTTTCCTGAAAGCAATGAATTATTGCACTGCACCAATAAGGGTGGCTCAATATGGCACCATGCGGCTATTTTCCTGTGACCTACGAGAAAATGCTAAAAAAGAAATGCAGAAAATTTTTAAAATGTGATTAATTTCTTGAATCTTCCCTCCTTCTAGCACCAAAATGTGAACCCCTAAACCTGCAAATGCACAAGAGCAACAAAACATGTTAGGTTGTTAGATCAAATGCATGCAAACAAGTATGAGAGATTCCCCATGAAATCCATCTATTTAAACTAAAACTAGGAAATGAAGAACACAATATAAGAAATGGAATTAAATCCTAATTAAGACAATAGATTAGTAATCCCGTGGGGGAATTGGTGCCAATGGAGTGTTGCAATTGGCCCTTTCCCAATTTCTAAGTTGCAATGTTGAGTGATTGAACAATGGTCAAATCTCCAAAGAGATTTGAGCATAACCTTGTTACAATTTGTGAAAATGGTGATATGTTAGGTGAAATGGGAAAAATTAGCTCTCAATGTGAAGAGAGTAACTTTGCATAAAGATTGTGGATGAGAAATGAGGAGAGAAGCCTCCAATTTATAACTTTCAATTTGGAAGAGAAAGTGAGGTTTAAGCAATGTGGGACTAACTTTCAATCCAATGGTTAGATGCCACATGTCATGATGTGAATGGTTAGTGGTTGTGCACATTTTGGCCAAAGTGCCAATAAATGCACTTATTTTGAATTTGAATTTGTGAGATGACTTGTTGAAGAGGGAAGGGAAGTGGAGTTAATATCACTTGGCTCAAGGCCAAGGACATGTAAGAGGCCTTAAATGCCTTGTTGGAAGGACCAATTCCACTTGGCCTTTTTGAATTCAAATGAGGGAATATTTCCTTTCGATGCCATATGAGGGAAAATAGAGAATTAAATAAATCAAAGTATTTGATTTATTGTGCAACTTGCATTCTCTAGAGGATTTTAATGAAAGGGATTAAGTTAATCATGGTTTTGATTAACTTAATGAAGAATTAAATGATGTGACAATTTAGACTTAAATTTATGAATTGATTTAAGTCAAGAATTGAGAGGAAAATATTTATTAAATAAATGATTTGATTTATTTAACTGAGGAGGGAAATATTAGATTAAATCAAAGAAGGTTTACTTTATTTAATTTAAAAAGAGGACTTTAGAAAATTTAATCAAATAAAATGATTTATTTAATTAATTAAATAGAAATGTAAGGTTAATTAAATTAAATTGATTAATTTAATCAAAGGATGTGATAGACCTAGTTATATGAATAATGATTCATTAGATTAAAAGATAGAATTATGATGAAATGTTGAGAGTGTGATTCTGGAGGAAATGATGTTAGTGATCGAGATCAAGCATGCCAAAATGAAACTGTACATTTTCCATGTCTACAGATAATAATAAACAATAAAATGAGAAAGAAAAGCTCACGAAGGCACAAATTTGTTTCATAGATTTTCGTTGATGGATCCTTGAGATACATAATGTTTGTGTATTAGAAGCACAAATTCTTATTAGATACAACAATTTCATGAGCAACATGAACAATTTTAAGCACAAAGTCTTGTAGATCATTCAACAATAGTATCCAAACATAAACGCAAATTGAATAAAGAGTAACACAAAGTCTACATATATTTATCCAAAGCCCTTAGATATCACACACCAATCACCACCAATCTTAATCAAACCATAAGAGGATTGATTGCAACACAAAGTCTGGTATGAAACTTTTTTCTTTATCGATCAAATTTAGATTCACAAATTTGAACACAAAGTTTCACACATTGTTTTCAAAATGAGCAGCACTTCATTGCTAGAGATTAAAGATACCAAATTACAATAGGATCCTCTCTTATTTATAGATGGGAGAGGAGAGAAAAATTAAGAAAATCAAAAGAGCAAATCTAGGAGCAAATCTAAGAAAATATGAACTAATTAACTAGTTGACTTTTCAAAAATGTCATCCATCTTTTTAGGAAAACTGTAGAAGTTGTCAAAACCAACTTCAGAGTCCAAGAACACCTACATGCAAATGGATACCTGTCACAAGGAAGAGAATGGATGAAAAAGAAAACGAGGGTTTGAAGCTCTGAAATATGAGAGATTATATTATCAGATCAAAAGAATGAAAAATATACAATGGATCAATCCTTAAGAAAGGAGATCATGCAAAACCTAAAAGAAACCCTAATAAGTAAACATTTAATAATTAATATAATTATTAAATGTCACATTATGCAAACTAAAGTGAAATCTTAAGAGAGGAATAAAGGTAACTTAATTAACATAATTAAGTTAAAACCTTTACTCTAACACCCACCCTTAAGATTAGCAAGAGTGCAGCTACAAACATGTGCAAGAAATCAAAGGTAACTACAATGCAAGAAAGCAAACAAGAATCCTGAGAACTAGGCCTGATTGGGTACCCGAATACAACCAAATCTCTATAAAGTGGAGTAAAAGAGAAAACCACGTGGGAAAAACTCTTCTCCGAAAAGAGATGAAAAAAGCATGTTGAAAATAAACATGAAGGAAGGAAGGCCTCACTGAGACCCCCCAAGGACAACTTCCTTCACCCTGATCATAGAGCACAACTGAAGATAGCACGAAGATGCCAAAGGTTTAGTGAAGATGTCTGCAACCTGCTCCTCGGTAGGAATGTACTCCAAGATGAGAGAACCATCCTGAATCAACTATCTAATGAAGTGCATGTGGATCTCAATGTGTTTAGTCCATTGATTCTCCATTGGGTTGCAGGAAATGTGAATAGCACTTTGATTGTCACACCAAAGAGTAGTGGGATGATCAGGAGGAAAACCAAACTCAGTCATCAACTGTCGAAGCCATAAAATCTCTTGACTAGCTAGTACAACTGCTCGGTACTCAACCTTTGTAGATGATAATGCAATAGCAGGTTGCTTCTTGTAGGACCATGTGCTAGGACCATAACCAAGACAAAAAACAAAGCCAGAAGTAGACTTTTGATCATTGACATCACCAGCTCAATCTGATTCAGTGAAGCCAACGATGTGAGGAGCTCCTGATGTATAGTGAATTCCATATAATGTGCTGCCTTGAATGTACCTCAAAATATGTTTGGTAGCCTACCAATGACTCTCATGAGGATCATGTGAGAATTGAGAGACAAGTCCAACCGTAAAGGAAAGATCAAGATGAGTGTGTGTTAGATACAACAAACTTCCAACCAACTGCCTATATAAAGTGGGATCTACTGAAAGAGTAGAGAAAGTGGTAGACAAAATAACACCTAACTGAAAAGGAGTGGGGGTAGGCTTGCAATCAAGCATGCCAAATTGCTGGAGCATATCAAAAGCATACTTCTATTGAAGTATGGAAATCCCATCCGAAGACTGAATAACTTGTAGGCCCAAAAAATAGTGCAGAAGACCAAGATCTGTCATCTCAAATTGCTCCATCAAAGCTCTTTGAACACTCTGTATCATGGAGGATGAGATACCTGTAATAATGAGATCATCAACATATAGCACAAGTATCAAAATATTACCCTCATGACGCTGAATGTACATTGTGTGATTGGAATGATAGCATGTGAAGTGAGAAGTAAGCAGAAAGGAGTCTGTCTTCTCATACCAAGCCCTGAGAGCTTGTTTGAGACCATACAATTACTGTCAAAGTCTGTAAAACCAAAGAAGAGTCCTGCACAAAACCCTGAGGCTACTCCATATAGATCTCCTCATGTAGGTCCCCATGCAAGAAGGCACTCTTCACATCCATCTAAAACACTGTCTATCCCTGAGAAGCTGCAAGGGAGAGTACAAGGTGAATAGAATTCATCTTGGTGATAGGAGAAAAGGTCTCAGAGTAATCAATACCCTCTTCCTGAGAAAACCCCTTCACAACAAGATGAGCCTTGTACTTATCAATCAAACCATCTGCAACATACTTGTTACGGTACACCCACTTGCACCGAACCAACTTTCTCCCTTTCGGAAGAGAACAAAGATCTCAAGTGTTATTTTTCATCAAAGAAGAATACACCTCATCCATGGCCCTATCCCACTCATGGTGACATGTCACCTCTAAAAAATTTAGAGGATCATCTGAAATGGCATGACTCAAAAGACTAGTACTAGTTGTCTGAGCATGAGTACGATGAGTATCTAAAGGATCGCCTACCAAAGGGCCAACTGCCTCAATAGTAACATAGGCCCACTTGGGCAAATGTTGAGTAGCTGGTGGTGGTGGAGATGGTGGGTCATCATCTATATCATCCTTGGAAGATATGTAATCCTCAAGAGGTGGAGAGGAAGTAGTAGGCAGAGAGGGAGAAGCTGGTGATGGAGGATCCATCTGAGGGTAGCACTCATCAAACTGGACATCCCATCGAAACAAGACCTCTCTAGAACCAAGATCAAACAACCTATATGCCTTAACATCCTCACAGTAGCCAAAAAATGCCCAAGCCTCCATAGCTCGAAACAAGACCTCTCTAGAATCAAGATCAGACAACCTATACGCCTTAACATCCTCATAGTAGCCAACAAATATGAGTGGTCGGCTCTTCCTCTCCATGGATTTCCTCTGAGCATCCAGAATAAATGCCCAAGCCTCACTACCAAAAACTCAGAATGTAGAAACATCAGGCTTGACATGATTCCAAGCCTCCTCAGGAGTCATGTGTTGCAATGCCTTATGAGGCATTTGATTCTGAATGTAGTTGGCGCAATTGACTACCTCGGCCCAAAAGGAAGCATCCATAGCTTGAGACTGTATCATAAAATTGGTCATCTCCCCTAAAGTTCTTTTCTTTCACTCAGCAACACCATTCTACTAAGGGGTGTATGGAACTATAAACTAATGTTTTAAACCATGCTCAGTGCAAAAATCTCTAAAATCCTGATTAACATATTCCCCCCATTATCGGTGAGTATCCTCCTGATAGAAATTCCAGACTACTTCTCCACAAATTTCTTAAAAATCCAAAATGAATCAAAGACATTAGACTTGTACTTTAAAAAATACACCCATGTACGCCTAGAGAAGTCATCTATAAATGTGAGCACATATCGAGCACCAGAAAAAGAAGGAGTGGAGGAAATAAGATCATTGTGAACCAACTCCAAAGGTTCCTTAGAATATGAGGCTCTACCCATAGGAAAAGGATCTCGGTGATGATTGCCAAGAGCACATCCACGACAAACACCATCAGTATAGGATATCGAGGGAAGCCCAATCACTAGTTTCTATGTACTCATCTGTTGAAGATATCTGTAATTGACATAGCCAAAATGCTCATGCCAAAGCTTGCTCACTATGTCTGCATGAGCTATAAGAGAGAAGCCTGAAATATCTAAACTCTCAAAACCATCCAAACTATATAAGCGAGTCTCAAGATCTATACTCCCAAGTAGCAACAACCAAATCAGGATCATGGACATCTCGAATAACCACATCATGCAGTGAGAACTCTACTATTTTACCAGTGCCAGAATGACAAATTTGATAAACATAAAGGAGGTTTATAGAAATAGCAAGAACCAAAAGAAAATCTTGTAGACAACCACCATCTAGAGAAATAGTACCAGAACCTATAACTGAAAGTTGTGTTGATTCACCAACTGCAATCTGTAAAGTATCATTATGGGCAAGGGTGGTGACCATCTCCTGTGATTGATTCATATGGTGTGAAGCACCAGAATCAACAATCCAAGTGGATCTTGAAGGTACAGCTCGAGGAGAAAGAGCATGCCCTTTTCCTGTAGAAGAGGAAGGAGGAGAAGGTGAGGAGATATGATGTTGTTGCATGGCTTCCTCTAAAGCCTCTAATCATTTCCAACACCTGGAAACTGGATTTCCTTCCTTCCCACAAAAACTACAAGCATCACCTGAATACTTCTTGGTCTTGGAGGAAGACTCGCCAGACTTTGAAGATTTTCCTTGTTTCGGATTGTACTTTAGTTTTGAATCTGACTTTGGAGGTGGCTTGGAGGAAGTTTCACTACCAACTAAATCTATTTTGGGCTTCGGTTTCTTATTCTTCTTTCCTTTTGATGTCTAAGCAACCAATGCATGGTTCTTTAATCCTGTGAGAGAATCCAACTATGTGAGCTTGGCTTGCTCTCTAGTCAACCGATCATAAAACACCTCAAAATTAGGCATGGTGAATCGATTGCCCAAGGCATCCATAGTGGAATGGAAGGTAGATGAGAATATCTGAAAGTTCCCATGAATCTTTGACAAAATCAAGTAAATACACTCTGTATCAGGCTTAGCCTTACCACAACCCTGTAAAAGAGATCTTTGTTTTTTGAATTTCATCAGAAAATCCCCAATATTGGGAAAAGAATTAGGTACAAGTGAATTCAACTCTGCCTCAATCTGGAGTGCACGAAACTAATTTATGGTACCAAAATAGATCATTGAACTTGGTCTACATGTCAAGAGGAATGTCACACCCATCAAGATGAAACAACAAGTTGTCTGAAATATGCAAGGAAATCAAACCCATAGCCTCATCCATCTTATTTCTATGTTGCATAAACTCAAATGGCTTGTTCAAAATTGGCTGAATCATATCTAAATAGGATCACAACCCCTTTGATCTAAGAAGATGCATCATGAAAGCCTTCCATGTATGGTAGTTATGTGGTGTGAGAAGGGCAATAGTAGAAGTTTTTTCGGCCATGTTTGGAGAGGTTTAATGAATTTTTTAATGTGAAGAGTTTATGGTTTTCTGAAGTAAATGATAGAAAGTAAGAAAAAAGACTCCCCCCACAATACAAAAAACCAAACCCCAGTAGAGATTTTTCAACGAAAAATAGGAAAAGGGCAAAAAAATGTTTCAGACTGAATCTTGTGTACCTGATAAATTTTCTAAAAGAAAGAACAAAATATCTAAATAGAGCTCGTTCACAGCTTTCCAACGCCTATTCGTTTTCAAAAAACAGAGCAAAAACAACCAAGTTATGCCCTTCAGAGTGTAGAAAAATCATCTGACTTTGACTGAAAAAAAATATAGAAAAATTGCAAAACTTGGGAAAATATCTTACATCATCATGATGTCTCAGAGCCAGCTTTCCAACACCTATTTTCATTTGAAAAATGGAGAAAAAATTCCCAAGATATGCCCGTTTCAGTGAAAGTTGATTTTTTAAAAAATCTGGAGGGGTTTGGTGGCTCTTCGGTTGTTGGTAGCGCATGGATTGAGCACGGGTGGTGCATGGGTGGTGACTGGGAAATGAGTGGGTAGTGTGACTAGCCAATAGCATGGTGGTGGCTACTCAATCATAGCCAGTGGATGTCGCCGATGGACGTCGGGTGGCGCACCGGTGGCATGGCGGATTTGAATGGGCAGTGCCCACAAAAATTAAAATTTTTGATTTTTTTTAATTTTTTTGTTTCCTCAGAAGGCGTGCCCTTGGGTTGTAGGGCCTTGGGGCAAAATTTTTTTGCCTCCCTGATCAACTATGGCCAAAATCAATGAATGAATAGTTGATTTAGGGGTTTTGTACACTACAAATCCAACGACGAGGTCCGTTTAGGCCCAAAGTGAACCCAAAAAATGAAATATGTCGGATCCAACCTTTGCAACTCCAAATTATTCAAACAAGAATAGGCTACAGCAGGTCCGCTCTTATACCATGTAGAAGTTGTCAAAACCAACTTCAAAGTCCAAGAACACCTGCATGCAAATGGATACCTGTCACAAGAAAGAGAATGGACAAAAAAGAAAATGAGGGTTTGAAGCTCTGAAATATGAGAGATTATATTATCAAATCAAAAGAATGAAAAATATACAATGGATCAATCCTTAAGAAAGGAGATCATGCAAAACCTAAAAGAAACCCTAATAGGTAAACATTTAATAATTAATATAATTATTAAATGTCACATTATGCAAACTAAAGTGAAATCTTAAGAGAGGAATAAAGGTAGCTTAATTAACATAATTAAGTTAAAAACTTTACTCTAACAAAAAACATCTTTAATTTTACATGTAATTACATTTCTCAAAAAGACATATAAGATGTCGAGACAAAATGTGTAAATGAAATTAAAAACTATCTAACACTAGAGATGAAAAATAAATCTTCATAGTTCCTTGCATTGGGCGCAGAAGTCTTCATATTTATTCTTTGTCTCCAGTATGAATTCCTCATCTAGAGCAAAAGTGTAATCCACTATGGTGTGAACTATGGTGATTCATCTTCTGGAAGATGATTGAATCTTCTTGCATTTGTCAAGATGCATCTTGAGATTATCAAGAGAAAGCCTTATGTCACAATTGGCATTCATTGAAGCCTTTGAAAAACCTTTATCTTCAAATTCTTCATGAACCATTGATGAACACTTCTTTGAAAAATTGAAACATGGGAAGAACTTTCTAATTGTACTTCATAGCCTTCTTGCTTGGTGATAGGTAGGAACTTGATCAACACTGTTTTGGAATCTAGGCACAAGAGATCTGAATGTATGCAAGAGTAGGCTTAACAACTCAGATGCAAAGATAGGAAAAACTAAGTTTTTAGCATGGGGTATTGTACTTTAGATGTAATTACTCAAATTTTCAAAAAATTGCATATTGGATCTAAATCTGAGCAATTTCATGGATTTTAGAAGCTTGAAAGTGATGATGGTGGAGAATGGAGCTCAGAATGCATTTTTGGATGATTTTTGAATGTTCAGTGAAAAACTATTTTTGTGCAAGGGTGCTGAAAATTAGTGCTCCAACATCTTGAAAGTTTTGTCTTTTATGTAATAACACTAAAAATCATCGATCCAACACGTTTTCAAGACTTGGAAAAAACTCATGTTCGAGTGCTAAAAATCAATGCTTCAACATGTCTTCGAACACTTAGAAAATATGACGCACAAGTGCTAAAAATCAGCGCTTTTCATTTTGGAAGTTCCTTCTTTTGATGCACAAGTGCTAAAAATCAGCACTTTAACATTTTGGAAGTTTCTTCATTTGATGCACAAGCGCTAAAAATTAGTGCTTTACATTTTGGAAGTTCCTGCTTTTTGTGTACAAGTGCTAAAAATCAGCGCTCTAACATTTTTGGAAGTTCCTACTTTTTGTGCACAAGTGCTAAAAATCGCCGCTCTTACATCTTGGAAATTTTTCCTTTCTTGCACAAGCGCTAAAAATTAGTGCCCTGGCATGTTTTGGGAAGAAATTGCATTTTGTGTAAAAGTGCTAAAAAATAACGCTTTTACCTATCATATGCCAAAATGGTAAAAAATAGAGCTCCTACATGAAATATGTAAGAGCGGTGAAAAATAGAGCTTTTTCATGTGACATATGTAAGAGCAGTGAAAAACAAAGCTTTTGCATGTGACTTGTGGTTTGAGATGCAACGGTGCTAAAAAAACCCCGACATTACATGTGGCAGAAAATTATTAAGGCATGAAATATGCAAGAGCATTAAAAATCAACACTCCTACATGTGATATGTAAAAGCACTAAAAATCCCTGACATTACATGTGCCAGAAAAGGACTAAGGCATGAAATATGCAAGAACGCTAAAAATCAATGCTCCTACATGTAATATGTAAAAGCACTAAAAATCCTCGACATTACATGTGCTAGAAAATCAATAAGGCATGACATATGCAAGAGCACTAAAAATCAACGCTCCAACATGTTTGACAATTTTTCTAACTCCCAAAGGTTGAGAGCTGATGAAGATTCTTGTTTTGAAGCTCTTTGTAAGATAGACAAGAGGAGACCCTCAAATGGATTGTTTGATATTTTGGACCGCGCATCAAGGTTAATTTGAATTTTCCTCATTTTACATGCTTGAACATCACAAAACTATGAAACAGACAAGTTTCGTAGGGGGGTTATTCATGAATCGAGCGTTGCTAGATTCCATGATAACAATCATCACCAAAGAGGAGTTGGTGAGAAAATGCAGACCTCTTGATGCTAGCCCTTACCTGGTTTATGAAACCTCTAAGGTCAACATCCCTAGTGCCTTCTTCAACCATCTTGTAAGCTTGCAACATGGGGTAGATGAGTTGTAATCACTCCCTTATCACTATGAACTCTAAAAGTACAATAGAGGAAGGTAAGAAGGAGCCCTTCTTCTATCCTTTTAGTTGGGCCTTACCAGATTCTTTGAGTTTCCATATTATCTTCAAGTATGTTCATCCAAGGGGGACATACTTTGGCATGATGTGAGGTCCCACAAGGAACCCATATACCTTCATAATTGTTGAATCTTAGTGGATATACAAAAGTCCCCAATTATGTTGCACACCAAGCTTAGGCACTCCATCCTTGGGTCTTACAGAATCCATGACTTATTTCTACAATCTATCCCCCTCTACCCCCATGAAACTCAAGACTCTTGACAAAATAGTCTTCAAAGGCCACATAGTTGGCAGAGTCACAATGCATATCCCGAGCATAAGTCTACCATTGGGCAGGGAGAGAATTACTATTAACATTTTTCATTTGAACTTGTAGGGCCTTGTCCCATTTTTTTCTCCCTTAATATAGAAACATGTGACATATTAGGGAGTACCATATGAAGTTTACTACCTTTTTGTTAGCCTTTATCTCCATCAATTTCTTCTGAATTCCATTGGAGATATAGGTATCAAAGTTGAATTCATTATTGACCAAGGGGTTTTGGATGTCTAATGTCATGTACATTAGTGGCACGAGGAGTTTATTCTAAACATCTCCACCGAAGACTTGACATAGTACATGATAGGCCCTGATAAAGTAGCCTTTAAAAATTTTAATGTTAAAGGGCTCTATATCATTTGCATGAATCCTGACAAACCTTTTATCAAGCCCTTTTAGTCTTTGCCTTGGTAACCATAATACCTTGCAGCTATTATCTTCTTGGTGGTACTTTTTTTTGAATAAATCAAATTCGTTGACTTTGTTGGTAGCTAATTTCAAACCAAAAACCTCACATATAGAGGCTTTGTCAATTGTCACTAACACTCCCCCATTTTTAGCTCTGATAACTCTAACATTTTTGTCATAGTTTTTGGTTGTGCCTAATGAATTCCACATTTATGAAGATAATAGGGACATTATTTTCCCTAGGTTATATATCCAGACATTGGAGATAGGAAACATAGAAGCTCTTTTATTATACCAGTGGGTAAAAAGACTCCACCTGAGCACAAGGAGCTTTACATCCCTACACTCTCTTCCATTATCTGATAAGCCACTTGCAACACTAGGCCCATGGGAACAAATTGCTTTTCTAGTAGAAGCAAGGAGTTGTGAAATTAAATCCTCATCAAAATGTATTTCAAATGAAGATGGTTGGCCTTCTAATTGACTTGTGTTTATTATTTAGTCTTTGACCTATGGTTTTTCACTAGTAGAATTTGGCAAATAAATGTCTATGTGACTAAAACTTTTAGTCACAGCAACTAAAAATGGCTAAATTCTACTAATTTTTTGCAACAACTATAAATGAATAAATAAATGACTAATTTGATCGTCGGATAAAAAATACAACTAAATAATTAGTCACACAAATAAAAATTAGAGAATATGATATTAAAGTGGGTAATTAAAAAATATGGGTGCCAAAAGTGAAAAGGATTTTCTTCTAGGTTTGACCTTGTGAGACCCACGCATCACAAAGGGCTAGGGTTTCCTGGTTTTGGTGTGAAAGGAGATCCAATGTTGGTATTGAAGGAGTTTCAATATTTTGTCACCACATTGTAGAATCTCAAGAGAGATTCTTGGACCACATTGCTAGCTAAGGAGGCGTGGATATTGGGAGCTTGAAGGAAGTTATTATTTTCACCACGTTGCAGAGGTCTAGGGATTTCAGGCACGTTACAGGTGGAGTGTTTGAATTTTTCTAAGTTTTCTCACTAGTATTATGTCCACGTAGGAATTCAAGGACTTGAGTCATCACAGTATGATAGGTATGCCCTAATTTTCCCAAAGTTTAAATCTCTAATAATAAATACAAATAATATCTTTGTTAAGAGTTCAAAACCTTTAGTTGTCATTTAGGGCAGTCACCACATGCTACAAACACAATTGCACTATCTTAGAACATTCCCATGTATTATATGCACAGAAATGGAATCCTTTTTGTTAAGTTTGAAGCAAATTTTTGGGACTATCACAAAACTTCATCAATTTTAACTCATTTCCTTCCTAAGTCAATTGCAAAGGTGCTTTTGCTAAAATATTTTTCTCACCATTTGTTGTCCCTCCATCCTCAAATGCACCATATGCTACAGAAAACACCAAAATTTTCTCCAATATCACTTATAGGGATTCAAGAGAGTCTTCCTTAAGAATATTCTCACAATGTATAAAAGTCATTATTCATGATAGTCTTATAAGGGGATTTGGGTATAAAACTGTGAGAAATGATAATTAGTGTAGGTATAGAGTTTCTAGTTATGGAGACTATAATAAGGTAGTTTTTGGAGCTTAGAAACCAAACCGAAGCTATAGAATAGGATGGAAACATACAAGAGATAGTCACATATGAAGAAGGATTTAAGGATGGTAGAGAAGAGGTAGTAGTTACCTTGTCACAATAAGATTGTGACCTTATAGTAATGTGTCCTCAAATGAAGTCTAAATGGATGAGTCAAGTTTTGAGATCTATGAATACCTATGGACTGTAATTTTAAAGTGTTAAGGACTACAATTCTTGATTAGTTGATACCTAGAGGTTGTGAATGTAGGACAGTAAGGACTAATCCATGCATTGTAGTGAATCTTAGTTATTGTGTGTCCTAATTAAACCCTAGCATGTGTACTTTGATAGAAGAAACATGAAATGGAAGGGGTTCAATGTCAAGACAAGTGATAGAATCTTAATATTGGTAAGAATTGCTTCATACTTAGGAGGAATGGTTTTAATGTAGAAATGGCAGATTTAATAGTGGTGGAGCAATAGTGAGCTACAAGTTCAATGATGAAAGTAGCATAGAGAAATGTAAAACTGTAATTAAAACCAATATTTTTGTCAATAGGCCCAAGGTGCTACATATGCATAGAATGGCTAGTATGGGTGAGAATTTATATCACTTAATCTTGTATAGTTTTGGAGAGGTTCGGGGCAGATTTTGAGGAATGGAGAAACACTATGAAAAGTGCCAAAGAAGAGGATCAAGTGATAGTTAAGATGGTCATGAGGAATGTGATTGGACTATTATAATTGCATTCCATGAACAATAAATATTGATTGTATCATATGACTATCCATGTGTGGTATTGTCCTTGTCATTTTCTATGGCAGTCGTGTCACCTCTTAACAATGCATAAGGTTAACCTTCCCATGACTATCAAAGGAACGTGACAAGGAAAGACAGTCATGTAGTGGCATTGGATAGTGATTGGTACACAATCAATACTAGGACAAGTCAGTGTTTATTCATCAGTCATTTCCAAGAATGGTTGTCATTTCCTTAAGGATCTATAAGGCATCCCTCTAATATCTATGACTTTGTGCATGAAAATACTTGAGGAATCACCATGATAATCTATTCGACAGTCCAAGCCTTGTCAAAACCACATTCTAGAATGCTAAAAACCCTAGTCAAAACTTAAAATATTTTTCTAGATGAGGTTGGGGGTCCTTGCCAAAAGGCTTAATTATAGTGTCAAGAGGGAGTAGGCAGTAGCATGAAGATTATGTTGCCAAAGAACAGTCAAAATTATGTGCTTTTATCAATGTATAGTGGTGTAATGATCTTGATAGTAAGGAAGATTATTTGATTTCAAGAGGTGGAGTGAGATGTCTTCATGACACTAGAATGAGTGATTATCATAGAGGATGGAGTTAATGATATCTTTAAGATGACAGTGTAATATTCATATGGACAAAGTTAATGAGATGCATTGGTATGATGGCTCCTAAATTACAAATTGACAAGATTTTTTACTTCCAACACAAATTGGTGGGTAGTGACTTTGATCCCATGGAAAAATAATAATGAGAAACCTTTTATCTTTCACAATCATAAGATACAATTGGACAGTCTCTAAATACTCCCAAGTGTGATGGATTTTAAGAGAAGGGTTCAATGATAATGGACAGTCAATGAAAATAGAGTTGGAAGGGCTATAAGTTCATCAAGACAGTCTTATGAAGAAGTAACAATATGTGAAAAATCATGAATAATGAAAATCCATTTGATATTAAGGAAAAAGAAATACTTTTATATGGAATTTTATGGAAATCATCTCTGGTCTATGCACATGGAGACATTATGGACTTGTTGATAATAGGATATAGAGGATAGTGGTTTTCAGGAAGATAGCCATAAATAGAGACAATGATCTTAATGATAAAAATAGCACCATTCAGAATATTATCTTTTTGAGATCAAAGTGATGACATTGTTGTTGCTTTCTTTGTTAATTAAAATTTTATATTCATGATCATGTTAATAGTGAGGGGAAGTGTAGGTAGATGCAGCCTTTTCCTTAAGTGGACAGTCCTACGTGTACAATCCAAGATGCCTTTCAGCTACCTTTTTGATGGATCAAATACCAAGTTAATAGGATGGTCCTTAGGATTATAGATGAGAGACATTCATATCATATTCAAGGGTAGAGTTTTGAAAGACTATTAACAAATTTTTGTGTGACAATAGGATGCATGATAAATTAAGTTTTAACAATGACTTTTAGACTATCTCTTCATTGTTCAATTTCTCATGACAATTGTGCTTAATGATAATCTCTAAGGATTGTGTTTTGTATCAAGGACTCAAATGAAGGCCCTTAGTTGTGACTATGCCTTTCAATGAGGTTTTAATGGTCTATCCTCAGTGAGTTTAAATGGACTGTGTATCCTCGATGATAGAGGAGAGACATGGTAGATGAAATGCTTGACATTCTATAAAGACATGGGTTCTAAGGAACAAAGTACAGATTGGAGATCACTTTGGGTAGTGAACATGAAGTGTTACAGTCCTATGAAATGGAAAATGATGATCAAAATAGACTATGATGATATTTAGTAGATTTTAGTTTGACATTCTTAAGGATATGATGGTTAGAAGGGTTATATATGTCGATGAATATGATAGTCCAAACTCTTATAATGACAATCTACAAAATATCAGCTCTACTAGTATTTGTGAATGGAAGACAATCAAAAAGATAATAGAAATTTAATTGAAAATAAATATTGTAAAAAAAATGGAATTATTTATGATTGTACAGTGAAAGGTGCAATGATAGTGCTATTAAAATCATACCATACTGATAGTGGTTTAAATATGATAGCCTTGTGATAAGAACTAATGAAAATGATCTTTCTTGATGCATGAATGTAATGATTCTGAGGGAGATGAAAAACAAAGTGTAAGTAAAGATTTTGTTAGGGACATTCTTATCCATGATTCCAAGACCTTGCACAAAAGCATGAGGATAGTTGCTAGAATTGCAAGATAGGGACTGACAAAATGAAAAAGATGATAGTTCATGCCATAGAGAAAGTGAGATGAGTCTTAGGCGGTTGTGATCAAAGGTGGTGTGTTAGCTTTTTGATAAATTAAGGGAAGTTGAGAGTGCACAAGGATCAATTAGGAAGATTATAGTCATAAGGTGATGTTAGCATTTCATGAAGACTTTGGAAGCAAGCCAATAGACAAATCTATAGGAATTCTCAAATAGTGACTAAAGATAGTCACTAACAATGCTATCATTATAAGGATAAATAAGGCATAGAAAAGTTTGATATAGCATATTAATTGCATGATAATCATCATAGCTTGTAGCAAAGGACAACCTTATAGTTACTATGGTCATAAAAAATCATCATTAGAGTTACTATAGTCATAATCAGAGCATGTCTTCTCTAGATACATAAGAATAAGATTTGATTAAACATAAGATGCTTTCTCTTATAGGAAATAGATGTAGTTCTTATATATGGGTTACTAAAATAAGAATAATATTCTTCAGCTAGACAAAAAAATTCTCTCAAAATCTAATACCTTCCAAAGTTCAAATTTTGTTATTATGTAATCTTAGGAGAATTACTTGCATTTTGCACAAGTGTAAGATTTGAGATACCAAATGTAACACTCAATAGAATTTTTTTCTCCATACACCTCATGTAGGAAACTTCCCTATCTATCATTGACCCCCAAGATTGGATCTTCTATGTAGTTTCTCTTTATATCATTCCCAATCAACTTTTTGTTTGAGTCTTATCTCCTCCCCGTTGTTTTCTTTTCTTTTTCCTAGGTGATAGTAAGATAGCTAGAAACAAATTATGCACTAATGAAGCAACACATTGTGATGGTTTTTAGACTAAGCTTCCCAAATATGGTTTAAATTCACTTGCCTTATCCTTGGCAGAGCTATTTAATCATATTTTTGGCTTTCCACCTTCTTTGTCTTATATTATCTTTGCCGCATTCATAAGTTGGGGTATTGTTTAGCTGCAAATAATTATGAGTATTATGATCGTCTGTAGCGTTGGACACAATAATTTTAAGCAAATGGAATATGATCTCAAAGCAAGGGGATTGGAAAGCATGAAAAGAGATTTCAATTGTATTGATCATATTTTAAATGCTCCTTGAAAAAAAATTGTTGTCTTATAGATATCGTGAAGGTTTTATTATTTTAACTTTTTCCTGGACATCTATTTTTCAAGGGGTTGTGTGTTGGTTGTAATCAAAACATCTTCATTACTTCCAACATGGGGTTTGATGATAAAATTTCTATTTGATTTTGGACTACAAAAGACTCTACAAAATTTTCCAAGATACTAGATCAAATAGGGGTACCCTTTCATTGAATTATATTTATAAGATTGAAAATGATCTTTTGAGTGATACTCAAGTTGATGATTTTTGTATAATACATCATATTTTGATTGGTATTCCACTTTATTTTGTTGATTCCAACCTCCTTTCTCATTCTTTGAATAGTTTAAAAGGACTTTTTGATACCGTTACTATTCTACTAGAGTTATCTTTTTCAGTATCTCCATGGGTGCCCTTTCCAGACTTTAATTCTACTATTAAGTATAGTCCATGGAGATCAAGACATTGTTTCCTATTGTGAAATTTTCACACATCACCCCATTCAAGATGGGGACCCCCTAATTTTTTCTCCATTTTGGTCTTTTGGCTTTGATTTTGGGTTGTTTTGTGTCTCTCTCTCTGATCTTTCTATCCTTCTAGGGATGTCCCTATCTTGGACCCTAAGTTGAAATTTTGGCTAAGTTTTTGAAATTAGGGTCTTCATTCTTCAAGATTTTTGAGGTCAAATCAAGTTGGAAATTTGAAATCTAAGAATGGCATTGCAATCAGGAGGCTTTAGGAAGGATCCCATTAAATTTTCACTGAATTTTGACAACTTACTATTTTTAGTAAGTACTTAATTTGAGGTCTTTTCCTCAAGATTTTGGGAATTCTAACTGCTTCACCACATTCAGGACACTTCAAGGTACTTGCACATAAAATTTGGGAAGATTCAGACAACTTTCTATTTTTAGTAGTTTTGCCTTCGAAGGCAATTTTTAGCGTTTGCATGTGTGATTTATCAATGCATGCCAAGATATTCTTTATGGGTTTTTCAATAGCTTCATGATGATATATCATGCAAGTAAAAATAATGACTTGCTATTTTTTGTAGTTGCTCACATGTGGACCAGTTTTTGGGTTTTTTGAGATCTCTCAGGCAATATGACATGCAAATGCATCCGACAGTCAGTTGATCACTTTTTAGGCACTTACTATTTTTAGCAGGTTCACTCTAATAGCTCCCTAACACTTCAGTTTACCAATAGAGCAGCATGCAACATAAATGGGCTCAAACAAAGGTCATTTGAGGCACATGCAAGTCAAATTAGGGTTTCCAACTTTGGTGCCTAAAAAGGGGAAAAACTTGGGAAAAATTAAAAATTGAAGTATCCCATCATGATCAGCATCCTTCAAGTAGTCTACT
The DNA here is from genome assembly GCA_007115665.2 of Sequoiadendron giganteum. NCBI lineage: Eukaryota > Viridiplantae > Streptophyta > Pinopsida > Cupressales > Cupressaceae > Sequoiadendron > Sequoiadendron giganteum. The sequence goes on from CM021101.1 coordinate 108,741,809, forward strand.
GGTAAAATTTGAGAACAATTTGAGAACTTACTATTTATAGTAAGTTACCTCCAAAATAGGGCTAAAAATAGAAGGTTAGCATGAGGGGCAGGTGTGAACAGGTCAAACAAGTCATGAGGGTCATGCTTGACAAATTTCAAGTCAAGAAGAGTTGCAGAGGTTTGAGAATCAAGAAAATACTATAAATAGAAATTGAGGGTGAGCAAGCTGAAAAAATTGGCTACATATTTGAGAGCCACCTCTAGAAGTCTCCTTAACACTCTAGATGAAGATTCTAAGGCATGCAAGTTAAACTGGAAGGAGACCCCTTGAAATTTGCCCAAGCTCCAAGAAGATGAGTTGAAAATGTTCCAAGTCTTTGAAAATGGAAGCTTCACCCTCCATCTGTGCCCATCTTGAACTGATGGTGTTTGAAAAAAATTTCTTAGTGAAAAATGAAAGTATACCCTCTCATATGTGCCCTTGTGGTGAGGAGGCCTTGAAAATTTTCTAAGTGTGATAAAATGGAAGCTCAAGGGGTGATATGCGCCCAAGGAGGAGTCTTGATGATGAAATTTTTTTAAGTCATGTGGAACATGGAAGCTAGGCACCTCAAATGTGCCCATCACAAGAAAGGTGCTAAGAAAATATTCTAAGGAAAAGTTAAAATGGAAGAACACCCTAGAAAATTTTCCCATCATCAAGAGGAAGCTTGAAACACCTAAGGCATGCAAGATAAAATCACCAAGGGTAGAAATGTGCCCACTAGGTTGTTGGAGGGTGAAAATGCCTAAGGCAAGTTAAATTGGAAGCCACTCACTCTACATGCGCCCTAAGCAGATGGGGTGGCATTGAAACTTTCTAAGTCTTGGAAACTTGAAGCAAAGACCCTCATATGTGCCCAGGGCAGGATGATAGAAGGGGTTGTTAATAAATATTTTAAGGCAAGTTGAAATAAAAGCTCACCCTCTAGAATGCACCCTCAAGAGGGTAGAGACTTGAGAAAGTTTCTAAGTCAAAATGAAAGCACAAGGGTAGAAATGCGCCCAAGGTGGCAAGGCAAATTGGAGATAAGAAAATTTTCTAAGGCATGGGAAACAAAAGTAGCCCCCTTCATATGTGCCCTTGAGAGATGATGGCATGAAAGTTGAGTTGAAAATTTTCTAGGTGTGGTAAATTGAGAACACTACCCCTCATATGCGCCCAACAATCAAATGGAGGTGAGAAAATTATTCTAAGGCACAAACATGAAATCACATGGGGTGAAATGCACCCTCAAGCAAGAAGTATGAAGTGAAAAAATTTCTAAGTGAAGGAAAATTGGAGCACCACCCCTAAATGTTCCCTAGGGAGAATATAAAGGTATGAGAAGGTTCTAAGTATGAAAAACACAAAGCTCAACCCCTCAAGTGGGCCAAGCTAAGTAGGGGGAGGTGTTGAAAATTTTCTAAGGCGTGAAATGAAATGCCAAGGGGCCAAATGTGCCCAAGGTGATAAGACGTTGAAGAATATTTCCTAAGGCAGTGGAAACATTATGCTAGAGGGGTTAAATGCACCCTAGCTAACAAGGTGGTTGAATCTTTCTAAGGCATTAAAGAAAGAAGCAAGAAGCTTCGAATGCACCCATCATGGAGTAGAAAATAAAAAAGGTTGTTTAAGAGATTAAACAAAACCATAAGGGGTCATATGCACCCAAGGTATGAGCAAGGATGCATGAAGAAACTTCTAATATTATAAAATGAAAGTTGACCTCTCTAAATGTGCCCTCATGATGAACAAGGAGACTTAGGAATTTCCTAAGTCAAAAATAAAAGAAATGACTCCCCCCATATGCGCCCAAAGTGGCAAGTGGCTAGAAATTTGTCTAAGGCATTGAAATGAAAGTAGGCCCCTCCACATATGAAGATAGATGAAATTTGCCTCAAACATGAAGAATTTGAAGATGAAGTGAAACCCAAACATCAAACGTTCAAATGCATACTCAAAGGGGAGAAATTTCTAAGGCACAAACTCCAAAACACAAGGTGGTAAATGCACCCTTGAGGAAGGCCTTATGAAATGAACACACAAGTCTCTAAACATGCCGATGGGGCAAAGTTTGCTAGAGAAAATAATGAATTTTATCAGATCCAGAGATCAATCATACCTTGGAAATCAGAAATTGGAAATTAGGTAAGTAAAGTGAATTTATATTATAAGTGTTTTGATGCTCTTCTTTTTGTTTGTTTTTCAGGATGAACACTAGGACCAAAGCATGATGACTTGGGGTGATGGAGCAAGTACTCCAAGACAACATTACAACCTTGAAAGTGGGAAAAGTTACATGTTTGAAACTCCTCCATGATGTCTCATTTGCACCCAAACCATGAAGGGAGATGTTGGAAGAAATGGATAAGTGTTGGAATTTCTTCACAAAGACCTAATATGAACCCAACTCAGGCAGGTAGGTGGCAAGGAAGAAATGATCAAGTTCAAGGCAATAAAATCCTTCAAGATCAGGATGGAGGAAATGATGAAGGCCTAAGCATTAAAGATCATCCTCAAGCATTAAAATGTCCTCAAGGCTAAGGTGGGGGAATGAGAAAAAACTTCAATGTTAAAGAATGACAATAGGATGGGTTGAAGAACAAAGTAGATGAATTATTCTAAAGTGTGAGGTCCCTCTTCAGAAATATCAAAAGTTGTGATGACTAGATTGATTGAGTTTTCATTCAAAGAGAAGAGTAGTGGGAACACATTTCTGGACAAGAATATTTTGGATGATAGTGGGCATTAATTTCTCATAATGGTTTTTGCAGAGTAGTGGAGAATATTTTGTTCATTTATTACCCCACTCCTCTCTACGGAGATTTTTAGGGTAGAACCTTGACTAGGGCTTAAGTGGCTCAATTTGAACCCTTCATTGTATTTGAATCTAAGTCGTCTATTCGACTAGGCCAGCTATAAAAGAGGCATCCCCCCTTCATTTGTAATGGATTAGACATTAGAGATTAAAATAGATGAGATAATATCATAAGGAGTAGAGCATAGAAGTTAGCTTAGATTGAGGAGGAAGGAAATTTTTCCATTTGAATACTTTGTAAGAATTTGTTGTGAACACTATCATTGCTTGACGGTTCCATATTTTTTTATGGGTAGCTAGTGAGGATTCTTCGTCTTTCCAATTCACTTAAAATCATAAAGTAGCTTAAAGTAAAATAGATTTCATTTCATCCAAGTAGTTGATAGTTATGGAATGTGGTGTTTGATTTGAGAAAGCTTCATTTATCCATACCACTAGTGGGCTCACTAACGGTGGGTTCACCTTGCGTGGTAAACTGGAACATTATGAACTTAACATCAATTATGGTTTATATATGTTGGTATGCATTGTTGTGATGGTATCTGAATGTTGATTCATGATTTTAATATCTCTCGTTACTCATTTGAATATTGCACCAATTATTTGGAGGTTGTCTGAAGTGAGGCAAAGCAAAACTTGGTTTAAGCTTGCAATAATTGGTCTCCACATCCCACATTTAGAATATATAGTAACACCTCTAATCCCTATATCTCTTTAAATTTATCATTTTCCGTATAGCTTAGGAAACCTAGACATCACTAATAAATCCTTTGAGTCCTGAAAATTCTTCTCTTTGATCGAACAATTGTGTAAGTCCCCTTGGAATAACTAGTAAATCACATCAAGCCAACTAAGACTATCCACTACATGAAGGAACCTTGGAATTGAATGCATGATCTTTCTAGAAATCTTAGCATGCAGAATACTTTGTTCAAGAGAGGATAGAGTAACCATTGAGAAACTTTATTCTATGTTGGTGTGGTCATAAAAAAACCCGTCAACATTTCCTTACATGGAAATTCAGTTTCCTCAACCATCTCTGAATCTAATGGGCTCTCAATCATGCATTTGAAAGGGTTATGCCCCATTCTTTTAATTGTCAGTTCTTTCATATACATGTCTAGGATATTCCTTATTTTCTCCTTCAATGCAATTATTCACACTCATCTTTTATGGGTTAGATGTTTTGGGTCTTGGTTTATTGGACACATATTAAGAGTGTTCAAAATATTATGCTTCAGTGTGTGATGCATTTTGAAATGGTTCCCCATTGCAATTTCCAAGAAAAGGTTTTTCCTTGGCCCTTTCATCTTGAGAATCTCTTTGGGCTCAAGTATATAGGTTATTTGGGTTGGCCGATGTTTTCAAAAATAGATACATAGGTTAGTTGGCCTTGCAAATGCTTAAGTATATATTGCAAGATGATAGATTGGACTCAACTTAACTTGCATGGAAGATAGTAGAATCATGGATTTTAAGGAAGAAAGGTCCATTACAGATGTCAATATCCTAATAAATTTGACCAAAAATAGTTGGTATTCATTGAATACTAGTGGGATGGCTATATGGTAGTGTTTAAATTCTTGAGCCTATTTCTGAGCTTCCATTTTGGTATAAGGATTTTTTCTATAAATCATTTATTATCCCATGGAAAAATAGCAATTTTGGATGGTACCCATAAAAAACTATTTTGACAAATAAAAGATGGTAGCTGGTAAGTTCATTTAAGCAGCCAAAAAAATCTTGTTTCAAGCTTAAGAATCTAGTTGTTGTAAAACCCAAATGATCAAGATTGTCTTTAACTACATAGAATCTGAAGAGGAGATGTCCCTTTTCACTAAGAAGTTGAACTACACTCCCAAGCAAGCAAATTGACCCATTATATTGCAGGTACCTATTGATATCACTTATCTTCATAAGAGGTACATTTAATTTGTTTTATGCTATTGAAATTCAATTTGAATGTTACATCTTGTGTTGTAGATGTTAATATTTACAATGATAACTTATTAGTTTTTGGATTTGACCGTGTAGTCAGTGTTTTCATCAATTTATAATGTTGCTTTCAGCTACTGGTATAAATCTTTTTAAATCAAGGCTATTTTCTAGTTGAATTTTTTTATTATGGCCAAGACCCTCCTTCATGCCCTCTATTGTTTTGACATATAATTTTAGACTCTCTACATCCCTGAAGACATCTAGGATAACCTAAAATGATTCTAAAACATCACCTCATTTATACTTTGTGCACAGTAAGGATATGATTCAATTTCAATCATTATGTCAAGGATTTCAAATGTTTTCCTACACCTTGTTTCAGGTTGTCCTACCATTAACTACATGTGATGGATTAAAAATTGCACTTGTAATTCTATTTCAATCATTAATGTTGGCTTCAATTTTTCATTGGTTAACTTTTAGTAGTTTATATGAATTTTGATGCTGATGCAAGTTTTGTGGGAATTTCTTACATCAAGTTTGATATTTAATATGCAAAGTTGGATAAATGCTCACATGGGAATTGAATTTCATCGTATTTTCTTACTTTTGGAACAAGAAATGTTAATAATTGAAAGGCCCTAATATATTGGTTAGACATATCTGATTAAGGAACAAAGGGTTCATACTGACAAGAACCCATAGTTGTAGCTTTGGTTGGATGCTTTCATAACATAACAGAAAACTTAGGCTTATTCACAAGAGTCAAAGGCTTTTTTCACCTACTAATTGCAAGAAAATTGGAAAGTTCTAGTCCATCGCCATTCTAGCACTGGCACCTTCCATCAATAAAATTCACTTTTTGAGAAAAAATTGTTTTTTGTTTCATTTCAACACAATTTTTCATTATAATTAGATAATTGTATAAACAAGCTTTCAATTATTTATATTCATCACAAAACTAGAGTGAAAGGTTTGTGAAAAAAAGGTAAGCATAAAGTCCTTATGCAAGTTATCCATTTCATTTATGCTCTTATCTTATTATAGTAAATTTGACTAGGAGATGATTTCTATAGTATTGGATACTAAGGTCAGATGTGTAGGTCTAATTACACATCATATGTACCATTACTACCATTAACCAGCTAAATTGAAGAGAAAAATCATATGAAAGGATGATATCACTGTAACAGTTCTGATTGTAGACTTGAAATGAGAGAGTAATTTTCAAAAGTAACATCTTGGAAAAAATAACTGTCTAATAGAAAGAGGCAGATCTTATGTATGTCTGAGTTCAATATCTTTGTTTATCGTCATTGCTATCCAAACCTATTGTAAATGAATGTGTAACTATTGTGACATCCTTGCAAAAAGAAAGGAAAAAGTGAGTGATGGAAATCAGGCTTTGGTCAACAATTTTTAGACCGAACTTGTTGAACAAGTAGGCCAATTATGCAATACTATTGTAGAATCAATGACACAAAAAAAAATCTTCATTCTTTAGAGCAGAAATTTCATGCTTCCATGGACTTCAAAGAAAAGGTATTAGTTTAGTATCCAATAGTGTATACACAGTTATCTACCTTAGTACATAATGTTTTATTTTTATAATATCAATCATATATGAGGGTTGGCATGTGATGGTAGTCAGTAGAGGAATTGAAACAAAAATTTATAGATCTCATAACATCATATTTCTCCCATCTTGAAAGTTTTCAAAATATAGTTCGATTGCATAAGGCTGGCTCCAATGTTAGTTAGGATGAAAAAAAATTTGCACCTTTTGGGAATGTCACTTTTCTTAAGGAAGTAAATTCTTGATGTTGAACCCTTTCTTGTTCTTTTCATTTCTTTTAATATGATGATAGATAAAATATAGTGATCTGATTTAAGCTATGTATCATACGCTTGATGTAGTAGTGAAAGAAGATTCAGTACTTGGGGATGTTCAAACTACCCTTTCAAAATAGCAAGGAGAAATGGTTGCATTTCCCAAGCAAACACATGAGGTAATTGCATTACTGTTACTATTGTTGTTACCTACTATTGCAAAAGATAGTTGATGGCCAACTTTGCTTCTTGTACCTTAAATCATAACTACATATTCCCTCTTATCTTTAAAATTTTTAAATTCATGAGATTTTTACTGCTTGCAAAGAGCACACATTAGTATTGAGCTAATTAAGTCAATATCGAGGGCTACAATGAGTTCCTTTGAGAATTTTTCAGGAGAACAATCAAAGCTAGAAGTACAACAATGCATTGAGCAAAGTTATGAAGCTAGGGAAAAAAGTAATACCTGAATTTAAAAATACCTATGAGGTTGGGTGGCATTTTTGCTTGCTTGTTTTTCCTTGAGTTAGTAACTTAATATGGTTGATTATTTATAGCTTTACAATTTAAGTTTTAATAGGTTGTCTGGGACCATTTGACGTGCAAAAATAGGATCAACAAGCACTTCTATAGAACCCCTATCTTGAAACACTTGATAGTTATTTTCCCAGTGAGATACTTTGGATTCAATCACATGGAGGGGAAAAACCCATGTAAGTTGCAGAAATGTAGTGAGGCCAAGTTTGTTGAAGAAGAGTTTGAGCAACTGCTGAAACATTTTTTGATATTAAATGTGACTTAACAGTTGTTTGGAGATAATATATCTCAATATAAGGATGTCCTATGAAGTTTCTCCAATTAATGATAGATCTCTTCTTATTGTTCAAGAAAAATTGTGTTATTCTCTTCCAATGTGAAATTGTTTTAAGAAAATTGCTTGGTAAATTTCCATTTCTAGTTGATGCGGCCTTGAAAACATTGGATTCATGCCATGTAGGCAGATTTTTCAATAATGTAAACAATTTGCTAAATGTTATTTGAATTAAATATGTGCTGAGTACTATCGGGAAACAATGTGGATAAGTTTGAACTAGGATGATATGAAATACTTACTGGAAAGCTACCATATAACAAAATGTCCTTGATTAACTTCGCCACTGTAGCTTAAATTTATATTTATGGATAGAAAAATTTGGACTAATATGTTGCATGAAGCTTGACCACAAAATGATTGTTATTTTTCTCCTTGGTTGTTTCCATGTTGTTGGTAGTGATTATGCTTTGATACATGAGATGGAGCTAAATAGGTAAAGCCATCAAAAGGAAAAATATTTTTTATTTATTAATAGGTCTTTATTTTAATTATAATCAGTACTTTAGCTAGACAGTGGCATGTGAGATTAGGAGAGCTTAATGGGTGACAAGGATGAATTATGTCTAATTTCAAGAATACAATCTTGCCATCTATAGTAACATGGACATCCAATATTGCTTGAGGCAGGGACTCTAGCTAGCTCATAGTTCTTGTTTTAATATTAATTCACAGTTGATATTGCATTCACAAACAAAGCGCAAAAAAATATCTTTGGTTTCTTTTTGTATTTATTTGCTTTTATGTTTTAAACTTTTAATTCAACTTTAATAATATATTTATTTTTGCATTATACAATTTATGGTATTTAATAAATTATTCATACCATATAAATGAAAATTTACTACTAAACTAGTAGTAAATATAATGATTATGCAATTAATAAACAATGTATCAATATACTACCAGTTGAGAGAAATCGGTGAACAAAATCAAGTAAATAAACTACTAAATGACAAAAATTAAAATGACTAAATTTACTACAAATTAAATTAAATCACTCAATTAAAATGACTAAATATACTACCAATTGACAAAAATCAGTGAATAAATATGACTAAATATATGACTAGTTGACAACAAAATAATGATTAAAATGACTAAATCAATAACTAAATATACTACCAAATTGATCAATGAAAACAATCAATAAATGATTAAAAATGGTTTATTCATAAATTTGGTCGCATTATAAATGACTAGTCATAAACTACTAATGGTCACGTGACCAAGCTTAGTCATTTATATGCAATTTTTAGTAGTTTTTAAAATCATTTATTGTTGTTTTTCTACTAGTGTTTGTATAGGGTTCTAGGGTTTTGGTGTTTATTAAAAAATTGACTAGATTCACAAATTCAATTACATACCCTAGAAATTGAAGCTTTTTGAATTTCACACATAGAGGACTTGAGAAAGAAATGTACATTTTTTTTGCCTTTTTCAAACCCTAGATTATTGTAGATGCTGCAAAAGTTTGAAAATTTTCTCTAGATTCAATGAATGCAAAATGATTTCATTTCTCAATTGGATTGCAATATAAATGAAAAGAAAACTTCACAAAGATTTGGTAGAATTCAATCTCTTATGCCATTACTCTCTATTCATATGAGCTAATTGCATCCAGCTACCTATTTCTCAAGTTTAAATGTGAGTCATTAATCTATGATGATAGAACAAGATTTCACGATCAAGATTGATTTGTCCATATTTAAAAATATTTGACATGCTTTGAAAAATTTAGAACTAGGAATTTTTAAATGACACACTACACTTACAGATCATCACAGCAAATAGAGAACTAGCATGAGCAAACAAAGAACCAGCATGAGTGAACAGGGAACCAACGTCAAAACCAGCGGCAAGGAACCCAGCAACATTGAGGGAATAGCGGCGGTTGGGAATATTGAATGTTCCTAGGGAAAATCAGTGACGACAATGACCCAAGGCAGCGACGGTAGGGACCTAGGGCAATGTCAGCAGGTTTACTCAGGCAGGTATACACCAGGGCAATAAAGAGCATGTGAAAATGTACACAAAAAATCAAAGGGACCCCACAAAAATCATAGAAAATAAGAAAAGTCAAAGGGACCCCACAAACCAGATGAAAAGGCATAAAGAAGAGCACGTGAAAGTGTGGGTAGTGGATCTATGTTCCAACAGGTCTCCCTATCACCTCTCCCTATTCTCATTTTATTTTATTTTAAGTTTTCTCTATCTCCTTTCTTCGTAAGACACAAACTGGCATACCTTCATAAATTAACACAAACTCAGCACACCAATCCTTGAGAGTTAAACAAGAGTTTATGGGGGAAAACCTAGACCTGGCATGTTAGAGGGTTCCTATAGAAGGGACACAAATCTCGAACACAAATCTATTTTTAAAGCATTTCGAAGCTTTAAAGCATCTACTGGACACTAACAAAATGGAAAATAAATCCCATTTGCAACTGAGTGGTCTCTTAACTCTTCTTGGTCAGGAGGGTCTAATAGATTCAGGGTACCTCACTCTGCAATGGTCAAACGGGTGGTCCACTCTCTACCCTAATGTTCAAGGTGAGAGTTCAGCGATTTTTTGGAGCTCTTTGCTTGCAAGATCACCTTTATCAAGCATATTGAATCTTGTAAACATAGAAGAAAGGTTGATCTTTGTAAATGCAAAGCAATATAAAGGGATTTTAAGGCGTAGACAAGCTCAAAAATGGAAACTGGAATAGAATCAAAAGAAAAAATTCACTCTCATTTTACCAAAGGTTAATTAATGGTAAGGCAGGTTTACCTAAAGAGATATTTCAGAAAGAAGAGAAAATGAATCAAACAGAGTACAAAGGAAAGGGAAAACTAATAGGAGACATAAATAACCTCGATTCAAGCATGAGTAAGGTGGAGGACGTCATGTGTAAAATGGAAGAGATCATTGCAAGTGAGAAGATCATTGATAAAATACCCTTAGAACTTTACAGCCCTACATCTTCACCTCTATTATGGTCATCAGAGTTATATGTAGAAGAGCTCATGAGAATGAGAAAAAGACTTGATGTTCTAGAAATGAAGGGACTGTTTGAAGACAGCAGGTTTAAAGTAGTTTCAGAGGTCAATTGTAGGCTGGAAAGAGATAATAAAACATTATAGGAACAGATTTTAAATCTGCAAGCTAGCATAGAAAAATGACAAAAAGAATTGATCACTCTAAAGAAATAATTAGATCAACTCAGCACAACTGAAAACAAGAAGCCAAAAGTGGAGGGAGGTGAAAATAAAATGGAATTAAAGAAAATTCAATCAACACTAATTGACATGGAGGAAAAAGAGATTCAATTAAGAGGCCAAATCATGGTCACAAATGGTAAGTGGAGCACCAAGTGAGTAGAAGGTAATAATTGAAAAATAAGTTAGACGACAACTAAGGGAAGAAAAAGACAAACAAAGCAAGGCTACAAACATTATTATCAAAGTTTTGAAATATTTTGGTGAAAAGGAGAGAACTGACATCCTAGCAATGGATGTCCTTAAAGACAACCTAAAGTGGACAGGTTATATTCATCAAGCAAACAAGATTGGAAAAAAGATAGATGGAGGAAGAGATAGACATGTAAGAGCTACCTTGAGTAGCTTAGAGGATAAGAACATGATTCTAAAAAATAGAGGGTTACTTAGAGGCTCACATATCTATCTAGATGAAGATCTGACCTTCAAGCAGCAGGAAGAACAAAGGAAAGAATGGGAAAAAGTGAAATCAACAAGAAATAAAGGAAAGTGGGCATGGTTGAAGAATGGAAAATCCCAAATTGGTGATCGCCTTTCAAACAAGAAATAGGAATTTGGGGCCCCATAGGAGTACTTACATGTTGTAAGTTGGAATTGCAAAGGATATCCATGGAGAAGAGGACCTGGATTGGGGCCCATAGAAAAAGGAAAAGATATTATCATTCCTACTGAAACACATGAACACGATGGCTGCAAGATTCTAGTTTTTGAAGGGTATAAGTGTAGACACGTAAAATATACATGCACCTAATCCTAATCCTACTAACGTCATTTCTTCCTGAATCATCTTCTCAACTTATCATCACTTGTTCATCTCTTAATTAGATAAATCATTATTTATTTAATTAGGTCTTTCTCCCATGTTGATTAAATTAATCAGTTTAATTTAATCCTCAATCCCTCTTTAATTAAATAATTAATCTTATTTGATTGAATCCCTAAAATTATTCTCAATAAATTGAGTAAAATAAACCTTATTTGATTTAATCTAACATTGTTCCCTTTAGTTAAATAAATCAAAAACATTTATTTAATTAAAACCCTTCCTCTCAATTTGATTTAAATCAATTCATAAATTTAAGTCTAAAAGGTCACATCTCCTAAATTCCTCATTAAATTAATTAAACTTTGATTAATTTAAGCTTAATCTATGTCACATCCTCTAAAGAATGCAACTTGCACAATAAATCAATTACTTTGATTTATTAAATCTCTATTTTCCCTTGTATGGTATAAAAAAGGGAATATTCCCTCAAATTTGAATTCAAATTCAAATGGATTTAGTCTTTCCAAAAAGGCATTTAAGACCTCTTACATGTCCTTGGCCTTGAGCCAAGTGACATTAACTCCATTTCTTTCATCCCCCCTAAACATGTTGCTTCATGAAATTCAAAATTCAAACTTGCACATTGATCAAAATGTGCTCAACCTTCAACCATTCACATCTTGACAAGTGGCACTAGGCCATTGGATGTTGAATGATCCCACATTTCTTATTTTCAATCTCTCTTCCATTTTGGAAATATATAAATGAGAGACTCTTCCTCTCATTCTATCATCCACAACTTGAGTAAACTTACTCTACTAACTTCATCCTCAATGCAAGATCTTAGCTAGGTTATTGCAGGTTTTCTCAAGAACTCATTTTGTTCTTCATCAACAAAGTGGATCAATCTCCATCAAATCACAAATATTACAAAGGATTTGGGAAAGGGCCAATTTCAACACATCAATTGGTACCAACTCCCCCATGGGATTGATAGTTTTTCATTAAAATAGGATTTATTTTCTTTCATTTGCATTGTTTTTCATCTTTTTCCTATATTAATGTTTCAATCTAATTTCATGAGGAATTCTTGTTTTAACCTTACATATGATCTAATATTGTGCTATGTTTTCCTTATTTGTGGAGGTATGAAATTAGGGCTCACATTTTGGCGCTAGAAGGAGGGCGATATAAACTTGATTCATCTATCATGATTAATCCAAGTCAATTGAACTATCCAAGCCTTACAATGCCAATTGATTTTCAAAACTTGCATTTGTACAATCCATACATGGGATCATTATCTCCTACAAAATGTCAATGGTACAATAAATGTGAGTTTTCCCGATCTAAATTTTAGAACACCTTTCCCTTTGGTATATTTAAATCAAAGTCAAAACTTACAAATCTATCAACCAAACAGTCAGGGTATGAGCCTTCTCCCTTTACTAGCCATCAATCAATCAAATCCGATCATAACTCAATCATAAACCAAAGCATCATACCAAATCCTCCCATTTTTACATCAATATCACAACAACAGATGGAAACCATCCAAGAAACCCCAGCAATCAACACCATTCCCAATCCACCACCACTACCGCCAAAACACGACATGGTTAATTCATTCTCCATTATGTTGCATGTCGCTGGACAAACCGCCCAGCAAAAGGTTCTCCAAAACAAACAAGCTACACAAGCCCAACAAACCACACAAGTTGTGCAAGTAGCCCAACAAGCATAGGATCAAGCTCAAGCCCAATACTAGGCTCAACAAGCGCAAGCACAATACTGAACACAACTACAATACCAACAAGCGCTACAAGATTTTCAGGCACAACAACAAGCTAAACAACAAGCTTTGTTGGAACAACAACAACACGACCAACAACAAGCGTTGTTGGCTTAGCAACAAACGCAAGCCTTACTCCCACAATAGAGCTTGCAACATATTCCCACCACAATCATTGAAAATGATGATCAAGATCCTTCAACCAATGATCATGTTGAAAATGTCTCTACATCAGCTAATGAGTTAGAGGACATATCTCAAGAATTTACTCCAAAGCATGATCAACATCTTTCACCAAGGTCTAGCAATGATCCTTTCCAAAATATATGGACATCCTTTGACCTCATGACATTTGAGAAAAATCCTATGTCTAATGAAGATATCAAAGATTCATTTATAGGCAATCCATTCTTTGAAATTAACCCATGTCAAAAACTTGACCCAAAGGATTTGGAGAGCAATTCTAAAATCATTCGAGATCAAGAATTTGTATCTCCAAGCTACTACAATAATATAATGGACACTCTTCTATCTATACAATATGATCATATCCGCATAGCACATACTCCTCTATCTACCCATGAGATGCTTTCTTTGAATGAACTCGTAGATGATCTTCATTCAAAACAAGAGTCTCATACTCTTGACATCATTACCAAGGAACAAGAGTCTCTTACTCTTAAAATTTGCACACATGATCAAAATATAGAGAAATCGAGAGACATTAGAAATTGGTCATGAAGAAGGCTTCTACAGAAGTTGTGAATTAGAAACATCATGTGAAAGCATATCAAGAAGGAATCTTGAGGAAGAATTTTATGTGGATACTGAATCATCAATACTTCTTGAAGAAGCATTATAATCTGATATTTCACAAGATCAAGCTAAAGATACCAATTAGGAATTCATCCCACAGATGGAGGATCCTATCACTTATAAATTTGGATCACTTACCTTTCTTAGGGAAAGCTATCTCATCAATAAATAAGTTGTCACTTTTGAAGATCTGCCACAGAGTAGAGAAGGATTAGCACCTTGTTTCCAAGGTAAATCATATCCTATTGCAAATAAGTTTTTTTAGCAGATGAATTATCACGGCAGTGGATTAGACCTACATGAACAGGGTATCCTAGAACTAGTACAGATTTTTGGAAATCCTAAGCATCAAGGCCTTGGTTATTCGACAATCAAGGGATCTAAACATATCATTAATACTTTCACAAAATTGGGGGCAACTTCGTCTCAAGGAAATTTCAATATAGGGAGCATGGAAAATCCTTATGGTGAAACCAATGCCAATATTAAAACCCACCATGTCATGAATCTCCATCCACCCATCACCCCATCCATGAATTGGGACCAACAACAAAAGAAAAACTTGAATCAAATCATAAAGAACATTATCAAAGAAAAAGAAGCTAAGAAGCATATCAGACAAATAAAATACACTTGGATACCAAAGAATACAAAGAAATATTATCCCTATCAAACTCCATCAGTCAAAGAAACTATGGGGCAAAATAAAAAAAGGGAAAAGTATCCATCAAAGATGTCCACAAAGGAAAAATCAGGCTTCTCAAGCAACATACAAAGTGTACCAAGCAGTTGGTACTAATTCCATGCACACTTCTATATCCACCCAGCATTGCTCATCTTCCCAAGTTTGGAGAGTCAAAGGTTCCAAACTATCAACTAATCCATCTTTTATTCCTAAACACACTCCACCATACATGCCTCGATGCATAATATCCAATTCTCACATTGACCATGTGTTGGCAATGAACCTTCATCATAAGGATTCAGAAGGCACTCTATCGTGATGTGCGCACAAAGATAGAGTTAACTCTGATATCAACAAAGAAGATCAAGGATCTCAAAAGCTACATTCAAGTGCACGTATCTTGGTAAGGCAACTTCTTAAAATAGGATATTGATGGCACATTATGATAGAATCATCTACATCAACACCACTAGGTGATTTAGCATGAGCTTAAGATCTCTCATAAAATACAAAAAAATCAAAAAATATAAAAATCCAAAAAAATAAAATCAGAAAAAGGATTGAAAATAGTAAAGATAAAAATCGTCCTCCAGCGAAAACCGCTTCGGCGACGCTTTGGACAAGTACCATGATGAAAAATTGGAAAACAACCGTCATGTGTTGAATTGAGCATCTACGTGTGTCATTTCAACAGAAAGCATCTTATCACATGCATAATAAATCCAACATTCCATCCATATCATTTGTTCATCCATGAACCATTTATCCAACCCATGGTTATCTTTCTACCTTATCTAGATCTTGATAAAGGTTTGGTAAACACTTTACAAACATCTTGACATGGGTCATTTTCATTGATTCTATCCAATCCAAACTTATTTGAACCTTAAAGCATTATCTAAATGAGCATTCCTCTGTTTGAACACCTTATCTTATCGCAAGATGATCCATATCTATCTATCCATCCACACACCTATCCAAGAATCCACCTATGGCTTTTCAAACATTGCTAGACACTGGGGGAAGATATTTACATCTTGGTTTGGGAATAAATCTTGATCTATATCCTCCAACTTACGTGGTGATCCGAACATTAAAAAAAATGAAATCAAATTGGTCAATCATTTGTGATCCAAAATCCAAATCACTATCCCATGGAACATTTTGACAAAAGGATGTTCTTTATCAAGCTTTATCTTTCATCAAACATCAATCCAAACAATCCATATTAGTTGCATCTAATGTGTACTTTAATGTCACATCAAATCATCAAAACAATTTTGTTCCAAATCAAGCTTCATCAATCCTGATCAATCGAATCCAATCAATCATCACCTCATTTGACTTGACACACTTAGTCAAACCACCCTCTTGTGTATGAGTTTACTCTAGGATAACACAACTTCCTAGAGTTTACAAGTTCATTATCACTTTTGTTTGACTTAACACACTTAGTCAAACTATGAATCCATCAATTTGATCAATCAACCTTAGCTTGGTTTTCAACAAAAACCCAAAACAAAGCACTAATATCATCACATATCCACATCCAAATTGTCAAAATCATGCAAAAATCAAAAAACAATTCAAAAAATCAAAAATCAAAAAAATAAAAAAAATAAAAATCTTCAGAACATTCATCATTGAGTCTTCTCATTCTTCCACCTTATCTGAACTACATCGTCTCTAAGCTTGAATGTAGGAAATTTTGATCTTTGATCATCCCCCGAGACATTTAGGTAAGTCATTTAGGCATTTGTCGCATCGACAATCCATTTGCCTGTCTTTTCCACATTTAGGTCAGTCCTTTAGGCATCCGTTCAACCTTCAACCATTCACATCTTGACAAGTGGCACTTGGCCATTGGATGTTGAATGATTCCACATTGCTTATTTTCAATCTCTCTTCCATTTTGGAAATCTATAAATGAGAGACTCTTCCTCTCATTATATCATCCACAACTTGAGTAAACTTACTCTACTCAACTTCATCCTCAATGCAAGATCTTAGCTAGGTTATTGTAGGCTTTCTCAAGAACTCATCTTGTTCTTCATCAACAAAATGGATCAATCTCCATCAAATCACAAAGCTTACAAAGGAGTTGGGAAAGGGCCAATTTCGACACATCAATTGGCACCAACTCCCCCATGGGATTGATATTTGTTCATTAAAATAGGATTTATTTGCTTTCATTTGCATTGTTCTTCATTTTTTTCCTATATTAATGTTTCAATCTAATTTCATGGGGAATCCTTGTTTTAACCTTGCATATGATCTAATATTGTGTTATGTTTTCCTTATTTGTGCAAGTATGAAATTGGGGTTCACAATAAGAAAGTTTTAGTTTGGAACAAAGGGAATGATTTCGGTAAAGGTCACAAGGGAGTTACAATGCTAATAAGAGAGAAGTGGCGGGGAATTGTTGAACTCAAAAAAGAAGATGCAAATAAGCAGTACATATGGCTGCAAATAACTGAAAAATGGGGTGACTTTCAGACTGGTGAATTTAATGCAAGGAGAGCTAATAATCAGTCTCTTCAGTTGAGCAAGGAGGAAAAATGGTAGAATAACCCTCTTTGGTTGGAGGAAGGTGAAGGTCATTGTTGCGAAAGAACATCCCAAGATGGGAACGGTGAGGTGACTACTTTGGGGGAAAAATTACTTGGACTTTGTAGTCTATATGGTATGGTTATCTACAATGGGGTGAGAGATTGGCCAAAGTCAAGAGCTATCACATGAAAAACATATAATGGGAAGAGTGTGGTGGACTACATGATTTTCTCTCAAGGCTTTGTCTCTAGATTGATGGAGTTTGATATCAAGGACTGCCCTATATGGATGAAATCTGATCACTTACCTCTTCTAGTTAAGTTGTGCATGTCCCCAATCATCCAACACATTAAAAAGGATCAGCACACACAAAAAAAATCCTCCCCAAGGGTAAAATCCTCTTGAACAAATAAAATAGAGAGATAGTTAGTGTTGTTCTTGAACAACATTTCCACGATTTAAAGAATCAAAAAGAGGTCAAAACAACAAAAGAGGTGGATATCCACATTCATAACAACTCACTGATTCCAATAATTCACAAAGCCTTAAAGGCATGCAAAAGGTCTCACCCCAAGATGAGGGCTGCAAACACTTTCCCGAAAAATCCCTGGTATGATGAAGACTATAAGGCAGCCAAGAGATCGTTAAAAAAGAGTGGAATGGACAAAGAAGACAAGAGAAATTATGAAAAATTAGTGCAGTCAAAAAAATCTGATTATGTTAATGATAGAAGGAAGGAGTTAATCTCTCTTGGAAAATAGAACCCTAATGGCTTTTGGAGAGAATTAAAGCAAAGGAAAAATAAGATTGAAAACAGTATTATGGATGTCCAATGGTTTGATTATTCTTTATGAGCGGATCCATGAAAAAGACCACCTGCCTATTCTTAACAAATCAATGGAACTATTCATTGTGGAGGATATTAAATAAGGAATAAAGAATTTAGCTAGTGGTAAAGCTCAAGACATTGATGGGTTACAAGCTGAATTCTTAAAATGGGGGATTGAGACTCTTGCCCCTCACATAAAAATAATTTTCAATAATGTCAATCGTGATGGTTTCCTTGGGGAATGGACTACCAGTGTGGTCATTCCTTTATTTAAAAGTGGTGATATCAATAATCCATCTAACTACTAGACGATTATGGTCAATCCTATCTTTGGCAAGCTCTTTGGGAGCATGGTTGAATGAAGGATCAGCAATTGGGCAGAAAATGAGGGAAAAAGGGAAAAGGGGAAGTTAGGTTTTAGGTCAAGACACTCTACCATTGATCACTGTATCACCCTTAGATATTTGATTGAAAAAAAATGGAACATCCAGGGTGAGGAAGCTTCTGTTGTTTTATAGACTTTAAGAAAGCTTTTGTCATGGTACCGAGAGACAAACTATGGAATAGAATGGAGGAATTAGGCATCCCAAATGAGTATAGAGTAGTTGTTCATAGATTGTATGAGAAGGTTAGAGCTAAAATCAGAACTAGTGATGGTATGTTAGAGTGTTTTGGTAGCGACATTGGAGTTAAACAGGGATGCCCTCTATCCCCCACACTATTTGAGCTATACATTGATAAGTTGGAAGCTTGGTTAAGCAATACGGATGGGGATGGTATTTGGTTGGCAAGCTATGTGGTGAAAATTCTATTATATGTTGATGATCTTATTCTAGTTTCTAAAATAGCTCATGGGTTACAAGAATACTTAAAATCTCTAGAACTCTTTTTTCAGGAGGTTGGGATGCAAGTGAATATCAACAAGACCAAAATCATGATTTTCTCATTCAACAAAAAGGATAAACAAAATACCTTTCTTTTTGAAGGTAGCCCGCTTGAAATTGTGAAAGAATACAAGTATCTTGGGATAGACTTTCATTATAAGCTTAGTTGGGAGACTTGTTGTATGAAAAGGATGCTAGGAGGTTGGAAAGCCTCCTACCTTCTATAGAATAGGTGTAGAAAATTTGAGCTTTGGGATTGGAAAACCAAGAAAACCCTTTTTGGTTTGCTTGTTATGTTGGTTGTTCTTTATGGGTACGAAGTGTGGGGAAGCAGTATGTCAAAGTGCAGTTGGAGGCAGCTAGAAAGAATTCATAAACATCTAATAACAAGTAGTCTCAAAGTTAAAACCACAGTCCCATATTAAATTCTTTTAGCTCAAGCAAGGACTTTTCCTTTGGAAGCATCAGTGTTAACTCGGTTGATAAGCTATTTAAAGAAGGTTGAAAACATGGATGACCATCGTTGGCCTAAAATGGTTATGAAGGAGACGCTAGATCATAGGAAAAAAACTTGGATGAAGCAGAACAAGTGGATGAACAAGTGGGACATCAATTTGCAAGAGTTTCCTAGCACCAATAGTGAAATAAAAAGCTACGTGAATGAAAAATTTAGAACTACCATGTGGGAAAATCAGATTGGGCATAAAAAAACTTACTACATCAAAGATTTTAACCTAGAAAAGGATCATGGTGAAAAAAATTATTTAGGTGCAGCTATTAAGGGAAAGCAAGGTTTTTAGTTGCACAATTGAGGATGGGATCACATCACCCTAGGTGTGAGACTAGTAGGTGGAAGATGCCCAAAGAAACTTGGGAAGAAAGAACTTGTATTTTCTACAATAAGGGGACTGTGGAAATAGAATGGAACTTCATCATGAAATGCACCACTTACGAGGATATTTGTACTCAGCACAAAAATGGTTTGAAAGTTGATAATATGCAATAGCTCTTTGGGGAAGATAAGATTAATCAGATGGCTAGCCTTCTAGTCAAAATTAATACTAGGAGACTTGACTTGGAAAAGAGCATGAAGACTGATTAGGCCTAGTTTTTTCTTGGTCCCTTCGACTGTTTAGTCTCGTGGACATCATTAAAATATTTCATTCATTCATATATGTGATTCCACTGAGAAGAGCTCTTTTAAAAGGTATATGATGTCAGCTAGGAGTCCACGTGGTGGCCTTCCATAGTTCATGGCTTGAAATGGGACTTACCTTGAAGAACTTGTAGACTCACATAATCCTCTTGAAACATACCATGTGTTGCCATACCACTACTCAAAAACCTAGCCCTTTTTGAAAATCCTCGTAGAATCACTCAGAAAGGTATATATGTCTCATTTCCACTCTTCTACACTTAAGAACCTAGCCCACGTTGAAGAGATTGCAGACTCGCAAAATCAAACCAAATGTTGCCAGGTGTCAACCCTTTCATGGTTCTATTCTTAAGGATTAAGCCCCTTTTTAATCAAATCGTGGACTAGTAGAATTATGTAAAGAATATTCCACATGCCATGCTCTTCATAATTCTACTACTTTTTTCTTTGGAGAATAAGCTTCTATGGAAATGCGGAAACCAATAGAAATGAGGACACACGTCAAAATTTTCATGGTTTCGTAACTTCTTTTTCTCAACAAAATATTGTTTATGGACTCACAAAAACAAATGGAAACAAGACACATGGTAATCAATGGGGCCACTATGGTCATAAGCTTGGATTCACTTAAGTCTATTAATATACACATGCGATAATTTGACTAAGTGAACACTATGCAAGGGTAGAGGGGGTTGGTTACCTTACGATATAAAAGGAATTCATAAAATAACTGAGGGCACTAGGAACTGGGTAAGTAGGTCAACGAATGATTAAAAATAAAGTGCAAGGAGGAGCTAAGGTTTTTATGGTTTTTTAGACCCAATACATAGGAAATTATTTTTTTGCAAAACCCTAGCAAGAATGACAACATTTTTTGCAACGTTTGGGCATAAGCAAGGACATATAGCCATAAAATTTGAAACATGCACCACCAAGTAGCACCATTTTGGAGGGTTAAATTTTTGATAGTTTTTTTACTCTTATGCTTTAAAGTGGATTAATGAAAGAACTTAGTATTTCTATCCCCCTCAAAAAGCCACTAGATTTTGGACTTTCATTTCAAGATCTCCTTTTTCACAAGGTTGTACCTTTCACAAGGTTGTACAACTCAAACCTTAGATTTCTTTCCTTATTGAAAGTGTTAATATCAATCGATCCTTTCTCTATATAATCATGAAACTCCTTCAGATCCTTGATCATTTTTCCTTTTTTGTGAAGGATTTCCAAAGCACAACTTGTTCCACCCTTTGAATTTTTTTTACTAACTTTAGTCTTTAAGTTAACCAAAGCATAGGGGTGTTGTAATAAGGGGTATTCCACCATTATTCCACAAGGCTTATAAACTTAAGGTGAGAGGTCCACCTAATTTGTACTTAAATGGATAAGGGCCTTTAAGCACAACATCATTCCACCTAAGCATAATAGAATTATGATATAAACCAATCCTAGGTAGGGGAAAAAGAGAAAGACTAGGTAAGATATTCCAACCATTGGAAATAAGGAATCTATCCAACGTAACTTGAAGCAAATTTTTACCTTGCCTTTTATTAGATGAAATAAAAGTAGAAACTTAAAGGTCAATATCCATAAGCCCAACAAAAGAAATGAAATTGGAAAAATCCACCATATTTTCATAATATTCTTCAAGCCCTCCAAGCAGAGCATCTGGCATCACCATATGGATGATTGCTTTGATGATAGGGCTATTTGCAAGTACCATGTACAACTAGCCATTGAGACTCTCGAAACGGAAAAGGGAATTTATGTTTCTTTGACACAAAGATTTCTTTATGATGCAACATTCCATAGGGTTGTTGCTCGATTCTATTCACCAATAGGTGTCGGCCAGCCAATGGGGTCAACTGTAGCTAATGGGGTAGATTGAGAATGGGTGGCCTACCATATTTTATTGGGAAAACCTTAGCATGTAGAGTACATGCAATGTCATGCCATAGTTAATACCATCAACCAAGAGAAGAAGACAAGTAGACAATTCATTGTCGAGGCCGAGTGGTGATGAGTAGCATGGGGAAGAGGATGAAGAGGAGCCAATTGACTTAGATTCTTCGATATCGGCCACTAGTTCATCGATAGATGAAGAAGTTTCATTGGTAGTTGATGGAGAGACTACACTAGAGATGGAGGTAGAGAAAATTGTAGTACCACCCTTCTATCCAGAAACATTTACCCTTCCAGCATTGCCAACCAAAATAGGGAGCCCACCACTAGTTATTACATTCACCCTCCCAACATCACCAATTGGAGCAAGACGGTCACTTAGATTGGCATCTTCCATGCTAGGTACATTGTCAATGTCGATGCCACCAATCTATCAGGGCTAGCCACACTACCAAGAACATTGCCAATGTTGGTGCTATCAGTTGACACACCATCAGTGTTGGCACTGCCAGTTGATGAACCATTAGAGATGGTGGTGCCACCAGTTGGATTGGTGCTAGCCACACTACCAAGTACACCACTAGATTTGGTGCCACCAGTTGCATCAATGCCAACCACATTGCTAGGCACACCGCAAGAGTTAGTGTTGCCAATTGCATCGATGCCACCCACATTGTCGAGCATGCAAGTGTTGATATCACTAGCATTGATACCACCAACCACATCATCAATACCAACCGCATGGGGAAAAATCACAATGCATGAGCAGGTTATATTCATGACATTGGCCAAAATTCCATTTTCCTTTGTTACACCACTAGGAGCACCAAGAGTGATGTAGATCAATGATTGGTTGGGTTTAGTTGTTTTGGCGCTTGAGGTCTCGAAGTTGCCACTGTCGAGCCCTTCAGAGACTTTGGTCAAGGGCTTAGACCAGGGAGGCCCACTTCTCTAGACATAGTAGATTTTCACTGCCAGGGTGGCTGAAGAGGAACAAATTCCCTAGGAGATACCACTAGTGGTGACAAGGGAGGATGACCTAGTGGGATCTGTATAGGAGAGTGCAGGATAGTCGCTAATGGAGCCCCCTAAAACACCCTAGGAGACATCGCCAGCCCCCTCATCTGGCCAAGAGGAGGAGGAGGATCATGGGTCTAACGGGTTTGAAGGATTGGTTGTGGAGATGTCAAGGCCAGATCTATGGGATCCCTTAGGAATAGTTCAATAGTACATGGAGGAACTCCAACACATGGGATGATTGATGGTGAGAGTGGGGGATATTTCCAAGGAGCTCTAGATTGGTCACTCTTCACTGGTAGCACATGAGGTGTAGTGGATTTGGGGACTTGTACAAATGGGATGTGAAAATCCTGAGCATTGACCCTAGAGGCCAAGGTGATTGAAGTAGAGAAGGAGGTGTAGTGGTAGATACAAATTATTAAACAAAGGGTGAAGGAGTTGTAGGAATACTTGGAGGCGAGGAGCACAAAGGTAGATTAGGCCAAGTGCCAACTGAATAAATGAATGAATGCAATTCATGTTATGTGCATCATGTTTTCTTGAATATTCTCATACATGTGTATTATTTTTTGTGAGTTAATTCCATTTACTCTCATCTAGTACATCATAATTATCCCAGTGAGTAGCCAAATCAAAGCAACTTCTTTCCACTTTCTAATCACCATTTTCTTGATGTGGGTGAGGTGAGAGCATAAAGTGGTAAGGATTACATTAAACTGAATTGCTGAAAGTAAACCACTTGTTTAGTGGGGTGAGTAGATCACATCCACTTATGTAGTGGGTAGGCTAATACGATAATGAAAATTAAATCAGGTCTTCCACTTTTCAATGGTGAGTGAAGTTCCAAAGATCATTTATTTAGTGGGGTGAGTACAATGACCACTTATTCAATTAGGTCAGTAAATAAACCACTTATGTAGCAGGCTTATTAGAAAATCAACCAAGAGAAAGTCATTGATGGTACTACCATTTAGTGTTACAAGAAGAGCTCTTCAAAATATAATTCACACCAATTACAACTTTTTTGTTTGATTACAAATATGATAGGAATATAAAATAAACACCCCAAATGAACCTCAACTTTGATAGCAAGAAACCCCAGAAAAACAACACAATTATACCTCAACCCAAGAGCATATGAAGGTCTAAAACACTATGAAAATTATTTGTATCAATTTTGAAATAAATTGTAGTAGGTTATATATACTCAGAAAATCACCAAGTAACCATAGTCATCACCTCCAAGCACTCAAATTATAGTGAAGTCAACCTTGGGAGGATTGTAATGTCTCTACAAGGTCTAAGCTCCCCTTAAAGAGAAAGGAAAGTTAGGAAAAGAGGGGAAAATCCCCCTGGAACTCCACATTCCTCCTCCTAGAGGAAGTATGACCTACCAAAGGGGCGAATAACTCTTGGAAAATCAGAAAAAGAAAGTTGTCTCTTGAAAACTCTTCCTTCCTAGTCACCCAGCATAGGAAGACTCTCAAAAAATTACCTAGAAGAAAATATCCATCACAACAACCAACCCCAAAAAATGAAGGGGTGTGACCTATACTTGTATAGATACAGACAACAAGGGAAACTCTCTAAAAACTCAAACTCTAGAAAGCTAAAAGGTAGAAACACATCAAATTCATCCATCACTGAAAACAAAATTGAAAGCTTCACCAATAACTCCAATGGTGATCCATCAATGGAACCACGCCAGTCCAACTAGGAAATATATTTCAATTCCAAAACTAGAATAGTTCTTGAGGGTTATTGTTCTCAAAAACTTGGAGAATCTAGCACCAAACTAGTAGAACTTCATTATAGCTTTTGGAGGGAAATATTGCAATTTGAAATAATAAAATATTTCACTTTTCTCCACAAATATATTTTAAAATAAAAATAATTCACCTTTTATGTGCAACATCACCCTTTTCTTACCTAGGCATCCAACTTCAAGGAATCTTTATCTTTTCAAAAAGCTATAACACTTAAGTCATGAAAAATAATAATAAGAGATTATAATTTAAGTGAAATATTAAAATATTTTACCAAATTTACGAAAAATCTCGAAACACCTCATAATCCAATTTTGACTACACCAATGTGATACTAAGGCATTGGATGAATGAATGAATCCATTTTGGTGGCTTAGTAAAAATAGAAGTTCTCTCCAAGAAGTTTGGAGAACACCACAAAGAGTGTCATTCAAACTAATATCACCTACTAAGCTCAATGCCAATAATAGAACCCATAAACTATTGCCACTGCATCCTCCAAAAACCTTGGAATCCCTTTTCCTTACCACTAAGCCTTCAAGAACTCTGAAAAATAGGCTAATGGTCACTAAATTGATTAGGCCTGAGAAGGGGATATTACAGTCCTCCCTCCAAAAAATTGCTTGTCCCCAAGCAATTACAAATCTAGATGCTGCAATATCTGCTCATTCTCCCAAGTGGCATCCTCGACTAATAAGTTCTTCCATTTGATGAAGTATTCTTTGATGGACCTCTTCCTCAATGTGCGCTCTCAAAAATATTTCACTACTTTGGGAACTACCAAAAGCTTCTCTTCCCCATCCAAGGTAACTCTTTAGAAGCAACAACATTATGTCCAAGCGCCTTTTTTGAGGTGTCACAGAAGACGTTATGTATCTTGCTACTCTCTAGTAGCTTCAACTCATATGCCACCTCTCAAATCCTTTTGGAGATTTTCAATGGATCATAGAAACATGGCTTCAACTTCTCTGCTCCACTCTTCTTGAGAGTAGATTGCCTATAGGGTTGAAGTCTTAGATATACCATGTCTCCAACCTCAAATGCAAGCTCAATACGGTGTTGATTTGCATACAATATTTTTTGATTTTGGGCATGATGGAAGTTGTCCTTCAAGAATTTCAGGATGTCCTGACTCTACTACAAAAAATCCTTGGCTTGGGGAGCAGTACTCTCACCAAACTGTTAGGAAAAATTTCAATAGCGAAACAAATTTTTTGAATGCCAAGTCTTAGAGGAGAAGAGAGATATGTCTTTTAATATTTACAATTATATTTCATTAAGGCACACATGAAATAAATAACAAAACTAAGAAACAAACACATAACACAATTGACACTAGATTTACATGGGAAAACCCACCACGCCAAAGAAAGATCACTTGTATTACAGTAATAAAATTACATACAAGTTACAGTCTCTACTTTTTAGATGACAATTTTATATCAACGGCATTTCCCCAATCAACCTTGTATCGAATTACCCTATCATAATGCATTCAAAACAACATACAAAGGAATTCACTCACTGATCATTCGACTAGCCAATAAGACTAGACCCTCAACCAAACTCTTCATCCATATCTAAATTTGTTTGTTCGTTTCCCACAAGAAAATGGTCACAACAGTTCAACTGGCCAATCAGTTTGCATTTTGTATCGTTCATTGTTCCAAGACATAACACTTAGGAAAAATGCTTGGTGAACCGATTTCAACTCTATCGCTCATCGATGAGACAAAAAAATGTGTCGAACCAATGTCAGACTATCCACAAGCTATCCCACACGGCACCGGCTCCTATCGCTCAAACTTTGATGAAGTCTCCCCGATCTTCAAGACCATCGACAAGACAATCGCTATTGCCAACACACTCGAAAGTCACACCGAATACTCATGTCTCCCCAATGACCTAATGAACACTAAACCACACATATTAGCAAGAGTCATGTTGATCGTTCACCAGGAGAAGATCTATCGGCAAGAGAAACACCATTGGCAAAAAATCGGGAGGTCACATCGAAAGCACAAGTCTCCTCGATGCTTCCATCACCAAGAGTCTCCTCAATGATCTTCATCGCCCAAAAATTTTCCATTGAAATGAGTTACTAATGTCACTCTAACTGTTTTGGTCATGTCGATATTACCAAGACAACCGCAGAGTCACGTCGACGTCACCAAGACTTTTGTTGTCGGAGTGAGTTTAAAAACTCACTTTGATAGATCATGTCACATTGATGACTTATGTCAAAAAGATAGGTCCAAGGTCACAATGATTTTATCTTCCGAGATAGCTGCTCATCACCAAGACATTCCAAGGTTCTCAGTGATACTTCTCTTTCATGAATTCCACGTCAGTAACTATTTAGGCACTATTTCCAGCAATCTCCCACTTGACAAAGATCTTACTGACACCTCAAGAACACAACAAAACTACATAGTTTTATGGGCACCAAGGCCCATCAAACTGGTACACCACCTATACTTGTTTATGCTCACTGGTTTCATCAATGCATCTGCAACATTTTCTAGAGTATCCACATTTTCTAAAGAGACCTTTCCATCCTCCACCATATCTCGTATAAAGTGATATTGCACATCAATATGTTTCATCCTAGCATGGAAAGTAGGATTCTTTGCCAGACAAATAGCACTCTGACTGTCATATTAATCTTCCCTACATCAAACCCAGTGTTAGAACACAAACGTTTTAACCAAATTGCTTCTTTACAGGAATGAGTTGTTGTCATGTACTCAGCCTTCATAGTGGACAAAGCGACTACAACTTGTTGCTTGCTCATCCAACTAATTGCACCACCATTCAACATGAAAGTATATCCATTGGTGGACCTTCTACTATCAATTTCCCCTACCCAGTCAGAATCCACATATCCATGAATGTTGAGAGTCCTCTATGATCCATTCAAATGTCCATGGTAACATGGAGCCTAGTCTGAAGTGCCCCTCAAATATCTAAGCACTCTTTTCATAGCATCCCAATGTGTCCTTCCTGGATTCGCCATAAATTGATTAAGAACTCCCACTGCTTGGGAAATGTTTGGCCTTGTACAGACCATTGCATACATTAAACTTCCAACTGCACTAGCATAAGGCACTTTGGCCATGTCCTCCATCTCAGTTGGAGATTTCAGACAATCTTCAATAGATAGCTTTTTTCCCTACAAAACTGTAACAGCTAGCTGCTTGCAATCATTAATACCAAATCTCTCCAAAATAGTATTAATATACTTACTTTGGCTAAGCCAAATATTTCTACCCTTTCTATCCCTGGTTATTTCCATCCCCAGAATATACCTAGCTGCACCATGATCTTTCATTTCAAACTTTACAAACAACTGAGATTTAAGATTAAAAATCATTAACTTACTATTTCCTATGAACATCATATCATCAAAATAAAGGGAAATAATAATAATCCGATCATTTTCAGTCTTGTAGTACACACAATGATCTGATTTTGATCTTACAAATCCCAAAGACAAAAAAAAATGTGTCAAATTTCTGGTACCACATCCTAGGTGATTGCTTCAAACCATACGGAGATTTTTCAACTTACAAACTGGATTTTCTTTACCTTTTCTCACAAATTTCTTAGGTTGGGACATATAAATTTCTTCTTCAAGATCACCATGAAGAAATTTTGTCTTCACATCCATCTACTCAATCTTTAAATCATATGTTGTAGCAAGTGATAAAATAATTTTGATCGATGTCAACTTTGCTACAAGAGAAAAAATTTCCCCATAATCAATTCCCTCTACCTGGGAATAACCCTTTTCAACCAATCTCACTTTATACTTTTCAACACAGACATCCAGACCAATTTTCTTTTTAAACACCCATTTGCAACCCACAGAATTTCTACCTTTAGGCAATGGGACTAGATCCCAAGTATCATTTTTCCTTAATGATGCCATTTCTTCATTCATGGCTTCCAATCAAGAATCTGAATCAGACATTTTAGTTACCTATTTTATCGTCCTAGGCTCATCTGTGTTATTAATCAAAGCATAGGCACAACTAGAATCTAACATAGAGAATCCTTATCTATCTGGTTGTTTCTTCTCACGTGTAGACCTCCTCATAGGCTAAGGTTGATATTGTGATTCTTCTTCTTATTCAGAACTCTTAGAGCTGCTTGAACTCTCCTCAGTTTCATGTACACTTTCAATGTGTCGTTCTTCTTTTCTTGAAGTTAGAGGTATCTCAACAACATCATTCTTATTTTCCTCTTCTTTCATCCATGACTGTAGATCTACTAAAGAAGGTTTTAGTTCTCAGAAAGATAACACTTTTGTTGTACAATACCTTCTTGGTCACAGGATTCCAAAGCTTGTATCCTTTCACAACAAGGCCATACCCAATGAAGATACATTTTTCACCTTTTTTTTCCAATTTAGATCTTTTCACATTCGACACATAAACATATGCTTCGAAGCCAAAGACACGAATATGTCTGAGAGAGGGCTTCTTACCAAACCAATCTTCCATAGGCATTATATCAACAAGTGTTGAAGAAGGTGATCAATTAAATAACTAAAATGTTGTAGCCATAGCCTCAGCCCAGACCAACTTCTCCAAACTAGCATTGCTCAACATACTTCTTGCCTTCTCCATCAATGTCCTATTCAACCTTTCAACAACTCCATTTTGTTGTGGAGTGTAAGGTGTTGTTTTATGCCTCTTAATCCCATGGTCTTTGCAATATATTTCAAACTCATCAGAACAAAATTCACCACCATTGTGAATCCTTAGACACTTTATTTTTCTTCCATTCTCATTTTCCACAAGTTATTTAAATTCCTTAAAACTACTAAACACTTTGAATTTACTTTTTTTTAAATAGACAAATTCCCTTCTGAAAAAATCATCAATAAAAGAAACATAATATTTAGAATTTGATAATAAAGGAACATCCATAGGACCACACACATCAGAATGAACATAATCCAAAACACCAAAATATTTATGAGGACTAGAGTAGAATGAAACATGGTGTTGTTTTCCATATATACAATGCTCACATAGTTCAAAATTGAGATTAAAATCATCAAGCCCCTCAACCAGGCTTTAATTCTTCAAGGCTTTCAAACCTTTTTTACCAATATGACCGAGCCTCTGATGCCAGAGCATAGTCTTTTCTGCTGGAAGTTTCAATTCCATGGAATTTTCTCCAATAAGACCATTTTCATTCTTCTCTTTACGAACAACCTTCTGTGACTTTTCTGAGACACTATTGCATTGAACAACTAGTGCATCCAACTTGAACAGAGTACCAATTCGAGCACCCCTAGCCAGCACCATTGAGCCTCTATTCATTTTACAACCATTGCTAGAGAATGAGACTTGCACTCCAACATTGTTCAGCTTGCTTACAAAAAGTAAATTTTTAGCCAGACCTGGTATATGTATTAGACCATCAGTTCCCTTAATTATACCATCAGGAAACTAAATTCTAACTCTTCTACAGCCAACTATCTCCAGAGATGAATCGCTTGCCAGATTCACCTTTCCACCATCACATTCTTCATACTTAGTAAACTAGTGTCTATGAGATTTCATGTGAAATGATGCTCCAGAATCAATCAGCCAAACATCATCTGATGCTTGAGTTGCCAAGGCTGCAATAAAGGCATCTACATCGCTCTAAGAAGAATCATTGTCAGAATAATTCTTCTTCCACTAATTTTTCTCCTCTTTGCAATCCTTTCGGACATGACCAAGCTAACAAGAGTTCCATTAATTCACCTTGGACTTCTTACCAAGAGACTTTGATCTCCCTTCCGATTTCAATTTGGACTTCTTGTCCTTTTTCTTGTCTTTTTCCTTTGATCTTCCTCGAACAATAAGAGCCTCCTTCGCCATATCAGAATATTTCCTTCTCATCTCTTCTAATAAAAAATCAGCAACCACATCCTCCATTTTGAAAGTGGTTGTCGTGCTCCCAATCGCCATCACCAAGTGATCCCAAGAATCTCACAAAGAACATAACAAGAGCATACAACAATCTTTGTCTTCAATATTCACTCCTACAAATGTTAACTGAGAAATCAACATGTTAAAGGTATTTAAGTGATCAACAATAGATGTTCCTCCCTCCATCTTCAAAGAGTACAACTTCTTCATCAAGAACAACTTATTTACCAAGGACTTGCCTTGATAAATATATCCCAGTATTTTCCACAACATAGAGGCAATCTTCTCTTCATGAACATTCAGGAGAACAGAGTCTGCCAAATAGATTCTTATCAACCCTTTTGCTTTTCAATCTGCAATATCCCAATCTTCTTGCTTCATGGTTGTAGGTTTCATTCCAGACACATCAATCCAAAGATCATGATCCACCAATAGGTCTTCCATTTTAAGTTTCCACAACTCAAAAATTTTGTCATTGAATTTCTCAATTTCAATCCTTTCAAATGTACTTGTCATGGTCATCTTAATCTATAATTAGACAAATTCAAGACTTATACAAAACTCCCATTGAAAAGAAATTGACATAATAAAATAATCTACCCACAAGGATAACACAAGTGGCCAAGCTATGATACCACTTGTTAGGAAAAAATTCAATAGTGAAACAAATTTTCCTAATGCCAAGTCTCAGAGGAGAAGAGAGATATGTCTTTTAATGTTTACAATTATATTTCATTAAGGAACACATGAAAGAAATAAAAAAATTGAGAAACAAACACATAATACAACTAACACCAAATTTACGTGGGAAAACCCACCACACCAAAGAAAGATCACTTGTATTACAATAATCAAATTACATAAAAGTTGCAGTCTCTACTTTTTAGATGACAATTCTATATCAGCAAAATTTCCCTGATCAACCCTGTATCAAATTACCCTATTACAATGCATTCAAAATAGCATAAAATGGAATTCACTCACTGATCATTTGACTAACCAACAAGACCAAACCCTCAACCAAAATCTTCATCCATAGCTCAAGCTTTCTATTTGTTTCCCACAAGAAAATGGTCGCAATAGTTCAACTTCCTAATCGGTTTGCATTTTGTATCGCTCATTGGTCCAAGACAAAATACGTAGGACAAACGCTTGGTCAACTGATTTCAACTCTCTTGCTCATCGGTGAGACAAAAAAATGTGTCAAACTGATGTCAGACTGTCCATAGGCTATCGCACATAGCACCGGATCCTATCACTTAGACTTTGGTGAAGTCTCCCTGATCTTCAGGACCATCAGTAAGAATCGCTATCACCAACACACTGGGAAGTCACATCGAACACTCATGTTTTCCCGATGACCCAATGAACACTAAACCAAGCATATTGGCAAGAGTTGCATCAATCGTTCACCAGGAAAAGATCCATCGGTGAGAGAGAAACACCATCGGCAAGAGATTAGGAGGTCACGCCAACAGCATGAGTCTCCCTAACACTTCCATTGCCAAGAGTCTCCCCAATGGTCTTCATCGCTTAGACATCTACCATCAGAATGAGTTAGTAATGTCACTCTGATTGTTCTGGTCACGCTGATATCACCAAGACAACCATAGGGTCACGCTGATGTCACCAAGACTTTTGTTGTCAGAGTGAGTTTGGAAAATCACTCTAATAGATCACGTCACGCTGATGACTTCTATCGTCAAGATAGGTCCAACGTCACAATGATCTGATCTTCCAAGACAGTTGTTCATCACGAAGACATTCCAAGGGTCTCACTGATACTGCTCTTTCAGGAGTTCCATGTTAGTAACGATTTAGGCACTATTTGCAACACAAATAATAATTCGATGAAGCTAGGAGCCTCATATCCATACAAGGCCATGAATGGAGACATATTAATCAACATGTGATAATATGAATTGTAACAATACTCCCCCAAATGGAGTCATCTCACCCAAGATTTTTTTTGTCCTGACAAAATTCCTAAGATACCCTTCTAGCCATTTGTTAACAATCTTTGTTTTCCCATCTATTTTCAGGTGATAAGTGTTTTGAATGAATAAGAAAACTAAGAGGGGGGGTGAATCAGTTGTACCTTAGAACTTCAAAATCCTCAAAAAAATTCAGATCCACATTAATCCAATTCACCCTTAATTTTTCAAAGTAATTTATCATTAAATAAAATAACCTTAAAAAAACCAAATCAACACCATACACCATACACAAAGAGGCACTAGATTTACGTGGAAAACCCAAAATGGAAAAAACCACAATGAGGATTAACTCTCAATATAAATTAATATCAACACCGAATATAATAGGGCTCACTATTGGAGGGCTCACTAACCAAAGAAAGAAAGGATTGGTGATAAAGGCTCACTACCAAAATAGAAAAGAAGATATAGAAGAGTGTTACAATGAGAAATCCGTATTGAAGCAATGGATAAAAATTGTAGACACCTTCTACTCACTGCATTCAGTAATCTAATACATGAAATCTCACACTACACTTCTCAAATTTATACCTTACAACTCTGCAATTCACATCACTCACATCATACTCATCTATCTTATCATCTGTCAACAACTCAAAACTTATTTATATCATCTTCACCCTTGAAAACATTCTCCAAGGTCCATTATGCACCTCAACCATGCAAATTCAAATTAGGTTGGCACCAAAACATTCTTGGGATGGAAAGTAATGAAATTGGACCACAACATACCTTATATAGTACCTAAATCCACTCATACACGCCACGCCACACTTCCACAAACATCAAAGCAACTTTGCAAGTAGTTTAAACACCCAAGGTTGGTTGAACCTATGTTAACACCATTTAACACTTAAGTACATGCTTCCTAAAATCCAAAGATGACTTGTGGACACCACATAACACTTGAACACGATCTATAATATTCCACAAATACCCTAGAAACCAAAAAATTCCTTCGCAAAAAATTTAACTTGAAGAATGTACACACCCAGTACACTCAAACAACTTTGTCATACATTGTAACTCAAGAAACCCACTTCCAAAGCACCAAACCATGAAAAAATTCATTTGAAGAAAGATACTACCAACACTCTTCCAGATTCACAAGACTTCAAACCAATTTGCAAAGAAATGTGGAGCAAGAACATTTCTCCTAGACACCTTTGCAATATACAATTCACACACTGGTGAACACAACTTCCTCTATGCAATGATCTAGCACTCCGAATTTTGAATGAAACACCTTTGATCAACATATAGGAACCACACAAGATCTTCAACCTAGAATAATTGTGAAGCAAAACCAGAACACTATACCTCAACACACAACACACAACACATTATTTCCTCTTTTTATTCAGTTTTCTCAAAATCACTTGGAAACCAAACACCAGAAACATATCAACATCTTCAGTACTTCCTCATCATCACCAAGCAAACTACAACATAACTACTCAACCATACATCCATAAACAGAATCTTATCAAAGCAACACTAGAGGTTGACACTAGTAGCTTACTAATGACATCATAATGAAACCAACCAAAGCATAACTAGAGACAACAACAACGCAATACCAACTGCACATCCTTGTAACAAACTCCTCATATAGTAGACATCAATGACAACACCAAAGCTTGTTGACATCAATGACAACACCAACTGTACATACTTGCAACAATCTCCCCCTTTTTCATTGATGGAAACACATGATGTGAAAAACCATCAACAACAAAACACAACAACTCTGATCCTCAATACTTTGCTTCATACCAATCCATTATCTCTTTTTCTTTCTCCCTTTAACACCTTTCTTTTTCACATTGCTCTATCTTCCAGTTACATTTTTCTCTACCCCTTTCTCAACTGAACATTTTTCACATGATCCTTGCTCCCCCTTTGAAATCAATGGCAAAGAACAAAGTATTTGCATCATTCATTCTCCCTTCGACATTAATCATATTGTTTGCAACTGCTCAACAACTTTATTTCCTTTATTGCGCTGCATACTCCCCCTTAGGAGCATACACCAAACCACATCAATCAGCAATGACTGCAACAACCAAGAAATGCTACTACCTACTCCCCCTGAGAGGTAGCCACCAAAATCAGTCCAGGAAAAAGAATGAATCTTGAAATCCATTGGACTAATGCATCCCCTTATGCATCTAGTTCAAAGAACTTCTCCCAAAGATACTCAAAAATATCCTTAGTAAAATCCTTAGTTAATATATCATCAACCTGATCCTTTTTAGGCACATATTCAAGCTCCACTCCATTCTATACAACTTTCTCTCTCAAAAAGTGATATTGTATTGAGATATTTTTTCTCCTTGAATGCATTACTCGATTCTTTGAAATATTAATAGCACTTGTATTATCATAGAAGATAGAAATTGATTCATCATACACTACTTTGATATCCTTTAATGTTTGCCTCATCCACAAAAATTTTGTGCAACAAGATGTTGCTACAATATATTTTGCCTCTGTAGTAGATAAAAAAAACTGAATCATGTTTCTTACTTAGCCATGACACAAATTTGTAATATCCATGAAAGAATGCACCACCATTGTCTTTTTTTTTCATCTACACAACCTGCCCTATCTGCATCTATGTAAGCACTCAGAGTAAATTCATTATCCTTTCAGTACCACAAGCCATGATCTAAAGTGCCCTTGAAGTATTTGAATATCCTCTTCATTTTTGTACATATGACTCTTCAAGATCTTCTTGAAATCTAGCCACAAGAAAAACTACCTGCTTGATATCTGGTCTCGTAGTACTTAGATATAGTAGTCCTCCAATCATTGATCTATACTTTCTCAAATAAACCTTAGGAGATTCATCATTCTTTCTCAGCTTGTAACCAGTAACCATAGGGGTACATACTGTTGTACCCAAACAATTTTTTTGCTTCATTAAGGTATTTTTCTTAAAATGGTCTAAACCTTGTAAAAACTATGTCAAAACAGAGTTTTTGGGAAAATAAAGTATGGGCTTTGAGTCAATGTCATGCCACGAAGATACTCGAAAAATTTGAAAATTTTGAAAAATAGGTTCTTCTAGACTCCTATTTTTAGGTCAAAAACCCTAAAAATTGAAACTTGTCACAACTAGCTGATTTTTTTTTTATTGGCTTATTTTCCTTCATAGTCATAATGGTGAAGTCAGATTAACTTAAAACTCAGTTTAAGCCTAGTGGGTAGTTTTCATTTTTTCAAGTGAGAAGTTAGGTTTTTTGAGCTCATCAATGGCAGATGGCCAAGTGCCAGGTGTCGAAAGCTAAGCGCAAAACTCTTTGGTGATGTTTCTATGGCAAGTTTTGTCTCAAAAGAGGCTTCATCTTGAAGGGGATTTTCGATGGAGTGAAAATGCTGTAAAAATGGTTCTCTGGAATAAAAAGTGCAACTCTGAGCTAGGGGTGCCCTTGATTCTGGAGGCCTAGATCAAATTTTTGTGACTTGTTTCTTCCATGATGTCTTCTCTAGAATATTATTAGCTTTGCAATGAGCCTACCAGCCAATCCAGAATATTTTTCAGCAGCCTGTAGCTGGAAGTTAAGTGATTTTTAGCTAGTTGGAAAATGGCTCACTGGTAGAGAAAAGTGTGCCTACAAGCCAGGGGCTCCCAATAATTCAAGGCATCAAATGTCATTTTTTGCATTGACTATCTCCAAGATGATCTTCTCAGCTTCAACCCTGCTTCATAATTAATCTATTAGCCAGCTCGTAGACTTATCAAATGGCAGCAGCGGTGGAGCAAATGAACATGTAAAATGAAGGTTGAAGAGAAGATCACCAAGGAAAAAGTGCACTTGTTAGCCAGGGACTCCCTTGATTTTGGGGATCCATATCAACTTTTTATGACTTGTCTCTTCCAAGATGTCTTCTCCAAAATCTTATTTTCTTCACAATGAGCTAGCCAGCTAGTCCAATGAATCTGTATATCATATAAAATTGGAGATTGAACACAAAATGAGGGAATTTGAAAATGACTAAGTCTGGGGGGAAAAGTGCCCTAGAGGCCAGGGGCGCCCATGTTTTTGGACTATCAAATGATGTTTTTACGAGAAGTGCTCTATAAGAGTTCTTGTTTAGAATCCAGTCTACTCCATAGTGAGCCATTTAGTTAACTC
Organism: Sequoiadendron giganteum; assembly: GCA_007115665.2. Classification (NCBI taxonomy): domain Eukaryota; kingdom Viridiplantae; phylum Streptophyta; class Pinopsida; order Cupressales; family Cupressaceae; genus Sequoiadendron; species Sequoiadendron giganteum. Next base: position 108,778,768 of record CM021101.1, read on the forward strand.
TGAAGTTTTGTCAGACACCGGGAAACGTAAAGTGAAGTAGGATCAAATTCACAATGAAAATGATGGAAAATTTCTGAAATCATTCACTAAGTTTGAGGTCAAAAAGTGCCCCTGGAGGCCAAAGGCGCCCATAATTTTGAGGCCTTAGATAGATGAATAATTTGTTGTCACCTCAAGGAGTCTTTTTGTCAGATTTGATCCTGCTCTTCAACAAAACTGTCATCCAGTTGATCCGACATGGTAGTCAATTAGAATCAGTAGTCAAACGTGAGCTCCAGTGAGGTTTCAAACTCAAATTTTTAGAAAAAATTATGTCTAGAAAGGATGCCTAAAGTCAAAGGTTGACTTTTGAACTCAAGAATAGAAGTTTGCATGAGAGGTGAAGTAGTTAACTAAAAATAAATCTTCAGTTCAGCTCTTTCCAAGTTGACTTCTTCTAAGCCTATTTTTGGCTTGTAACTGAGTGAGATCAGCTTGCATGCGCCAGTTAACTGAACAATTGAAGGTGGCGCCCTATTTAGGGTATATTTTTCATTCAATTAACTATTTTAAGAGCCAATCAGAGGCCATGTGTGGGTTTTGAAGGTTCAGTTAGAGTTCAAGCACATTTTCCAAGGTTGTGCATACATTTATGACACCTTTGAGAGTTAATTCTTATTTATTAAGCATATGGCATCCATTATTTCTCATTTTGAGTTGATTCAACACACCTTTCTTGAGAAATTTTTAATCTAAAGATGCTACAAGTGTCAAAATTCAGTGATCTTCATAGCTATAGATTCAAAATTTCTAGATGAAGGATACTTCAGACTTTGTTTTCCATTTGCATGCAGGTTTCATCAAATCCATTTCAAGCATAGCGAATTTCTACAAAAGAAGAGAGAAAACAAACAAATAAAAATTTCTATCTTATGTATTATTTTCCTCTATTCTTGTCTTAGGTATTATTCGCATGTCAAAGAAAACAGAAAAATTTTCATAAATGCATCATCTGGGTCTGTATAGTTCAGCATCAATGACAATACCCATGTCTTAGAGTATTTTGTGAAAATTGCCCTGTTGCATCTATTCTAGAGCATTGTGCTTTTTTCTAGAGTTTTTTTTGCATGTGGGCCTAAAACATGTTTTTTCCAGAAACTGTCAATTTGGGTCATCTTATAATTCAATTTTACATAAAACCCATATCTCATATTTTCACGAAAAAATTGCCCCCATTACCCTTAACTGTCAGTTCAAATCTCAGCTAAAAATCTTTTGTATGTTGGCCTAAATCTCACTTTTCATAATTCTGTTGATCTAGGTCATCTTAGAATTTGATTCTACACAAAACCCACGTCTTAGAATTTTTTGTGAAAATTGCTCTCCAACAGGGTATTTTTAGCCTCATCTGAAGTGATTTTTGACTTTCTAGAGAAGTTGTCAGAACATAGTCGTGTTTACAATCAACAGGCGAGTTTTTCTGAATGTAGTTCACTCAAACTGAATTCAAGACCAAATTGGTCTTAAGTCATGATTTCATAAGAAAATTTGACACTATTTTGCATCAAGCACATCCGGGGGCATTCAAACAAGTTGACAAGCATAGTCACTCAAAGTCCACATGGTTTCATACCTTGTATAGCTAATTGCCTTCCAAGGCCAATTTAGAGGGTTGATACTATTGGAATTTTGCGTGTGCAGCAAGTTCGTGTGCATTTCTCACAAATAGAGTGTTCACGATCAAACTTCATGGTTTCATCATGCAACACTTTTCCATGAGAAGAATCAAGGAAAGTGTCAAAGGCATAAAGTTGTGGAAGGAACATAGATCATCACTCCATTTATGGAGCTGCCAAAGTCACTCACATCCCATGCCATTATCTTAATGAAGATGGTGCATATGTTGAGCTTGATGCAATGCAAATTGAGTACGAGAAACTGGTTCGTGATAACCTAGGTGGAGATCCTGAGGCGTCCAAGTTGGATGAGTTCTCAGTGATGACTACCAGTTTCAAAAAGGCAACTACAAAAGTCGGAGACAGTCAGAGGGTGATCAAGGATGCAAATAAGGAATTAGACAGGTAGTTGATCATCATGGATAGCATCAGAGTGCTAGATGGCAATACAATCGATAAATTCATAAACGATATAATAAATAGAGAGGGCTTGGAGTAGACGCCCAGTTGGATCCTGCAATTATTTACAAGGATGAGTCACAAGAAGTAGTTAACTCAACGTCAGTTCTTGAGTTTTCCTTTTTGATATTAGGCACGCCTATCTCATTCTTGGAGATATCTTCATAGGAGGATGGACTCTTAGTTATTCTTAGTTCATTGATGTTAGTTATTAGTTAGCTTTGTTTTCAATAAGGACGTGCATGTTGCACATTGTCTAGTTAGTCTTGTTTGTAATGGTTAACTAATGGTAGCTTTCTAGTTAACTATATAGTTTCTTTCATTTATACTTAGATGAATAAATCTCGCATGTTACGAGACTGCAGTTGACTCAAGGTGATTTTAGGGTTGCCTACACCTTTGATGTCTATAAATAAGAGCTTTCATCTCATTTGTAAATAACTTTAGCATGAGAAAGTAATATATGTTGTGCCGAATTGCCTGTAATATTGCCTATTTTGTATCTGTTCACAAGTATTTATTTTGATAATGAATTGTTATGCCTTTTGGGTTTCATGCAATTATTATGGTGAATTCTTACCTTAGATAAATGGGGTTTCTAGTTTGATCATTATTGTATGTGTTTTTCGTCTATGCAATATAGTGTCCTAGTTGCTTACCTTATGTCTTTTTTCTAATAAGCCTATTCAGATGAGTAAATTGTTGTGCCACCTTGCCCCCATGTTGAAAATATGTACTTAAAGCTTATCGTTTGATGTGTGTATTAATAAACTTATTCAGCCAAGAAAATATTTGTGCCACCTTGCCTTCACGTTGTGAATTTGTGCTTGGTTTATCGTATGTTTTTTTTTTTTAATAAACTTCTTCCCAGCCAAGCAAATAGTTGTGCCACCTTGCCTTCACATTGTGAATCTATACCTGAAGTTTATCGTATAATCACAGTCCTACTCCATTTCCTCATGCTTTGTTTTCTTGAGGAGATTGGATAGTTTAAAGCTTTTAGTTTTTAGTTGTAGTTAAAGACCTGTGAAACCAAAAAAAATCCTTAGCTGCAATGTCCTTGGTTTTCTTAACCTTGTGCCTCTTCTAGCTGAGTCAAAAAGATAGGACTTAGAATAGTTTATTTTTAGAATGCATATAAAAAAAAGAGGGAGCTTCCCCTCCTAATTTGAAGAGAACTCATTACATAGTGTACATAGTTGTCCGTACTAACTTATACTCCAGAGGTGTTAGTTATTACGCCAACACATACCAGTTTATAATCTTCCATTCTAAACTTTTTCAACATTTCTTTGACATACATTGATTGTGAAATGAAAATACCTTTATCTGTCTGATTGATTTGTAGTGCAAGGAAGAAATTCATCTCCCCAAACATTGAAATTTCAAATTCTTTATGCATCTCTACTACAAAATTCTTACACATAGCTTCATTTCCTCCAAAAATAATGTCATCAACATACACAACCACAATCAATATTTTATCTTTTTCAACTTTGAAGTAAATATTTCTATTTGTGGTAGCTTTATTGAATCCTTGCTATAATAAGTACCTATTTAACCTTGCATACCAAGATCTAGGAGCTTGCTTCAATCCATATAATGCCTTCTTCAATCTACAAACCATATCTGGTTTATCTGATAATTGAAATCCTTCTAGTTTTTCTATGTATACCTCTTCTTCCAACTCACCATTCGAGAAAGTTCACTTCACATCCATTTGATAAAATTAAATATTTTTGTGTTTCAAAAGCCAAAAAAATCTTAATAGCTTCCATTCTTTCCACCAGAGTGTTAGTGTAGGTTTTTATTTCCTAGTTGGGATATTTATTTTCCCTTTATTACTAGTTTTTTCCTACACCTTTTTAATCTTGCTTAGGTTAATAAAGCATGTTTAATTAGGTGAGAGGATTATGAGGTGTCACCTTCCTACATGTGAGCATCCATTTTCTATCTTGGGAAGATACCTTGCTATCTTTAGTTCGATAGATGGTTGCTCCTCATTGGTCGGTGTTGCCACCTACACCCCTCTCTCTTGCCTATATAAACATGCTACCTAGATTGTATTTTCAATCAATATGGAATGCATTGTGTAGTTACTCTACCATTCTCTTGATTTGAGCTCTTAATGCAATTTTGTCTCTTTGACTTTTGCATGTCTCTCGGAATCGCTGGTTTGCTTTCATTTGCATTTCAGTTTATGTAGCTTAGATCTCTCTTTCAAATTCTGGTTTTTAATCTTATTCAAGATTTCTAAAACAGAGCACATTTTCCCTCAAAGTCTATCCCTTCTACTTGTGAGTAACCTTTGCATACAAACCTTGCCTTGTTTCTTACCACTTATCCATTTGCATTCAATTTGTTCCTTAATATCCACTTAGTTCCAATTAAATTCTTGTTTGCTGATCTTGGGACAAGTTCCCAAGTTTGATTCTTCTCAATCTACAATAGTTCTTCTTCCATAGCCTTGATCCAATACTCATCCTTGCATGCTTCAATCACTATTTTGGTTCAACTTCAAAAAGTAAACATAGATTTACCTATTCTTCAGCAGGTTTCCTTCTTGTCAATACGCCTTTGTTTTTATCACCAATGATGTGTTCTTTGGAATGATTCTTTTGCACATACTTAAGAGTTTTAAGAATCTTTCTTAAGTTTCTTCCTCTTCAATCTACACATATTTTTCCTTAGTTTTTTCAGCTTCTCTACAAGTAGACTCATCTAATTCATATCCATCTATTACCACTGAATTCTTTTGTGGGTCTTCATCAACCTTGAAACTTGCACTCTCAACAATATTTATTAGCCTCTTCTTGTAGCACTAATAAACTTTTCTTTTAGTATAATATCCAAGGAAGATACCTTCATCAGACCTTGCATAAAACTTTCCTAAGTTTTCTTCATCTCTTCTAATATAACTTTTGCTTCCAAACACTCTGAAGTATTTGACAGTATAAATCTTTCCATATCATAGCTCATAAGGAGTCTTTGTGATGATTTCTCTTGTTTTCACTCTATTAAGTATATAAGTATTAGTATGAATTGCTTCTCTCCAGTAGACTTCCAGTAGATTTGTTTCTTTCATCATTGTTCTTGCAGCTTCTTGAATAGTCCTATTCTTTCTTTCAACCACTCCATTCTATTGAGGAGTCTTAGGGGCAGATAAATGCATCTTTATTCCATGATTCTCACAAAAGATATTGAACTCATTGGAGGTGAGCTCTCCATCTCTATCAAATCTCAAAAATATGATTTTCATATCCATTTCATTCTCAACTATAACTTTGAATGATTTAAACTTATCTAGGGCTTCTAATTTTCCTTTGAGAAAATTAACCCATGTCATTCTAGAATAATCAACAATCAATAGCATGAAATACCTGTCACCTTGAAGAATTCTTGCTCTGGTAGGACCACAAATATTTGTATGCACCAATTCCAATATTCTAGTAGAAGATTGTTCTTTGACTTAGAAGCTTCTTCTTACTTTCTTTCCAAATTGACACTCCTTAGTCCTTATAGATAGCATTGATAGGCTTTGTAATCTTTGGAAAATCTCTCACATATTGAATTGAACTTATTTTTACTAGGCTATCAAAATTGATGTAATAAATTCTTTTATGTCATAGCCAACTCTCATTGATCTGAGTCATGAATCAATAACCATTAGCACCTTTGAGTTGATAGACATTTCTATTTTTCCTTCATCTAGCAGCAATCATAGTTATCGATCCTTTTTGAATCTCACAACCATCATCCTGAAACATAAGATTGTATCCCTTGCTACACATTTTTCCAACACTTAAGAGGTTGTGTCTTAAACCCTTAACACAGTAAACATCATTAGTATTATGCTTGTCATCAAAATGGATTGAACCTTTTCCACATATCTTAGCAGATGTATCATCACCAAACCTAACAAGTCCTTCATATTTCTCAATTTTAACTACTATCAATGATACAATAGCTCTTCTCTTGTCTAGCATGAAAATCACACACCAAAATGCCTTCAGTTTTAGAACTTACTTCTAAATCCCTTTCCTTCACACATCTCTTAGAGTTAGCAGCATTAGTTTCATCTTTTAAATCCATGAACAAGAATTCATTATCCTCATCGTCGTCTTAACCAAATTCATCATTAGATATACTTGCATCTTCTCTAACATAGTAACTTTTTTTAATCATCTTACTTTTGTTCTCCCTATTTTTGTTATTCAAAGCTCTATTTGGACAACTAGAAGCATAATAACCTATCTTTCCACAACTAAAACATTTGAAAGGAAAATTGTCATTGTACTTCCTACTACCCTTTTTCATTCTTCTTAAAAAATTACCTTCCACATCATCAAGATCCTCCCGATTTGATTCCACAGTCTTCTATGATTTTCCAGTCTTAAAAGCAATCTCAATTTTTGCACTACTTGTACCAAATTATCTCATTTCAAAAGAAATTAAAGAACCATACAACTAATCTCTGATATTTTGATTCAAATTTTTTAATTCTTCAATAGCATAAACTTTATAAGGTTTAGGAAGAGTTATAAGTACCTTCTTTTATTTATCCACCAAGACCTTTGATAACGTTGACAACTTCATCCACCTTCTACAAGTAGCTTATGAATTTTTCATCTTCAAACATTCGCAAGGTCTCAAACATAATATTCAAACTCTGCATCTTATCTTTCTTGATCTTATCATCTCCTTCATAAATGATTTCTAACTTCACCAAAATTTCTCTAGTAGTTTTCAGGTTCATAACTTTCACCAATTTAGAATTACAAAGACCACTTAAGAGAGAATACCTACCCTTACCATTGTTTTCATAGGACTTGATCTCATCATCAGTGCTTTGACCATTTGTAGGAATAGTGTATCCTCTCTCAACATACCTCCAGATCTCAAATCCAAGAGAAACCAAAAATCCTTCCATCCTTGTCTTGCAAAATGCATAATCTGATGCATCAAATATAGGAACATTTTTATTGTGTGTCATCCCAGATCTACCTCAATCGGTTAAGATTTCTTCCAAGTAACCTTGCTCTAATACCAATTGTTGAATGCATAAGACAACTGAGGGGGGGTAAATTAGTTGTACCTTAGAACTTCAAAGCCTTCACAAACATTTAGATCCACATCAAGATCCAGTTAACCCTTAATTTGTTAAAGTGATTTATCATGAAAGTGAATAATAGAAATAGAACCGAATCAACACCATACACAAAGGCACCAAATTTACATGGAAAACCCAAGATGGGAAAAACCATAGTGAGTATTAACTTACAATATAAAGTAATATCAACACTGAATACAATAGAGCTTACTGCTAGAATAGAAAAAATATAGAGAAGAGTGTTACAATGAGAAATCCATCTTAAAGCAATAGAGAAATCTACCACAACATCACTAACAACTTTGCAGTCTTTCTAAAGAATTGTAACACCTTTTATTCACTGTATTCAGTAATCTAATACATGAAATCTCACACCGCACTTCTCAATTTCACACCCTATAATTCTGCAATTCACTTCACTCGCATCATACTCATCTATCTTATCATCCATCAACAACTCAACATTTATTTATATCATCTTCAACCTTGAAAAATTTCTCCAAGGTTAGCTATGCACCTCAACCATGCAAATTCAAATTAGGTAGGCACCAAAACATTCCTGAGGTGGAAAGGAATGAAGGCAAACCACAACACACCTTATCTAGGACCTAAATCCACTCATACATACCACAACATGCTTCCACAAACATCAAAGCAACTTTGGAAGTAGTGTGAACACCCAAGGTCAGTCAAATTTTTGTTAACACAATTTAACACTTAAGTACATGCTTCCTCAAATCAAAAGACAACTCTCACGGACACCACATAACACTTAAACACGATCTAGAATATTCCACACACGCCCTAGAAACCAACAAATTTCTTTACAACAACTATCACTTGCGAATTACACACCCAATAGACTCAAATAAATTTTTCATACACTGTGACTCAAGAAACCTACTTCCAAAGCACCAAACCACAAACAACTTCATCTAAAGAAAGATACACATACTATAAGAGATTTTCAATATTCACAAGATCTGAAACCACTCTACAAAGAAATGTGGAGCATGAAAATTCCTCCCAAACACCTTTGCAATATACAATTCACACACTGGTGAACACACCTTCCTCTATGCAACGATCTAGGACACCAAATTTTGAATGCAACACTTCTAAACACCTCTAATCAACATATCCAAACTGCACAAGAAGATCTTCAACCTAGAAGAATTGCGACGAGAAACTAGAACACTATACTTCAACACAAAACACACTACAACACACTGTTTCCTCTTTTTATTCATTTTTCTCAAAAGGACTTGGAAACCAAACACTAGAAACATATCATCAACATCTTTAGTACTTCCTCATCACCACCAAGCCAACTGCAACATAACAATGCAGCTATACATCCATAAAAAAAATCTTATCAAAGCAACACTAGAGGTTGACACTAGTAGCTTACTAATGACAACATAATGAAACCAATCAAAGCATTATCAGAGACAACACCAACTCAATATCAATTCCACATCCTTGCAGCAAACTCCTCATATAGTTGGCATCAATGAAAACACCAAAGCTTTTTGAAATCAATGACAACACCAAGTGCACATACTTGGAGTAAGAAAAAATAACTCAATTAGAAAATCTCCTACCAAAACATGCTTAGGAACTTGTCCCTATCACTAACAATATTTTTTGGAAAACCGTGCAACTTGAACACTTCTCTAAAGAGAAAATCAGCAACCTGAGTTGTTGTAAGCATTGCACAAATAGCAAAGAAGTGTGAAATTTTTTCAATCTATCACCAATAAGAAGAACACCATCCCTCCTTTGCACCTTAGGCAAGCCCGTGATTAAATCCATTGAGATACTTTCCCATTTTTTATTGGAAATAGGAAAGGGCTGCAAAAATCTTGTAGAAAAAGTATGTTCATTCTTATTTTACTGAAAAATCTAGCATTCTTTGACATAACCAAGGACTTCATTCTTGAGTCTTTTCAAAAACCTCCCAAATTTGTTTGAATTCTTGAAGTAAACTTGGTGACTAGCCAAGGGAACACCATGGAATGTCTAAAGAACTTTCTCCTTGAGCTTAGATTCGGGAACCAAGAAGATCCTTTCCTTGTAGAGGGTCAAATCATTCACCACCTTGTACCTCTCATCCTACAAGGTGCCTTCCACAATGTTTGAGGAAAAGGATTTTTTCACATACTCTACAAGGATTTTCTCCTTCCAATCAGTAGTGATCATCATAGAACTCAAATGTGGCCTTCTTGACAAGGAATCAGCCATAGTATTATTTTTCCCTTTGACATATTCTATGTCAAAATCGTAATCTTGTAGATTACTAACCCAATTCTAATGTCTACCATTGAGGTCTTTCTAATGAAGGAAATTTTTGAGGCTATTATGATTGGTCTTCACAATGGACTCTCCACCAACCAAATATTGTCTAAACTTGGCCAATGTTTGCATTATTGCAAACATCTCCTTATCATAGATTGAATATGTCCTTTCCACATCCCTCAACTTATTTATTTCAAACAAAATTGGGTGCTTGTCCTGCATTAGAACAACACCTATTCCTTCTCCTGAGGCATCACATTGAAGCTCAAAGGGCTTGGAGAAGTCCAGTCTGGCCAAAACAAAACATCAACTCATGATTTTCTTGAACTAATCAAAAGTTTTTTGCACTAAATTTGGCCATACAAATGCCCCCTTTTTGGTAAGATATGTGAGAGGAGTAGCCAACTAAGGATATCCCATCACAAATCTTCAATAGAAGCCACAGAGACCCAAAAACTTCTTCAATTGAGTAAGGTTTTTTGGTGGTGGCCAATCCAAAATGGCCTTAATACTCTTGGTCCACGCTAACCCCTTTTGAGTTGATCACATGACCAAGATATAAGAGTTAGTTCATACCAAACTTACATTCGGACTTCTTATAAAACAAGGATTCAACCTCTAGGATGCTCAACACTTCCTCCAAATGTTTCATATGGTCTTCCCACAACTTGTAAATCGGGATGTCACCAAAGAAGATCAAAACAAACTTTTGTAAACTTCTTGTTGAACACCTGATTCATGCAAGATTGGAAGGTCACATGAGGGTTAGTTAAGGAAAAATTCATTAAAAAAAACTCATAATACCCAGAATGGCATCGGAAAGTAGTCTTTTCAATATACTCCTCTCGAACTCTGATCTAATGATAACCAAATCTTAAGTGTCTCTTGGAAAAGAAGACTACTCCATGTAGCTCACCAATCCTTGGTATTGGATACCAGTTTTTGATGGTCTTCTTGTTGAAAGCTCTATAGTCTATGCACATGTGCATAGTTCCACCCTTCTTCACCAAAACCATAGATGATGCAAATGGACTCTTCTTTGGGCGAATGTGTCCCATATCCAAGAGTTCTTTGATGACCTTCTCAATTTTTTCCTTGTGCCTCTTGGGATGTTTATATGGGGTGGTGATGGTGGTCTTGGCACCCTCTTCCAATTCTATCATGTGCTCCATCCCCCTTTTAGGAGGTCTCCTAGGTGGAATACCACTAAAAGCCTTGATTTTCATGGTAAGAAAATCTTGAACATCAGGATGATAAACTTTATTTTCTTTTGGAGGATTAGTGGAAATGACAATACACTCTATTTCCCACTCTACTAGATCATTCTGAATCAATCTTTCCATTTTCTTGAATGACACAATGTGAGGGCCCCCATTGGAAATGCCTCTCAGCATGACCTTCCCATCATATTTGAACTTTAGCTCCATGGTTTGTAGGTTTAATGTGATCTCTCCTAGAGATCACAGCCACTAGATGCCAAGAACTGCATCCTTGCTTACAACATAGAAGTCATCCTTGACTTCCTAGTTGCCCAACTGAATACACATATCTGATATCTTCCTTGTGTAGGTAAGTGTAAACCCATTAGCCACCATTACCTTGAAACCTTCAAATTCTTCAATCTTGAGCCCTCTTTTAGCCACAATTCCTTCCCTAATGAAATTGTGCATTACTCCAGTGTCAATGACAGCAACAATTTTTTTCCCACAAAGGACTCCTTGATCACTGAAAGATTCATTTTTATGGAAATTGGAAAGTTGGGAAAGAGTTCCCTAACTTTCCTTCTCTTATTTTGACTCTTCAAATGCTTATTCTTCTTCTTTTCCTCCAAATCAGACTGTTGTTCTTATTTTTTAGATGTTGTCAATCACCTTAATAAACCTCCAAGTGACACACTTTGCCTCTCTCAAACCATTTATGACCTGGAGCCCATGGCTCCTTGCAGGTTAAGCACAATTTATCCCTTTTTATTTCATTACGGAGGTCATCATCCATACTTGATGGGAACTTCTTTAGTTGATTAGCATCTTTATGAAAATGCTTCTTGTCCTTCTTGTTATGAAATTACTTGGACTGAAATTTGGGTCTTGTGCTACAAGTTCCATGCTCCTTTCTTTTCTAATTGCCTCTTGGAGATTTGGTGGGTCAAAGGCCTTCACCCATCCCCTCAATGGCTCTATTATCCCTTCACTAAAAAGGACCACTAATCTTCTAACTGTGAGATTAGGAAACATCATGAAAATTCTTTGGAATTCAACAATGAAGGTATCAAGAGAGTCATGTTGTCTTAGTTGTGCAAACTCTCTAAATTGCATTTCAGGATCTTTCTAATCAAACCTCTCAATGATTTTATTGGTGAAATCATCATAAGAGGTAATCATGTTATCACCAAGTGTGATAAGGCCGTGATACCACCATTCATGAGTTTCTCCATAAAGGTGAAAATTGGAAAATTTTATGGCATCCAACCCGTCCATTGGCTTCAATGACAAATAATTGTCCAATTTTTGGACCCAAGCTCGAGAAGTGCACTTGTCACTCTTGTCAAATTAAGATAGAGTCACTTTCCCCAAGGCTTGTTGATAGTCCCTCTCCATCATCAGGCCTTTGTTATCAAACCTTCCACCTCCTCTATTCTTCTTTTGATTCATGGACTATTCTAAGGACAATATTTCTAAAATCTCAAGTGGGAGAGTCACATACTCCAAGCCCTCACTACTTCTGTCATAGGAATTTAGGCTTCTTGCTTAGTTGGGGGATCCTCCCTACAAGGGAAGATAGGTGGAAGTGGTCTTGGGTTAGACCCAACAAGTGTGAAAATGGTGTTTCCATTACTCCCTTTATTATCTTTGGTGTTTGATACACTGACTTCTCCATTTTGAAATTGGTGCATTTGAGGCACAGTTTGATTCATCTTTTCCAACAATTATGACATCATAACAAGCATGGTGTTAAATTTTCTCTTTATTTTGGCATTTTAACTGTCAGTATGGGCTAGCCCCTTCCCCTTCTATACCATATCCCTTGATACACTTTAATTATTAGTGGAAGAATCCAAATGGATTCAAAGGATTCCTGAAACTATCTCTCCTTCTGAAATTGGTGGAGGTTGTCACTAATTTTTTTTGTATTATCAATCATAATAGGGTGATCCCAATATAGTGGTTTACAATTTTTTTGAGAATTGGACACCAAACTAATTTTTTTTAACTAATTCTTCACTTTCGGGCTCCTATAGTGCCTAAATCATGAGGAATTTGAAGATGATATACACTAGTGATTTGTGGCATTTTGTCTATAGATTCTAAATTTTTTTTTTTCATTTTTTTGGAATTAGATTGCACTTATTTTTCCATCTCCTTTGAAAACAAGTTTAAAAAAAAAAAAGTAATTTTAAGGAGTGATGCTCACCATATACAACATAACTTTTTTTGTATGAAGAATAAAAAAAAAAAAAAAAATTGAATTTAGATTTTTAATTATGATATCTAGGACTTTCATTTGGTTTTATAGTTTTTTATTTGATTTTTTTTTCCTTAATCAAGTTTCAAAGTCAAACCAATTACAATTCAAACATAGGCAGACCGTATACAACATAAATTTTTCTATATGTATTGAAATTCAATTTTATTTTTTTTTATGGATCAAGGACATTAATACCTAGCCTAAACATATTTTTCAAAAATTTATTTTGATAACATACTATTTTTCTACATGTGCAGAACAAAGAGCTTGATTTTCGGTGAAAAACCTATGTTTAATAAAACTAAAAAACCACATACATAATAAAACTAAAACATATTAAAATTATATTCATTGGATAGCTCATTCTGAGGAATACCATAATCATTTGAAATAAATTTTAAATGAATTCATTTGATCCCCTAAAAGGTAAATTAGAAGTGATTTTTTTATCAGCGTTTTCATAGGTGTAAAGGAGACTTCATTATAGGTATGGTTTAAAACTAGCGGCATTATATCCAAGGGGGTTTGATCTAAGGTGGTTTTATCAAACCATATTCAATTGGAATTCTTAAAATATAAATTTTTAAGGCTTAAATCATTATATTTTCTAAAAATATGTGATTTCAACAAAAATTAGAATCTCCCAAAAATTATAAACCAGCTTTGTGGGATCGCCCAATACCTTCGTTCTCTTTCACTCGGATGATTATAGTTGCATAGCATGTGTTAGAGGCATAGGATGGAAGGATGACCATCTTTGGTACCACTATAATAACCACCCTTATATTTTTGAAATTTTAACACGTTATCTTCAAAAGTAGAAAGTAAAGCAAATAAAATTCCTTCCACTTTTTATCACCAAGTTCCTGATGTGGGAAAGGTGAGAGCATAAGGTGGTAAGGATTAAATTAAACCGAATTGATTAAATTAAACCACTTGTTCAGTGGGGTGAGTAGAGCACATCCACTTATGCAATGGGTAGGCTAATAGAATAATGAAAAGTAAATCAGCTCTTCCACCTTTCAGTGGTGAGTGAAGTACGAGAGACCACTTATTCAGTGGGGTAAATAAATAAAAAACTTATGTAGTGGGGTTAGTAGAAAGTCAAACAAGAGAAATTCACTGATGGTACTACCATTCAGTGTTACAATAAGAGCTCTTCAAAATATAATTCAAATCAATTACAACTCTATTTTTTGATTGCAAATATGATAGAAATATAAAATAAACACACCCAAATGAATCCCAAATTTGATAGAAAGAAACCCCAATAAAACAACATAATTATACCTCAACCCAAGAGCATATGAATATTTGAAGCACTCTGGAAATTCATTGTATCAGGTTTGAGATAAATTACAGCAAGTCTGATATACTCAAAAAATCACCAGGCAGCCATGGTCATCACCTTCAAGCACTCAAATTGCAACAAAGTCCATGCCAGAAAAGGACTATAATGTCTCCATAGTTATAGGTACCCCTAAGGAGCAAGTAAAGTCAGGAAAAGAGGGGAGGTTCCCCCTCGAACTCCACATGCCTCCTAGTGGCAATACGACCTAGCAAAGGGGCGATCAACTCTTGGAAAAACAAAAACAACAAGTTCCCTCTCAAAAAATCTTTTGGGATTGTCACCTAACATAGGAAGACTCTCAAAAATTTCCCAGAAGAAAATATCCATCACAACAACCAACATAAGAAACTGAATGGGTATGACTTGTACTTGCACAAGTATGGCCAGCAAGTGAAGCTCTATAAAACTCAAACTCTAGCAAAATGAAAGGTAGAAACACATCAGAAGTAATTCTCAAAACACATCAAATTCATCCTTTACTAAAGAAAAAACTAAAAGCTTCACCAATAGCTCCAATGGTGATCCCTAAATAGAAGCACACCAGTCCAACTACGACATATATTTCAATTCTGAAACTAGAATAGTTCTTAAGGGTTATCATCCTCAAGAACTTGGAGAATCCAACACCAAACTTGAAATACTTCATTATCAATTCTTCAACATAAGAAAATGAACTACCCAATGTCTCCTTATATAGCTTTGAGAGAAATATTACAATTTGAAATAATAAAATATTTCACTTTTCTCCACAAATTTCTTTTAAAATTAAAATAATTCATCTTTTATGTGCAATGTCCCCCTTTTCTTACCTAAGCATCCAACTTGGAGGAATATTTAGCTTTTGCAAAAGCTATAACACTTAAGTCATGAAAAATAATAATAAAACATTATAACTTAAGTGAAATATTAAAATATTTTACCCAAAGTTACGAAAAATATTGAAACACCATAGAATCCAATTTTGACTGCATCAATGTGATACTCAGGCACTGGATAAATGAATCAATCCATTTTGGTGGCTTACTAAAAATAGACGTGCTCTCCAAGAAGTTTGGACAACACCCAAAAATCTTGAAAACTCCACAAAGAGTGTCATTCAGACCAATATCACCAACTAAGTTCAATGCCAATAATAGAACTGATAAATTTCCATCACTAACAATAAGCTAATGGTCACTAAATCAATTAGGCCTGAGAAGGGGGCATTACATGCTTCTTCTTCAAAAATTTAATAGGTTCTTTCTTTTTCATACCCATGGTTTTCCTTTTAATTTTTTTAGGTTCTATAAGACAACTTCTACAAAATCTTGCTTTGTGTCCATAGTTATTCCATTTGTAGGATATGACATTATAATTAAGTAACGGATAAACTAAGTTATAGTTCCTATTACTTCATTTTTTGGAAAAATCAGAACAAAAAAAAGAGAAAAAGAAAATATTTTCTACGAAATCAACAAAGCATCCAAAAATAATAAAGGAGATCACTATCTTCAAGGAAGTCAAAGGGAACAGGATAAGGATTACAAATATTTTATCTACACAAGAGAAGGATGAAAACTCATAGGATAAGATTGACAACTCATAAAGAAAAAAAGTAAATCTTATCCATAAAGGATAAGGATGACAACTCATAGATCAATTCAACATGACTTTCTGAGTTTAGGCTCTAAAAATCTATAAATAAGAGGCCTATACTTTGTTGCAAAGGATGAAAAAAATTTATTGTGGCAAAGTGACATTCAGTCCTTGAATTTTGTAGTCAAAATTAGGTCTTTACTTTTGTAATTTTTTCATTGATTGCATCTTCAACCTTGTTTCAATTTGAAATAATGGTTGATTGTATTCTTCTAATGTAATTTTTTATGATTTTTTAGAAAACAGTCATTCTAGCAGCCTTTAGTGAATCAAAGGTTAGTATTTTTGCCTCTACTTGTTTCAATTTTCTCTTTGTATGGAAAAAAAAAGCAATTATAATTGTGAATTCTATGACTCCTTGATTGTTTTTCTTCTAAATTTACATCCAAATTACTGTGTGAAGCTTTAGATCGAGATTCATAAGTGGTGTTGCTAAAAGGATGTAGAAATCTATTATATTTAGTGTATCACCTTCCTTTATGGTTTTAGATTTAGATTATCAATTCCTTCTTATCTCTTTTCCCAAAAAAAATCTTTAGTTAGAGTTAGTTTTGTTGGAGTTGAGAAGATACAACTTCATAGGAGCCCAGTGACCTCTGCAAGCAAATAACCTGTTACAAGGAGAAGCAAAGAGAAGCAACAAAGGAAATGCTCAAGAATGTGGAGTCATGAATTCACACAAAATGTAAAATGAATTATTGATACAAAAGATAGTTTTCAACTACATATAGATGAAAACCCTAAAAAAGAAAACTCTAGGCTTGCACAATAATAATTAATAAAGTAATTAATTATTATGTACCTAATGTTAGCTTAAGTGAAAAAGAGGTAAAAAGGAATTTTACGTAATTAAACAAATATTGTTTAATTAATAAAGTAAATGTCCAATTACTCTAACACCCCCCCTTAAGATAGACATAGGGAGAAGCTAAAACCTAGAAGAAGCTACTAAAAGAAAAAGCAATGGGTCCCGGCAACAAGATCAGATCAGGTACCCATGTACAAAATCAATGCAAACTAAATGAAATGGGGTAAAGGAGAAAACCCAGTGGGAACAAAACTCCCCAAAATAGAATGCAATGCACTAATGAAAGAAGGATAGGAGGTGGATAACATGATACCCCCCATAAACAACTTCTATCATATAAGTACATGTACAATGATCTCCATAGGAGAGATAGAAAGAGAGAAGAAGGCCCCCCCACAATGAAGAAACTCCTGTCACAATGGTAGATGTCTGATGTAGAATCCAAAAAAAGATCCTGAAACAGCAAATGATATTCCTCCCCTTGGAAAAAAATGGATCCATGGACCTGTATCGAAGAAACCCTGTGAAGAATGATGAACCAATTTGTCTCAAAATGTGTGTCATGATAGGATGCTAAAGAGTCTCACTATCTGAATGGAAACAAATAATGTCAAATCCAAACTGATGTGGAGAATACTGAAATGCAACCTCTGAATGCATGGATAATGGTGGGTGAATAGTGATAACCTGACTATCAAGGTAGAGGAGATGAATGTCCTCAAAATAATCCTCCAAATCTACAATATAGGACTCCACAAACAAGAAAGATATGTCTACAACATAAGAGTCCAAAGTAGTTATGTCTGGAAGATGTATGATTCCCTGCTGCACTGAATCAAGAACAACAAGAGATGCTGATGAAGTCTCAGTCTGAAGAGTAGGAACTGTGAGACAAACCTTTGATCCATCGGAATAAGTAAGGGTGTCTAAATACTCAAGCTCCTCTAAAGTATCATGATCAAATGGTGTATTCTCTTGCCAAGCAATGGGTATGATATAATCTGAAGCAGGATCCTTTGGGAATGGAGATAGAATAGGGTCTCCATAGATCTCCCAAAGACGTGTCCAAAGTGGGTGAGGACAATCAATGTCCGATATAACCAACACAGTGTCATGATCAAAACTAGACAATATAACTCCTACAATGTGATTTTTAATAATATCCCATGCTAATCTGCCCTCTAAAGTTGCTGGTTCAGGTATGAGATCATACAAATAAGGAAAAATATTAAGCCACCTATAATGTGTAAGTATACCCTTTGCCCATGACTCATAATTACACCGTTCTAGAAGAACAACTGAAGGATGAGTAAAGAAACCCATGATAACTCTTCAAATGAAAAATTTAGAGACTAATGATCTCAGCAATGATAAAACATATCAAGATAACCCATCCAACATAAACAAACCCCATGTAAGAGCCAAGATGACCAAGTAATTGAGCAAAGTGTAAAAACACACAAAGCTGAATAAAAAATACCTAGTAAATATTCTGATAAAATAGACTGTAGATCTGGAAAGAACACTGTAACACCTTTCCAACGCCTATTCGTTTGCGCAAAACGGACACTGTGGCCAAAAGTTATGAATTTTTCAAAAACTGAATTTAGCTTGCAGGAAAAAAAAATTTTAGCAAAAAACATTTATTTCTAACTTGATTTCTAGAAATTTACTCACTATTTGTAGCCAAAAGTAAAAACCCAGAAATATTTTGATGTTAGAAACAAAACCCAGAAATCGTTTCTTGATCCAATAAGCAGAATATGAGAAAATATTTTTTTTTACTTTCAACCAAGAGAAAAATGACGCACGCCATTTTTTCAACAGTGACTTTCTCCAGATCTGTGCAAGATATGCAAAATCTAAAAGATACCCAGTTCAGGTTTTGACGCTGGCTACAAAACCCAGAAATCATTTTTCTTGCAAATGAGTGAAAACTTAATTTTTGAAGCAAAAATGATGACGGCTCCAATAAAAAACGGCTTGCAACAAACCCTTATAGCTCCAAAAAAATTCAAAACAAGAACAAGCAGCTACAGATCTGAAGCTCTGATACCATGTTGGAGTTGAGAAGATACAACTTCATAGGAGCCCAGTGACCTCTGCAAGCAAATAACCTGTTACAAGGAGAAGCAAAGAGAAGCAACAAAGAAAATGCTCGAGAATGTGAAGCCATGAATTCACACAAAATGTAAAATGAATTATTGATACAAAAGATAGTTTTCAACTTCATATAGATGAAAACCCTAAAAAGGAAAACCCTAAGCTTGCACAATAATAATTAATAAAGTAAATACTTATTGTGTACTTAATGTTAGCTTAAGTGAAAAAGAGGTAAAAAGGAACTTTATGTAATTAAATAAATATTGTTTAGTTAATAAAGTAAATGTTCAATTACTCTAACAAGTTTTTAGGTGATTTACCAAGGGAAATCCATCCTTTAATCAAAGTTTGACCTCAAGTTTCACGAGTCCCACAATTCAAAAGGACATCTCATGTTTCACATGATAGTTGGATTCAAGATTTAGCAGGTTGCATATTCCAGGTGATAACAATTTTTGGCACTCCCGGTGGGATAGTATGAACCATCTTAGTTCAATATTTATCCCCTCATTGTTGATATTTGGTGTGTATGTCAGAAATTTTTTCCTTTGGATGCAATACTTTCACACAACTGGTGAATCCAAGTTCAATCTACTAGTTTCAACTGGACTAAGTGCTAGTATGCTCTTAAAATTTTGCAAAAAAAATTGATCCTGATTGTTTTAAGAATATTCAAATGAATTACCAATTTGTTTAAATGTTGCATCATGTCTTCATTTTGTCGAGATATGTTTTATCATCATCCATTTCATGAAAACATTGCTCTTATCACTCCTTTACAACCATATCAAACTAAACATGTAGTTTCTTTTACCCTATTGGCGCTTCAATTTGCACCTCTAGTATGTGAATTAGAAATGGACAGCTATGCATCCATAAACTTCTGTTTGAATTAGGAGGGGAAGCTCCCTCTTTGATGATGTTGCTTAAAAAATTAAATTAAAACTAATTTTCCTATCTTTTTGTTCAACTAAGAGCACAAGGTTATAAAACTCAAGCGTCGTAGCTGAGGTTTTCTCTTTTAGAAGTTCAACTACGATTAATCCTATGCTAATGATGTTTCTAGCTACTCAATTAAATGTAGAGCATGAGACTTAGAAATGAACAAGAAAGGGTTTTCTGACATAAATATTTAAATAAATAAAAATTCCAACGCACATCTACTTACTTTCAATGCAAGATGAAATAAAGATCTTACAAGCATAACACATAAGATAGAAATCCGGGACATTATATCAGGGCAGCAAAGCATGCACAATACTTTATTTTCTCAAATCTCAAGAACAAAAGATTACACTTCTGGGACAGCAGAATTGTATTAGAATAGGCTTACATTTTTGTGATCAACCATAGCACATTGACACAAGACACATGGATTGAACAATATCTTGCAGCTAAAGGAGGCATGCAATATTTCTCTTAACAATAAGTGAACAATATTGAATAACAATGAGAAGGCACTAGTAGGCTCAATGTTTAGTCATCACGAGGATCATTGAAAATAAATGGGCAAGGCTGGACTTATTTATACGCAAGAAGAGGAGTAGGGAACCCTAAAATCTACTTGCTTTTACAACTAAGACTTGCCAACATGTAAGCTTTGTTTCTAAACCTAAAACAAGATAAGCATCTAACAACCTATGAAAGCCTAAAAACGGGGAAAGTGCCAACTATTACAACTTGTTTTCTTCTTCTTCAAAGAATGGATAAGAATTGAGAGAAGAATATAAAGAAAGTGAGAAGAAAGCTGGGAGAAATTTGTTGCTTTAAATCTCAACCACATCTGCCAAAAAGCGGGAAAGTGTATATCTATCGCGAGCATCAATACTATCAATAAGAAAATTCTTCTTTTCTAGGATCTCTTTGCTTTATGCAATCGAACTTAGAAAATTCTCGACTTCTTCAACTTCTTTATCAAATCTTGCTAATTTGGCGGCTCTACAACTAGAGTGATGACATTTTAAAAATATATCCTCTTACTTCAGCATATCTTTTTCCTTGTGTGTGTGACCATCTTATAACATTTCTTTGTTTCTTCTACATCTTTTATACTTCAGACACTTCTCTTGATTTTTCATCATTCATTCAAATAATCATGATACAACACTTGTTTGGATCTGAATTCGATGGGAGAGTAATTCATACTGAAAAACTTGAAGATTGACTGTAAACATGACTATGCTCGAACAAGCTCAACACAAATACTAAAAATAACTTGCTGATTTTTCTTCTTCAAAATGACGGATTTTTCAAAAATAATCGGAGATATGGGTTTTGTGTAGAATCTCGTTGCAAAGAGACCCAGATCATTTGTTTTGAAAAATGTTGATGGCTAGTCGAAAAATCAGCTAACCCTAAATTTTTAGGATTTTCCCAAAAAAGCTGAGAGTTGGGTTTTGTCAACAATCACATTTGAGAAGGACCCAGATGATCAGATTCTAAAAATACTGAAGATTTCTTGGACATACGTGAAAAAAATAGTTTCTTGAAAACTTGAAAATTTTCTGAAGTTGTAGAGATTCAAGAACTAAGCTGACCCAGTTCATTGGAAATTGAAAATATTGACCCCCTTCTTCTAAAAATTGATGTCCTGGAAATTTGAAGTATGAAAAAGCGAGCTCCTTTGTGTGTGTTGGCGTAATAACTAACACCTCTGGAGTATAAGTTAGTATGGACAGCTATGCAAACTGCGTAATGAGTTTTCTTCAAATTAGGAGTGGAAGCTCCCTCTTTTGTTGATATGTGTGAAAAAGTAAAGTATTCTAAATCCTATCTTTTTTATCTCAGCTGGAAGAGGCACAAGGTTAAGAAAACCTAGAATGTTGTAGCTAAGGATTTTCTAGTTTCACTAACCATTAACTACAACTAAACTAACTACTTTAAATCTATCCAATTTCCTCAAGTAAACAAAGCATGGGGAAATGGAGCAGGAATGTGATTACACGATAAACTTCAAGTACACATTTGCAACGTGAAGGCAAGGTGGCATGACTATTTGTTTGGCTAGGAAAAAGTTTATTGGAAACAATAAAATATATGATAAACTAAGCACAAATTCATAACGTGAAGGCAAGGTGGCACAACTATTTACTTGGTTGAATAAGTTTATTGACACACACAGAGCACGATAAGCTTTAGGTACAAATTCTCAACATGTAGGCAAGGTGGCATAATGATTTTCTCAATCTGAATAGGCTTATTAGACACAAAACATAAGGTAAGCAACTGGGACAGTGTATTGCATAGACAAGACACGCATACAACAACGATCAAACCAACAACCCCATTTAACTAAGATAAGAATTTACCATCATAATTGCATGAAACCCGAGTGGCATAATAATTCATCATAATAATAAATTTTTGTGAACAGATACAAAATAGGCAATATTACAGGCAAGGCGGCACAACATATATTACTCTCTTGTGCAAAAGTTTTATTTACAAGGGTGAACCAATCTTGAGAATACGCATGTTGCCGGTAGCGCAACAATTCTCTATCACAAGAAAAATTTATTTACAAATGAGCTGAAAGCTCTTATTTGTAGACATCAAAGGTGTAGGCAACCCTAAAATCACCTTGAGTCAACTAAAGTCTTAAAATGCATGCAAGATTTTATTGCTAAACCCTAATAAAGAAAACCATACAGTTAACTAGAAAGGTACCATAAGTTAACTGAAACATCTAATCTAAATGGATAATGTGCAAGCATGCACTTCCTTATTGAAACAAATTTAACTAGAAAACTACCATTAGTTAATGAAAAACCCTAAATGAGAAATCCAACTGTATATAGGAAACATCAAAATAGACATGAGAAGAAATGTGACAGCAAGTTAACTCATAAAGGAAATGCTAAGTTTAACTCCTTTGTTTGATGTCTATCTTGGAAAGGTGGGACACCTTGACCTGGAGTTCACTGGTCGTGATCTCGAGCTAGTAACCCTTCCATGAGGTTAGTGACTGCATCACCATCTAGAGATCGTCACATGTCTCAACTGTCAATTCACTACTTCTCAACAACTCAAGCAATCCTGGAAATCTCTGCACACTTAAACTGGCACTTCACTGAGTAGTAACTCTATTAGCTCTATAACTGAAATGATGGCCACTATTTCTTTTGCAGCTTGATGCTTCTCACGTTTTTCACGCTTTTCTCTATGGAAGAGTGTTGCATGATGAAACTGTGAAGTCTAACCGCGAACACTCTCGTTGTGAGAAATGTACATGAACTTGTTGCACATACAGACTTCCAATGATATCAACCCTCTAAACTAGCCTTAGAATATAATTAGCTATATGAGGCATGAAACCATGTGGGCTTGAGTGACTATGCCTGTTAACCCTCCAGATGTGCTTGATATAAATCGATGTCACCTTTTCTGATGAAATCATGAATTAAGATCGATTTGGTCTTGAATTCAATCTGCATGAATTGCATTATGAAAAAATTGCCTATTGACTATGAACACGACTATATTCTGACTTCTGGAAATCCAAAAATCACTCCAGATGAGGCTAAAAATAGCCTATCAGAGAGCAATTTTCACAAAAAATCTGAGATGTGGGTTTTGTGTAGAAAACAATTCTAAACAAACCCACAACGTCAGAAATTCAAAAAAATGCCTTTTAGCTTAAAATGCAAAGACTTTTCCAAAAAAATCAACTGGAGGTAGCAAGGGTTGCGGGGGTATATTTTTTTGAAAAAATCAAGAACATGGGCTTTATGTAGAAGATGTTTTTAAGAAAACCCAGATCCTCCATTCTAAAAAAAATTGACTTTTACTCCACAATGCAAAGGAATTTCAATTGAGAAAAGAAAAACTTCGAGAATTGAAGCTTTGAGGAAACTTTTCCTAAAAAATTCTAACACATGGGTTTTGAAGAGTAAGTCATGCACAACCAACCTAGATGATTAAAACTATCAAAAGTCATTGAATTCTTGGACATGCAAAGAATGCCTAAGATAAGAATAAAAGAATTTAAGACAGAAGATAGAAGTTTTTTGTTTGTTTATTTTCTCTACTTCTATAGAAATTAGCCTATGTTTGTCTGAAGGTTGTTGATTATTCTAAACCTATATCTGCTAGGAATTCTGAAAACTAATCCTTACGGCGCCTTCAAATGATGCTCGCACAAGAGAAAACTCATTTTCACTCAACCTGTTGTGAGAGAAATGAATGCCTAAATGCAAGTAATAAAGAATCTAAGGTTTATGGTCCCAACTACAAGTAGAAACCTTGATTTCAAAAGAAGTCATCTGATTGGACCCCACTTCGGGCAACAAAAACTGGCTTAAGTCTCAAAAGATATTAAAATATTAAAAAATATTTAGTTCAACTAAGCATCTGAAACTCAATGAGTCTCAAAATAGGCGCCAATATTAAAATATTGAAGTAATTCACCCTTTGCATAGCTAACATGCGAGAACTGAAAAATTAATATTATTTTAATCAGTTAACTAAAATCTCTCCTTCTGGGTTGCCTTAGAATACTTTCCTGATTCCAAAAAGTCAAAGTTTGACTTTCTAGGTGTCCATTTTCAAAAGTTTAGATTTTGTGCTAACTTCCTATTTTGTAGCTTGTTGAAAATGTCATGGTAGCCTCTATTGAACCCTGATTTCTGGGTGCCTGGATGATGTTGAAATTGAGCTAAATGATTCATTACGTAGCCAGATCAAAATTGATGAAATATCTATTGGATGTTCTGACCTCAAAAAACTAAATCTAGTGCCTCAAAAAGAAGGGCTCCTTTTCCAAGGAGATGTGTATTTTCCATACTTGCCATTTTTTGGTTGCTTTCACTTTTCAACATTCTACACTGACCTCACACGTACGAACGTTTTCCAAATCTTGGAGGTTGCTAGACTCATTGGATAGCTGGAGTAATTATGCACAACTCTCGTGAAGACTATGAATGCTAAAAACCCCATCTGGAAAGCCTAAAGGTTGGGTTCCCTTGACCTACAGAGGTACAGGTGTGTATTCCTACATTTCTCCACCCTTGATTTACGTGTTCAGTAGAACCTCTGTCATGATCACTCAGAATGTCAGATCACCTCACGAACTAATGTGTTGTGAAGCTCAACTGGATTAGAAAATATCTCAGGAAGACACATCTACAAATTCATTCATCTGAGGAGCCAAATTAAAGGGTGACCCTAGCTTGCAGGGGCGCAGAAACTATAAACTTGACAGCTTCTGTAACACTCATCCTCCTCATACCCTCAACTTCTGACCTCGATCACCAGATTTCTGCACTGCGTACGTCTTCACTTGATAGTTTGTCATAAAGTTGGGCTAATTCTGAAGAGATTGAACCTATTTGCAAGCACATGTAACAAGATCTAAACCTTCAAAAGGAAGGGTGCCCCTGGGCTACAGAGGCACAGATCTACTTTATGCTTGATGATTTTCCTTCATTACATGCTCTGCGAATACCATACCAGCTGTTGAGTTGTCCATGTAGAAGCACTACATCTATTGAGGTGTGTGTATGACTATATTTCACCATTTTCACATGTACGAACACTGTAAAGTTGATTTGTATGTTTATTGCGCAAGTGTCTCCCATGTTACATAGTGAAAGTGTTCCTAGACTTAGAATAGTTTTTGTAGTTTTCGCCATTTAAAAATCCCCTCCACCGAGAAAGCATCCTTTTCATTATCTTTCATCATAGAATCTTCTGCTTTGAGTTTTAGGCTTTGATTTTGACACCTGGTACTGGCCAACTACCATCGACAACCTCGGAGGTCCTAGCTTTTCTCCCAAAAAATTGAAAACTACCCACCAGACTTAAACTAACTTTTAACTAAAACTGACTTCACCACTGTGACCATGATGTGAATTAAGCCAATCAAAATTAATTTCAGCCAATTCTGACAAGTTTTTATTTTTAGTGTTTTTGACCTAAAAACAGGGTTCAAAACCCTACTTTTCAAAGTTTTCAAATTTTTCCAGTATCTTCCTAACATCACATTGACCAAAATCTCATACATGATTTTCCCAAAAACTGAGTTTTGACCTCATTTTTACAAGGTTTAGACCATTTTAAGCAAAATTCCTTAATGAAGCAAAAAATTGGTTTGGGTACAACATTAGTCTTTTTCTAGTGACCATGTCGGATACTTATGGCATAGGAGAACCGAGGTTTCTCTATTTTTTGTATACCAGTGACTTATCATTGGTCATCAGAGTTACGACTCATCCCTAATCACCTAAAACAAGACAACCTAATTAATCACCTAAAACAAGACTACCTAATTAATCACTTAAAACATAAAAAAACAGCATAGAACAGGGAAAAACACTACGACATAATGATAAAGCATAAAATTTTACTTAAAAGAAAATTACTCCACCCCCATAGAGATGAAGTTCTTTGGATATTGTTTGTTGCATGGCAGCAGGATGAGCCTCCCACCGATGTTGTTTTTGCCTGAAAAGCTTTAGTTCTCTTCTGATGGGCATTGCAGGAGGCAATCCTTCTCAAATGAAGATTCTAAGGTATTCACACATCCATGCAAAGATATTCTTACAAAAGTTAGAATATGATACAAATGGAAAAGTTGATACCCTTGAGGCATAAGTTTTGTTATTGTTCATCCTCAGAATGTTGGATTCTTCAAACCAATCAATCGAGTTCCAAACTCAAATTTTATAATATCGTAGGTGATCTTTTCTGACCTGAAAATATCCTTTGACCAGCTTGTTGATCAGCTCTACATCACCTTTAACACATAGGAATTTGATTCCCATGTCTTCGACATCTTTAAGGCCTAACAAAAGCACCTCTTTCTCAACTTCAGTGAATTCTAATTGCATAGATGGGTGAAATTGTCCATCAAATATATTTAAACAACCTCCATCAAATTGTATTGTCCATGATCTTGTATCCTCTGTCGATCTCTTTTTAGAACAAGCAATGTTATGTTCTTCAATTTCTATTTCTGGCAGAGTCACACAATTACCAGGATCTGTTTCAGGCTTTGCTTCTGTTGGAACATATGACTTGAGCACAACCTACTTCTTTACAACTTTCACAATCTGATCTAGTTATTCTAGATGACCCTGAAGATACTCCACTTGAGAGATTTGTACCTTGGTCTTCATCATGGAAGCCACGATGTCAAAATTTTCTAAAGACGTCTCTTGAGAAAAAGGTATAGTAATCTCATGTGAAGATTTCAGTTTAGAAGTGGAAAGAACCTCTTCACCCTTTTCATTTGATTTTGCCTCTCTTCTTCTACTTTTTTTGCCTTGAAGTGTTAAGCACGTGTGAACATAGGAGCATAATGACAGTATTCTTCTTCTTCTTCTTGATTTACGGGTTCTTTATCAAAGTATCCCATAGCGAAGTTGTCCATTTGTGGTAAAACAACCTTTAAACTTGGTGTTGGTACAAAACTAGAACTAGGAGCAAATTCAGTGTATCCCATGATTTGGATCATTCTCAAATTCTTCGGACATGTGGATCTAGTATGTGTATCAGTTTCATGGAAATAAAAAAATATCACATGGTGTGCAGCTTCAATCATTGGAGATGTTGGCAGCCGTGGTTGAAGATTATCTCTCTTTGGCTGGTACGGTTGTTGAACTGGAGATCTGATAGACTATGTCTTCATCAGGCCGGAAGTGATCATATTGTCCTCCAACTTGATGGTGTATTCTTGTGCACTCTTCAACTCTATCACTTTTGTCATCTTGAGGAAGAAGGCTATCTCTGATGGAAGAGAATTTATGAAATAGCTTATCAGAATCTTCAGTGATGGATCGAGTGCAGAAGAAAGTTTCGTAACAAGATGATTAAATCTTGCCACAAAATCCCTCATATTTTCATTGTGCTCCATCTTTGAATTTGTGAGTTGGGAAAACAATGAGTGACTGTCTTCAGCAGGCATGAATCTTGCCAAAAACTTCTTGCTCATTGTTTCCCAACTTATGATACTACCTAGTGCCAGGTGATTGAACCAATTGGGAGCATTTCCCATAAGATTATCAAAAAAGAGACGCACCATGATTTCATCATGTGCCACGTGCAAGATAGCACAAGCCATTGTGAACGCAGAAAAATGATCCTCTGGGTGTTGAGTTTCATCGCCATGAAATCAAGGAAATCGCTTCCTTGACCATTTAGGTAACTCATGATTTACCTAAAAATCCAAAGGTCCAATGTTATTACCCCAAGGTAATGGGGGTGGACATCGCCTGCTAGCATCATTGTTGTTATCATCCATTGCTTCTGTGTGAATTATGCAATCAGATGCTAGAGTGTCATTCCCGTGAAATAAAATCATTTAGCTTTTCTTGAAGTTTTCTTGCCTCATGCCCAATGGTGGGTGCTAGAAAATTGTTGGCATAATAACTAACACCTCTAGAGTATAAGTTAGTATAGAGAGCTATCCACACTGCATAATGAGTGCTCTTCAAATCAGGAGGGAAAACTCCCTCTTTTGCTAATATGCGTGAAAAATTAAAGTATTCCAAATCCTATCTTTTTGATCTCAGCAAGAAGAGGCACAAGGTTAAGAAAACCTAGAATGTTGCAGCTAAGGATTTTTTGGTTTCGCAAACCATTAACTACAACTAAACTAACTACTTTAAATGTATCTAGTTTCCTCAAGTTAACAGTTTATGAGGAAATGGAGGAAGAATATGATTACACAATAAAATTCAAGTACATATTCACAATGTGAAGGAAAGGTGGCACGACTATTTTTTTACCTAGGAAGAATTTTATTAGAAACAAACAAATATACGATAAACTAAGAACAGATTCACAACGTGAAGGCAAGGTGGCATAGCTATTTGCTTGGCTGAATAAGTTTATTGACACACACATCACATGATAAGCTTTAGGTAAAGATTCTCAACGTGAAGGCAAGGTGGCACAATGATTTTCTCAATTTGAATAGGCTTATTAGACACAAAACATAAGGTGAGCAACTAGGACAGTGTATCGCATAGATGAGACACGCATACAACAACAATCAAACCAGCAACCCCATTTAATAAGATAAGCATTTACCATCATAATTGCATGAAACTTGAGTGGCATAAAAATTCATCATAATAATAAATTCTTGTGAACAGATAAAAAATAGGCAATATTACAAGCAAAGTGACACAACATATATTACTCTCTTGTGCAAAAATTCTATTTACAAGGGTGAACCAATCTTGAGAATAGGCATGTTTCCAACAGCACAACAATTCTCTATCACAAGAAAAAATTATTTACAAATGAGCTCGAAGCTCTTATTTATAGACATCAAAGGTGTAGGAAACCTTAAAATCACCTTGAGTCAACTACACTCTTGCAATGCATGCAAGATTTTATTACTAAACCCTAATAAAGGAAACTATACAGTTAACTAGAATGGTACCATCAATTAACTAAAACATCTAATCTATATGGACAATGTGTAAGCATGCACATCCTTATTGAAAGCAAGTTAACTAGAAAAATACCATCAGTTAACGAAAACCCTAAATGAGAACTCCAACTGTATATAGGAAACTTCAAAATAGACATGTGAAGAAATGTGACAGCAAGTTAACTTAGAAAAGAAACACTAATTTTAACTCCTGTGTTTGATGTCTATCCTGGAAAGGTGGGACACCCTGATCTGGATTTTACTGGTCATGATCTCGAGCTAGTAACCCCTCCATGGGGTTAGTGACTACATCACCATCTAGAGATCATCACATGTCTCAACTGTCAATTCACTACTTGTCAACAACTCAAACAATCCTGGAAATCTCTGCACACTTAAACTGGCACTTCACTGACTGGTAACTCTAGCAAGTCTTTAACTGAAATGATGGCCACTATTTCTTTTGCAGCTTAACGCTTCTCACGTTTTTCACGCCTTTCTCTATGGAAGAGTGTTGCATGATGAAACTGTGAAGTCTAACCGCAAACACTTTGGTTGTGAGAAATTTACATGAACTTGTTGCACATGCAAAATTCAAATGATATCAACCCTCTAAACTGGACTTAGAAGACAATCAACTATATGAGGCATGAAACCATGTGGGCTTGCATGACTACGCCTATTAAACCTCTTGATGCGCTTGATACAAATAGATGTCACATTTTCTGATGAAATCATGAGTTAAGACCAATTTGGTCTTGAATTCAATTTGCGTGAATTGCATTTTGAAAAACTCGCCTATTGACTATGAACACGACTATATTCTGACTTCTTCGGAAAGCCAAAAATCACTCCGGATGAGGCTAAAAATAGCTTATCGGAGAGCAATTTTCACAAAAAAATATGAGATGTGGGTTTTGTGTAGAAAACAATTCTAAACAAACCCACAATGTCAAAATTTTGAAAAAATGCCTTTTAGCTTGACATGCAAAGACTTTTCCAAAAAAGACAATTGGGGACAGCAAGGGTTGCAGGGGCAGATTTTTTTGAAAAAATCTGGAACATGGGTTTTATGTAGAAGATGTTTCTAAGCAAACCCAGATCCTCCATTCTGAAAAATATTGACTTTTACTCCACCATGCAAAGGAATTTCAGTTGAGAAAAGCAAAACTTTGAGAATTGAAGCTTCAATGAAAGTTTTCCTGAAAAATTCCAACACATGGGTTTTGTAGAGAAAGTCGTGCACAACCAACCCAGATAATTAAAACTGTCAAAATTCACTGAATTCTTGGACATGCGAAGAATACCTAAGATGAGAATAAAATAATTTAAGATAGAAGATAGAATTTTTTTGTGTTTTTTTTTTTATCTGCTTCCGTAGAAGTTAGCCTATGTTTGTCTAAAGGTTGTTGATTATTCTAGACCTATATCTGCAAGGAATTCTGAAAAATAATCCATGTGGCGCCTTCAAATGATTTTCGCACAAGAGAAAACTCATTTGCACTCAACCTGTTGTGAGAGAAATGAATGCCTAAATGCAAGTAATAAAGAATCTAAGGTTTATGGTGCCAACTGCAAGTAGAAACCTTGATTTCAAAAGAAGTCATCTGATTGGACCCCACTTCAGGCAACAAAAACTGGCTTAAGTCTCAAAAGATATTAAAATATTAAAAAATATTTAGTTCAACTGAGCATCTGAAACTCAATGAGTCTAAAAATATGCGCCAATATTAAAATATTGAAGTAATTTGCCCTTTGCACAGCTGACATGCGAAAATTGGAAAGTTAATATTATTTTAATCATTTAACTAAAATCTCTCCTTCTGGGTTGCCTTAGAATATTTTCCTGATTCCAAAAATTCAAAAATTGACTTTCTAGGCATCCATTTGCAAAAGTTAAGATTTTTTGCTAACTTCCTATTTTGTAGCTTGTTGAAAACATCACAACAGCCTCTTTTGATCCCTGATTTTTGAGTGCCCAGATGATGTCGAAACTGAGTTGAATGATTCACTACATAGCCAGATCAAAACTGATGAAATATCTATTGGATGTTGTGACCTCAAAAAGAAGGGCGCCTTTTCCAAAGAGATGTGTATTTTCCATACTTGCTATTTTCTGGTTGCTTTCACTTTTCAGCATTCTAGACTGACCTCACATGTATGAGCATTTGCCAAATTTTGGAGGTTGAAGGCTAGACTCGTTGGATAGCTAGAGTAATTATGCACAAGTCTCATAAAGACTATGAATGTTAAAAACCCCATCTAGCAAGCCTAAAGGCTGGGCACCCTTGACCTATAGAGGTACGGGTGTGTATTCCTATATTTCTCCACCCTCTGATTTACATGCTTGGTAGAACCTCTGTCATGATCACTCAGAATGTCAAATCACCTCACAAACAGATGTGTTGTGAAGCTCAACTGAATTATAAAATATCTTAGGAAGACAACATTTACAAATTCATTCATCTGATGAGCCAAATTAAAGGGCACCCCTGGCTTGTAGGGGCACAGAAACTATAAACTTGATAGCCTCTGTAACATTCATCCTCCTTGTAGCCTCAACTTTTGACCTCGATTGCTGGAGCTCTGCACTATATACATCTTCGCTTGATAGTTCATCGAAAATTTGGGATAATTCTAAAGAGATTGAACCTATTTGCAAGAACATGCAACAAGATTTGAACCTTCAGAAGGAAGGGCGCCCCTAGGCTACAAAGGTGCAGATCTTCTTTCTGCTTGATGACTTTCATTCATTACTTGCTCTGCGAATACTGTTCAACAAAAACTGTTGAAGCCTTTGTTGTTTTATATTTACCTTTGCGGCTACGCCTTATCTTTCAAATGCTCACTGCCCTCAAAGCGCTCCACGGGACTTCCTCGTGAAGCTTTTCACTTTTCCTCCACTTCGCTTTTCGGCAATCTTCGTCTGCACGTCGCGTGGCTCACTCTGGTTGTTTTTTGAGTTGGGCCCACCTCGTACTTTATTTTGCTCGGAGTACTCCACGTGGCTCTCTCTCAAGGCTTTCTACTGGGCACCTTTTCAACTGTCTATCGGACTCCGTCTGAGCAACACGTGATGATTTTGTTTCTACATTGGTTACCTTGGAAATGTCGCTAGACCTTTTGTACTCACTTTCTGCCACGTTTCTTGTTGTGGTGCCGCGTGTTCTCTCCTACTGATGCGTGGTTTTCCGTTCTATGTCATGGCTTCGCTAGCATGTTGCTGACCGGTCGATGTTTGTTGTGGTGGCTCGAGATGATTTGGGTCGTTAGTCGTTTTGCTTGGTTTGCTTTTCTCTTGGGGCATCTTCACGCGATGGGCTGGCCAATAAATACAGTCATGTTTCTTTTATTTAGGTTGTTGATTAAGTTTACAAAAACTCCCGACACTGGGAAGAAAGCCTTTTGTAATAGTTTTCTTTTAAATTCAAAGACTTCAGACTGTGCCAAATGAATTCGGCCTTTCTGTTTTCAAGCATTTGCTAGAACTATTAGTCTGTGATGCTATCTTCTTTTTCATATGAATGCCTATTCTTCATCTTTTGTAATCTTTCATAACTCAATGAATGTAGATCATGCTTCTTTGACTCCTTTGTGTTAGATAAGGTTATGCTTGATTGTATTATGCAAATTAGAGGGTATTTTATGTGATGAATGCTTTTGAGAAAAATAACTTAACTAGTAGCATTTTAGTGGTTCAAGCCTTTGCATTTTGCATTGTTCTCTATTGAGATTTGTCTATGATCTTGGCGCATCACCTGTAGTGTAGTTTTTGCATTCTCACTATCTTTCTAACCTTTTTCTCCCCCACTAAACGAAGAGCCAACTTCGATAAAATCTCAGAGGTAACTTAGCTAGCGCACAATGTCCCCCAATAGTTAGGTTTCCCATAAGACTGCAGCTACATGCAAAATTTTGCGTCAACAGTTCTTTTTCTAGCACGCCCAGTGGGATCGCGAAATTGCACGTTCGCCTAATTTTTATAAGTGTGTATGAGCCATCAACCTGTAACTAGGTCATAGACTGTGAGAGTCCCTGGCCAACTCGTACCGCCTTTAGTTTCTGTACACCCAAGAGGTCATCGAGGTAGCCCTTCACCTCCTCCATCTCCTCCTTCTCCACCATCGCCTAATCCACCTAATCCTATGGCTGCTAGAAATTATGTAGCCTGGGACTCCGACAGTCCATTAGTAGCGCTTGTGCCTCCTGCAATATGGGCCCACATCTTGGTTTCCACTCTGAAAGTTATTCCTAAATGTTATGGGGATGAATCAAAGACACCAACGGAGCATCTGCAAGATGTAGTAGACGTATGTCTGGTACATGGCGTATCAAACAAAAATATAGCCCTCAGATTGTTGGCCGCCTCCTTCCAAGGAAAGGTGTTAAACTAGTACAGGACTTTACAAGCTAGTACTATTGCTACTTGGGACTAGCTCGGAAACCCATTTTATGAGCGTTTTTCCAACGTTGGCGACAAATCTTCACTGTACCATCAACTGAAAAATATAAAGCAAGCCCCTCATGAAGCTCTGTCTGATTTCAATGTGAGGTTCCATTCGACCTGGTAGAGAGTGCCTCTGGGCATCCAACCACCTTCGGATCTAGCATTCATGTTCTATCTAAAGTCAATCAATGCTGATATCTCCATGATGTTACAAGCTCTTGGTAGAGACACTCTTCTTGATGCTTATGCCTTGGTTGTCGCCATAGAAAATAATCTGATCGTTGTAGGAAAGTTAGCACCGAGATCCATCATGCCATTTTTCCTTGAGTGCAACACTACAGAGGCCGAAGTCCTTTCCACCAGTGCACCTACAGCTCCTACCCAATCTATGTACGTTTATCTCAGAAGTGTTCTAAGCTTGGCCCCAATGCCAACCCCGATGGTAGCTCCTGTACCTAATCCCATGGCTTCTAAGATGAACAAAATGAGGGAACAAATGCGGGCTATGACTAATGAATTGGCCACTTTAAAATGGCAAAAATACAACTATCAAAAGCCTACATACCAAAATTACCAAGGTGGAAAACCTCTGTACCAATCAAATCAATGGTAGGATAGGTCGCGTGGGAATACCTCGGCTCAGCCAAGTAACCAGATAGTTCTGGTAAACCTGTCTATGTAGACTGTTCATCTTAGTTTGAATAAGGAGTTGGTGGTGGGACATAACAATTTAGCCGAAAATGCCAATTCATTGTGTTTTCCTTGCAATGATGCACATATGCCACGAAACTGTCCGCGGGGAAATTTGCAACAACAAATCATAGATCAATGTAGCCAAGGAAGCGCATCTGTTTCCGACAACCCACCATATGCCTCTCAACAAATGGACAATGCGGTCCTCACCGCTCAAATGTAGGGGATGTCTATTCAGCAAGAGTCACACATTGTTCCGAACCAGACTCTCTTTTCCTTGATGGAAGGAGAAGAGTCAGCATTTTTGAACGATATCCCTATAGATAAAGTACCCCGAGTGCAATCTGACTATAATACATGTTCTAAGCATAGATTCATCAGGGAGTTCATGGCCTTACCTACCAATGCTATATCACAACCGATACCTAGTCCAGTGGCAGGCCTATTGCCAGTCCCACCACAGTCAAAAATGGTTATTCCTAGCTCTTTGAATCCGATTCCTCTGAAGGAAAAGGCTCCTACAGTCACCCCTACTATTTTCAAACAACCAGACACACTGGCCGTCAGGCCTGTACTGACTGTCAAATTTAAGGAGCAAGCCACTACAACTCACCAGTCACGAGTGCAATTCAACGTGGTGGAACAACTGAAGAAGTCATCTGTCAACGCTTCTTTGTGGGACGTCCTAGCTATTCCAAAGCAAAAGGTGCTACTACAAAATGCATTGTCAGTAGAAGAGGATGCGAAGGTTTCTGCTCAATCTAATGAGGAGAAAGTATCCAGGCCCGACTTGGATAGAGTGCTGACAATTCAACCAGAGGAAAAGCTCGAGTCTGGAAGGGAAAGTAAACCTAAACCTAAGCCTTTCTTTCTAACACTAATTATTGGTGACAAGCTACTGCATAACTATATGATTGACTCTGGTGCTAGCACCACTGTCATTTCAAAGCAAGTAGTTGATGTTTTGGGTTTAAGGTATGAGCCTATGAATAAAGGAGTCATGCAGCTTCATGGAAATAAGGTTGATACTGTCGGGATAATCAATGGATTACCTATGACTTTGTTTTCCTACCCTAGTATCACTATAAATCAGGATACCATACTCATTGATATCCCTCCTTTGTTTGGGATCTATTTGTCCCGAGAGTTCACTGCAAATTTAGGAGGATATCTGGCGATGGACTGTTCGCACTTGATTCTGAGGACTAAGCATGGGGCTAAGATGAAACTATTGTCGGAAACTCTACATTCTGAACATGTTGTTGATGAAGCTCTGCTATATTTTTAAGCAGCACATACTTCAATCACTCAGGAAGAAAAGTTCAATGTGGAATTTATGAAGAAGAGGAGGCTACTAGCTCCCAGACGGAAGATGAAGAAAATTTGCTAAAGGAATTTATTGATACAGACTCTTTCAGGAATTACCATGCAATTGGTCTCGGAACCTATGTTATACATGAAGAAGGGCAGATCATGCCCAAGGTTACTAAAGAATTTGAAGGTGAAGAATCTTTAGAAATATGGACCTTATACTTTGATGGAGCCAGATGTAGAGTAGGAGCTGGAACGGGGATTTGTTTGATTTCCCCATCTGACGAAAAGACATTGAGGTCTTACCACTTCCAGTTTGCATGTTCAAACAATGAAGCTAAATATCAAGGTCTCATCCATGGTTTAAGCCTTGTGGAAAAAATGGGTGCCAAGCAGATAAGTGTCTTCAAGGATTTAGAGTTAGTGTGTAACCAAATCCATGGGACTTCTGCTGCTAAAAATATCCATATGCGATCCTATCAACATAAATTCTGGGATCTAATTGACAACTTTGAAGCATTCAATATCCAAGCTATTCCAAGAGAGATGAATTCTGAGGCCGATAAAATGGTGACTATTGGGGCTCATTTTGAGCCGGCCTCTAAATTATTGAGAAATAAGCATGCAGTGAGGGTAATCATAAAACCTGCCATCCTTGATAACAATCAGGATTGGCAGGCGTTCGATAGTGATGCTCATATTAAATCATTCCTCCAATCATCCAGAGATTTTTCCAATCAGTTGCAACCGAAGATCACCAAAGTTTACGAGGGACAAATTATCCAGCTAAAATCCAACAAGCTTTCGAGAGGCCTAGTTACTTTGGAGAGCCTATTTGATTTTGATGATGTGAAAAGAGACAAAAGGAAGCTGGTGGCTAACAAAGGTGATTACACCGATTTGCATATCGGGGAAGACAAAAAGCTCAAGGTGGGTAAAGAAGTCTCATAAAAGAATAAAGACAGACTAAGACACTTCTGCGAGGAATACCCAAGTGTAGTAGCTTGGTCATATGATGATCTTAAGGGATATGATCCCAGAATCATTGAGCATACAATTGAATTATCGGAAGGGGCGAAGCCAGTTCATCAAAAGAAAAGACCTATGAACCAAAAGATAGAATCCCTCATGTCACAGGAGTTAAATAAGTTGATTGCATCCTGAATAGTGATTTCGATCAAGCACAGCATTTGGGTGTCAAACCTGGTGCCAGTCTGGAAGAAAAATGGGGATATGCCCCTGTGCGTAGACTTCCGAGATTTAAATAGAGCATCTATAAAGGATCATTATCCCCTGCCTTCAAGGAGGTAAATCTGCAAACTATTGTTGGCTCTGAAATGTTTTCAATGCTGGATGGTTTTTCGGGCTATAACCAGATTCGGGTAAAGGAAGAGGACCAATACAAAATGGCATTCACCACAAAGTGGGGAACATATGCATATGCTAAAATGCTTTTCGAACTCTCAAATTTCAGAGCCACCTTTCAGAGAGCTATGGACATTACTTTTAAAGATTTGATCCATAAGATTATACTCATCTATCTGGATGACTTAACAGTATTTTCAAAATCTATTGATGATCATTTTGATCATTTGGAGCTTGTTTTCCAGAAGTGCCAAGAATTCGGGATTTTTTTAAACCCGAAGAAGTGTGTATTTGGAGTTCCCCAAGGAAATTTATTAGGGTATTTTGTCTCCAAGGAAGGCATTGCTATCGATCCAAAAAGAGTGGATACGATCTGGGAACTCCCATTACCTATCAACAAAAAGGGTGTGCAGTCTTTCCTGGGTAAAGTCAACTTTATTAGCCGATTTATTGCATATTTTGCAGGTATTGTTTGTCCTATTACCTTAATGCTCAAGAAGGATCAGATTTTCAAATGGATGAGGAAAGCTAGGAAAGATTTCGAGCTTATAAAGGAGGCTATTTATTCCACCCCTATGTTGGTTAACCCAAACCTATCAAAAGATTTTATTATGTATATTTTTGGTGGTGGAAATAGTATTGCCACAGTGCTCATGCAGAAGGATGATGAAGAAACAAGGGAGTCCCCTATTTCTTTCTACTCATGAACCTTGAAAGAGTACAAAGTAAAGTATAACTTTGTAAAAAATCAGGCCTTTGCCATTGTTAAGGGGCTTAAGAAGTTCTGGCATTTGATATCATATAATAAGGTGATTGTTTATGTACCACATCC
Source organism: Sequoiadendron giganteum (assembly GCA_007115665.2). NCBI lineage: Eukaryota > Viridiplantae > Streptophyta > Pinopsida > Cupressales > Cupressaceae > Sequoiadendron > Sequoiadendron giganteum. The sequence continues at coordinate 108,816,678 of CM021101.1, forward strand.
TAGTGTGTGAGAGTATATCATGGAGAGAGAAATCACTAAGAAGAGAGCTAATTGGATCACTAAGATCCTAGAATATGATATTGAAGTCAGACCTGTCAAGACTATCAAGGGAAAAGGACTGTGCGAGTATATCACTGAAAACAATGAAACAGCGACAGAGCTTGGAGCCCCGGAGCCTGTGTTATTGAACAAAGAAACTTCTGAGGGTAATTGGCTAGAAGATAGAATAAGTTTTATGTAGATGGGGAGGTATCTGATTGATCTCCCATCCTTTAAAAGACATTTCTATCACCTACAGAATAGAAATTATGTTCTTTTGGAGGGTGTCCTATTTAAAAGAAATTTTAACGGCATCCTGCAAAGATGTGTGAATGAGGAGCAAGCCAAGAATATATTAGATCAATACCATAATAGCCCTATCGAAGGACATTTTTTTGCAAGAACCACGGCAATTAAAATTATATGTGCTGATTATTTTTGGCCAACACTTTTTAATTATGCATTTTCATTAATTAAGTCTTGCAAAGAATGTCAGTTTTATGTCAGAAAGAGATAGAATGTTGCTATGCCTTTAAGGCCTATAGTGGTAGAAGAACCTTTTGCTCAATGGGGTTTAGAATTCATTGGGATGATTAACCCTTTCTCTGCAGCTGGACATAGATGGATATTAACAGCAACTGACTATTTTACAAGGTGGGTAGAAGCAGTGTCTTTAAAAAATGCAACAGAATTGGAGATTGTTAATTTTTTTGAAGAACTGGTGGCTAGATTCAGCCCGCGTAAAACAATCATCTTTGATAATGCTCAGAATTTTCTTGGCTCAAAGATGAGCCAGTTCGCACTAAAATATGGGGTTTTCCTGAAGACCTCCTCTAACTACTATCCCCAAGGAAATGGTCTCGCGGAGTCTACTAACAAAAACCTCATCAAGTTGATCAAAAGGATAGGCTCGAAACATCAAAAAGAGTGGCATAGGAACCTCTGGACAATGCTCTAGGCAGATCAAATTATGCCCAAGCAGATACTGAAGACATCTCCTTATAAGATGGTGTACAAGAAGGAGGCATTGATGCCTATCGCCATGGAAATTCCCGCCCTACAATTGCTCAAGTCCCTAGAAATTGAACAAAATGGAGCGATGGAGGTGAGGTTTTCTGAGTTGCTAAAGGTACAAGAGAAAAGAGAGCACACCCTAGAAATGATGAACAACCGCCAATAGGTGGTAAAAAAATGGTTCGACAAAAGGGCTTCTAATCAAGGGTTACAATGCGAAGATTTTGTTGGTTCGCATGTTCTGTTTATTGCTTGGGCTGACCTTCCTTGTAATATTAATTTATTATGTTTCTTCATAGAGGGCTGACCTAACTTGAAGAGTTGCCTCATTTGTATATATACAAGGTCTTACTTGTCATTATTATTCATTTTCAAGTTCATCAAGTATATTCGCAATTAGAGCAGAAGTTCGCACCATCATAGCAGCAATCCGAATTCAAGGAAGATCATATTCATTTGTATATCTTGCATCTAGGAGAGGTGTGATTTCATTGTATCATTTATTGGCCATTGTTGGGCCTAAGTTGTAAGCAGATTTCTGTTGTTGTTGTACCTTATATAAGAGAATTATTTGCTGGGTTTTTGTCCCTCAAGAGGAGGGTTTTCCCAGGGTATCTTGCCGTGTTTATTGTCTTATGTGTTGCATTATTTTAAGTACTTTCAGTTGTATAATCTGATCTAAGAAACACTAACACATTAAACATATTTATATATTAGTACAGGATATAAACAATTTGAATTTCAAACATAATATCAAATTACATACCAAGTTTCTTCCGGAAGAGTTCAACCTTAACTCTGGAGAGAGGTTTGGTTAGTATGTCTGTTGTTTGATCATTTGAACTAATATACTTCAACTGGATTACATTCCTTTCTACCATGTCTCTTGCATAATGGTAGGGGATCTCAATATGCTTAGATCTATCATGGAATGCCGGATTTACAAAGAGCTTAATGCAACTCTGATTATCACAATGAATGATAGTAGGTTTCAAGGATTCACCAAAGAGTCCCACAAGCAATTTTTCTGGTGCCAAACTGCTTCTCTTGCCTCCATAGAGGCTGCAATGAATTCAGCTTCTGTCGAGCTTGTGTCACTTAAGACTGTTTTCTGCAGATCCAAGGGATCATAGCCAATCCTAAATTGAAGTAACATCTTGATGTGTTTTTCCGATTGGTTACATTCCCAACCCAATCATATCCAATAGTGCTTTGAAGATATCTCAATACAATATATGTTTTACAACCATAAGGTGAAATTCCTTTGGCTCATACATAAACTAGCTTAGAGCATTCACTAGGACCTTCCATTTGCAGCAGGAGTGCTCTATCAACTGAGCTATTGGCCCTTTGTGGCCAGCCCATTGTCAGTCCGGGTGTGGCTTATTTCCAACACCCCCCTTTAAGCCACACTGCAGGTGCTAGGGGCTCTCTTGAGGTTAGATCCTTCTTTCCTTGAGCAATGAGATAATCTTTTCTTGTTATCAATAGATCATCAACATATAAAGTAATTATTAACATCTCACATTTCATTGCATTAAAGTAAAGATTTCGGTCTGCATCATTTTTGAACATTATCTTAAAGGAGAGTAGTTTTAATTTTTAAATTTAATATGTTTTCTCAAATCAAATTCATTATTTTTAAATTGGTTATATTGAATAAGGAAACAATATTTTATTTCAAACAATGAATTTTGATTTATTTGATCATCTAGTTAATTTATCATTAATTAAATGCGAGTAGAGAAATTAAGTCATTTAGTATTAATTTCTCTCTTATTTGAAAGGATGAATTTAACTCAATTTATTTAATGCAATAAATTTTTGAACGATAATGAAGAAATGGATTTAGTGAATCCAAAGTAGATTTAATTCTTGCCTTGATTTTGATCGGTTCTTGTTATCATTTAAATCAATATAATATAATATCAAATATTATATTAAAATCAATATAATATAATCTACTTTTACTCTACTATATTAAAATAACGTGATTCGGGCATGCATAAGCATTGGATGGAGAAAGCAAATACTCCAATCACTATACTAGATTTGCAACAATAGAAATATACCTAGAACAGAATGTAATAATTCTGCAAAATTTTAATCAAGTGAAAACAAAAGAAAAACTGTATATCTTATTTTTCCCTCTTTCTAGTGTCAGAATGTGGATGCTAAATCTGCAAATGCTTAAAACAAACAACTATTAACTTTGTCAGTCAAATTAAGCAAATCACATAGAACATCCCTATGAAATACCTAATCATGTTCAAATATGCAAACTTAGATAAATAGAACAAAAGACATGAAAAGACATGAAAACATGATTAAACCCTTATCTCATAATGGATTGGTGCTCCTCATGATGTAGAAAGGATGCCCTTTCCCAATCCTTGATTAAATAACTTACAATGAGTTATCCTTGCATCACTTTGTGTGTCGACCCTTGTTGTAAGCCACTCCTCTAAGTTATCACAAGATTAAATAACTTACAATGAGTTATCCTTGCATCACTTTGTGTGTCGACCCTTGTTGTAAGCCACTCCTCACATAACACAAAACTTTTCCTGAGTGGAAAAACCCTCTTGGGGAATAAAAAACCACTTGAAAAATATTTCTCTTTATTCACTTAGAGCACCAACTCTTTCAAGTTCAGGAGCATCAACTCCACAAAATACAAGAGCACCAACTCAACAAGTTATAGGAGCACCAACTCCATTACATTCCATATCAATTACAATATACCATCTACTGATTCCCATTTAAATCAATATAATATAATATCAAATATTATATTAAATTTCCTATTTGAAGTTCAGACATCTTCATTAACTTAATCAAAATTCATTGAGCCATGCCATTTTGTCCTAGGACCTTACTAGAGATAGATCCCCTTAAGCCATCTGATCGCCCTAAACCATAAATAGATCAACCTAGATCATGAAATCTCATTCATATTATAATCTTGCATGATCTTATATTATTGTTAAATCTGGTTGCCTTGGGAAACTTCACCAAATTTTCAAAACTTATTTGATTCCCCTTAAGACATCCTGAAGTATGGCTTAAGGGGATCTATGTAGTAAGGTCCTAATACAAAATGACATGGCTTAAGTGAATAAAATTTGGTGAAGATTCCCAAGGAAACCAAATTTCATTAAGGTCCTAGGCAACTTCACCAAATTTTATTTACTTGTGCCATGCCATTTTGTCCTAGGACCTTACTAGAGATAGATCCCCTTAAGCCATCCTATTACCCTAAAGTGTAAATTGATCAACCTAATGACCATCAGGACCAGGAGATTTATAAGCTCCAAAAGAGAACACAACCTTTTTAACTTCATCCAATGAAACAACATTATTCATCATTTTAAAGTCTATATCAAAAATAGCTTTAGAAATCACATCAATAAAGTTAGCAAATACTTTCACGATTCATCTTGCATTGAATTTAATAACATATAACATTCATTCATTAACATATTCACATTCATTCATTCATCCATTAATTCATTCATCCATTAATTCATTCATCCATTAATAACATATAACATTCATTCATTAACATATAACATTCATTCTTTCAGTTTTTATATCTCATCAAAAATATGGTGAAATCCCTTGTTAATGCATTCTTCTCTTCAAGAGAAGTTTGAGGTGAAAGCCCTTGTTCCACCCTTTGGGAGAGCCATGGTGGATGTCATGTGTTTGACTCCATGACAACCTCACGTGAGGGAGTCTATGATGATTTTCTTGTACTTTTGTTTCACCCTCTGAGAGAGCCATGGTGAAAGTCATGGGGAAGAAGAGGAGGTAACTAAACAGAATGAGGTCATGTCTTTGGTGCTGAAATATACCAAACTATGGGCCAATAATAAAATAATGAATTTGAAATCTAATGGGGTTAATTTCTTCTATGACTTAATGTGGGATCTTGAATCCCAATCCTATAATGAAGATCTCAAACATGAATTTAAAGTTAATGCAATTGAGGAGGAGGAGTCAAAAGAGGAACCATTGGTTATCAAATAGGCTAAAGGAAAAAGAAGAATAAGCTAGATGTCATTGAAAGAAAACCCATAGAGAAAAAGAGAAACACACCAAAATAACCTATTGAGGAGCCATCCAAACAAAGGCTTACAAGGGGAAGATTGAATAAAAGGGAATCCTCCTCAACAAACCCATCTCATCCTTCTTCCCAAAAAGAACAAGAAAATCAAGAAGAGGAGATACCTTATGAGGAACACTTTGAAGAAGCACAAGCTCCAAAGAATAAGCTAGATGTCATTGAAAGAAAACCCATAGAGAAAAAGAGAAACACACCAAAATAACCTATTGAGGAGCCATCCAAACAAAGGCTTACAAGGGGAAGATTGAATAAAAGGGAATCCTCCTCAACAAACCCATCTCATCCTTCTTCCCAAAAAGAACAAGAAAATCAAGAAGAGGAGATACCTTATGAGGAACACTTTGAAGAAGCACAAGCTCCAAAGAAGGTTATATGGTAATTTTTTTGACATAACATATACAAGGGTGGGTACGGTAACAAGTCCCAACCTCAAAGGAAAGACTATTGTTCCTAGGGCTTGTTGATCGACAATATCAAACCTAGGAATGACAATCAAATAAGAAGTAAGAGAAGATGAATCAATATTAATCGTAGGAAATAGATCAATGCTACATACATTGAGAACCAAACTGACATCAACAAGAGTACATCTAATGTCAATATCATTAATGTTCACTATAATCATTAGAGGGTTCACTTTATTTTAAACATCCGAAGGCGGAATTTCTTGTGGATAAACCATAATATTTGGAAAATCAACATGAATATGAGCTATCAACTCATTAACATCCATTGGCCTAGCAGAGGCAGGCAAGAGGATCTTTTGCAAGGCTTCCTAAAGCATACCTTGATAAACTGGAGTAGACTGAAGCAAGTCCCACAATGAGATCTTGGTTGGAGTAACATGGAGTTGCTCAACAAGATCATAATCAGTAGGTGATTTAGTCGTAGGTTTAGGAGCTTAAAGAAGATTTGGTTGTTTATTTATTCTATTCTTATAAGTATGGGCTACCACTCTATAAGAGGGGTCCATAAAAATATCAAGAGAAACACTATCAAATGGGACACCATTAATAGAATAAACCCTTTTAGGAGAAGGACCAGCTAGAGTCAAATAAATGACTAGTCACTTAGGCCTTTGAGGGGTAGCAGAGACATAGATCATATTTACAAAACCATCACAACTAATGGAATAATTATTTGAAGGAATATGCTCAACATCTATCCTTGGACGATATGATGTGAGAGGGACTTCATCATTCAATAATGCATCATCTCTAGAAGAGAGTGTATTAGAACAAATATGAGATTCATCATTCACCAATGCAACATCTCTAGAAGAGAGTGCATTGGAAGGAGTAGGAGATTCATCATTCATGAATGCATCATCTCCAAAAGAGATTCCATTGGAATTAATAGAAGGTAGAGTAATATTAAGAAAGGTATCAATGATTTCATCCTCTTGCACCAAAATATCCTTAGAAGGAATCTCAAGAGAGGGATCAACAAAGAATAATAAGAAAGGTGACAAGAACTCACTTTCACATGCTTGTAAGAGAACTTGTTGAAGATTCTTAACAAAGATGGAAAGTAAGAAAGATAGAAAGAATATTTTAAAATAGAGATATAGAAAAGACAAATGAAGGATGGTGTATATCACTATTCATGACATGTAATGGCGTTTGAGGCAGCAACCCAAAAAAAATTTTGGGGAAGGATAAATCTTTGATTTGTCCTCCTTTTTTATATATATAAAGGGGTGTTCATGTCAGTTTCACCAAAATGTAGAGAAGGAAGATTCACTACTCATGAGTCTCTTTATTCTCAAGAGATTCCCAAGGGGCGAACTGCCCTAAACTACCTCAAGGAATAGAGCAAGAATTTTAGAATCGGAAAGAACATATCACGAGGGTTTTCTAGAAAAATTGACGAGTTCTCGACCAAAGGATAGCAATGTAGAATAAGGATGAATGGGCGATGCATTGGAATCTTGTACAAACCAGAGAACGAGAATATTAGAGAAAACAACTTAGTAGCTACTAATAATCAGATTGCTAGGAAATTCTAGAATGCAGGAAAGTGACAAAATATGATAGAACTGAAATAAGATAAAGTAAATGATAAAGTAAAAGAGGAGAGAAAGAAGACACTCACGAAAACCCAACTAATGAAGCCTCCAGTAAATGAATATCTTTAATACCTGAATGCACAAGATCTGGAGAAAATGTTGGGGCTGTATAGGGGTTTGCCTTAGTCAAAACCCCATTTTGGTTTTCCCACCTCCACAAACATCCAAATAGATAGAGATAAATTGGCAAAGGAGTGATGAAAGCAATCCTCGCTCAAGGAGGAGAACCCATATAATGAAGTAAGGTGATAAAAATAATCCCTGCTCAAGGAGGAGAACCTGTATCACAAAGTAGATATGTAATATGTAGGGGATGTGTGAAATCCTAGGATGCTCACAAGAACAAGATAAGGGAGATAAAGTTGCAAGGCTTAAGGAAGCCAAAAAAAGAAAGCATGAGAGAGAGGGCTGCGAGAGCCAAGAGAGCTACAAAGGGTGTTGTGAGATCTTAAGAGCTTAAGGCTATTGTAGAAGTCTATATGGAGTTGTGAAAACAAGATAACAAGAGAGAAATTCAAGAGCCAAGGCTTGAAAGAAGATAGAAGCACAAGTGAATTGAAAAGATAGATTTTAAGGAGAGAAGAGAAGAAAAAAGAAGCTAGGATGTTTTTCATAGATTTATTTTTTCAATAAACTTGTAACAATCCAGCTAAATAAATAATAATTTAATGAGCAATCTAAATTCTAATAGCATATAATTATCATTTTTAAAATTGTCCATATGCTAACATTGTTTATCAATATACATATATACATAGCCACATTACTAAATAATAGTAATGGAAACATAAATTATGAGACAACACACAAAGTTCAAAAATATATTATAACTAAACAATCAACATACCTATGAAAATGATCATGAACTATTCTAAACTGATGTGTTGATGATAATGCAGCCGCAGGAGTCTACTTCCTAGCACATGATTTCCAAGAAGATAATAAAAATTGAATGTAGCTTTATAGCTATTCAATTTTTTATGTTCTTGAGAGGAGGTCGGCTTTATGTATTTAATTTATGTTCATCCTTGGGCCAACCTTCCTTGATATTTTGTAATTCTCTATTTACTAAAGGTGGCTGACCTATTTGAGGAGTCACCTCATTTTGTATAAGTACAAGGTCGACTTGGTTCATTTGGCATTCAAGTTCATTCAAGCATAGTTCGCACTTGAGCAACAGTCATTCATCTTGCAACAGCAGAACTATTTCAAGGAGAAACATATTCACATCTAGGAGAGGTGCTAATATTTATTGTATCAAATTTGGCCTTGTGCTAGGCCTGAGTTGTAAGCAGATTTCTACTCCTATTCCTTCATTATATAAGAGACATATTTGTTGGGTTTTCCTCCCTCAAGAGGAGGGTTTTCCCAAGGTATCTTGTTGTGTTTATTGTCTTATGTGTTGCAACTTTTTGAGTGCTTTCAATTGTATTATCTGATCTTTAAATCACTAACATGGTATCAGAGCGGGTTTGAAGGAGATTGTGATCAGATTTATTTTGTAGCACTCTCCTTAACCTCTTTTCTATCTATCTCTATTTTTTCAAGATGGTAAATGGTTTGAAAATTGAGGATAGACTCGAAGGAGATTCTAACTACACATCATGGAGGTTCAGGATCATGCTCACCTTGGAAGAGAATTATTTGGTTGATTTTGTGGAAACCAAAGTCCCTGAACTTGAGGAGGAAGAAGAGAAGTTGCAGTGGAGGAAGAAAGACACCAAGGCAAAGAAAGTGTCGGTTGATTCCGTTAAAGATCATATTATTCCGATTGTCTCCAAGTTGAATACAGCAAGGGATATGTTCAAAAAATTAGAAGAGATGTACGAAATCAACAACACCAATCAGGCACTTACACTGAAGCAACAACTTCACCATGTGAAGATGGCAAAAGGAGAATCAGTGATTGCTTATTTCATGAGGATTTCAGAATTGAGAGACCAACTCTCCACAATTGGTCACATGATTGATGACAAAGAATTGACCATGCTTGCTATCAATGGTCTTCCTCTATCATGGGAGTCATATATTCAGGGAATTAGTGCAAGATATAAACTTCCCAAGTTTGATCGGTTGAGGGTCGACTACATTCAAGAGGAGTCGAGGTTGGCGGCTAGAGGTGTTGGTCAAAGTTCAAAGAATGAACATATACATGTTCTCACCTCTCATTCATCGAAGAAAGGAAAAGTTTGGAAGAAAAGATTCTTCAATAGGAATTGAGATAATGGAAATGATGGTACTCTAGCCTTCAAGACGAAGAGAGACTTATCCAAATTTTCAATGTTTTCATTGTGACAAGTATGGTCACTTTGCAAAGGAATGTCCTCTTAGGCCTAAGCAACATGTTTCCATTCTAAATGTTGAAGAAGTCTCTCCATAGAAGGACTCAAGTGATTACTTGTTCTATTCAAACTTGTCAAGCAATGTAAGCACCGACACAAACACCTAGTTGATTGATAGCGGTGCTTCTCACCACATCACAGGATTTAGGGGACATCTATATAATTTGGTGGAGAATGATTCTAGTGAACAAGTCATTATTGGAGATGATGCTAGGTACTCTGTGAAATGAGTTGGGAACTCCTCTCTTCACTTGGATTCTAGAATTTCATTGGAGTTGAATGATGTGTTATTCATTCTAGGGATAAAGAGAAATCTTGTCTCCATTTCAGCATTGGAAGAAAAGGGTTATCAAGTTGTATTTTCAGAAGGAAAAGTTCTTATATGGGCAAAAAACTCCAACATCAAGTCTGCTCAAGTAATTGGAGTTAGACATGAGTGTCTCTACAGGCTATACACTCATCCCCTTCAGGCTCTTGTGCATGATTCGTCTAGCGTGTGTGACCTTTGGCATTGAAGATTGGCTCACATTCACTTTCGAGTGTTACCTATCATGGAGAAGATGGTCACCAACCTTCCAAAATTCAACCAAGAACATGAAGGTACATGTAAAGGTTGTGCCCTAGGTAAGAATACAAAACATACATTTCATAGTATTGAAAGTAGATCTAAATGTATTCTTGATCTCATTCATTCTAATTTATGTGGTCCATTAATGTATGTCGCATCTTCTAGTGGTTTCTTGTATTACATTATTTTTATTGATGATTAGTCTACTTGGATTTATTTCTTGAGATCTAAAGAATCTGAGGAGGTATTATAAAGATTTAGAGAATTCAAAGCACATGTGGAAAACTTTTCCGGGAAAAAGATCAAGGTTTTGAGATCTGACAATGGAGGAGAGTACACCTTTGGTACCTTCTGTGATTTCTGCATTGAAGCAGGGATTAAGAGGGAGTTTAGTGTTCCTTATAATCTTCAATAGAACAATATTTCTAAAAGGAAGAACAAGTCTATTGTGGGAGCAGTTAAAGAAATGATACATTATCAAGACCTGCAAATCTCACTTTGGGCTGAGGCATCTAGGACAACCATCTATGTTCAGAATAGAATTCCCAAAGAATCTTGGAGAATAAAACTCCTGAAGAAGAATTCTCAAGGGTGAAGCCTAAGGTTAGTCATCTGAGGATCTATGGTTGTCCAGTGTATGTTCATATCTCGAAGGAAAAGAGAACAAAATTGGAACCTTCTGGTAAGAAGGGAATTCTGGTGGGCTACAGTGAGACATTTAAAGCCTACAGGATCTACATTCTATGTCAGAAGTCTATTGAGATCAATCGAGATGTCACATTTGAGGAAGATGTTGCATTCAGAAGATCCAAGGGCACTCATATAGAGATTGATGAAGAAGAACCTCCTCAAGATATGGAAGTTGACCATGTTCTTGAGAATCAGAAGGAGGTTTCAAAACCTAAAGAAGATAATGGTCCAGATGAGACCTTGGAGCCTACTGATGATCCTACAGATATTGTGATTGGAAGGAAAAGAACTCTTTGGGCCCGAAGGACAATGCAGGAGGCAAAAAATTTTGTAGCCCCAAGAGGAACTTTTAGAGAAAGAAAGAGACCTAATAAATTCTCCAGTTATGTAGCACTGATGAGTCAGATCATTGAGTCAGAGCCTTCAAGTGTTGAAGAATCTTCTAATCAACAAGTATGGAAAGATGCTATGACTGAGGAGTATCAGTCCATACTTAAGAATGATGTTTGGGACATAGTTCCTAGACCCGAAGGCAAATCTATGTTGTCTTCTAAATGGCTCTTCAAGATCAAGCATGTTGTTGATGGGAGCATTGAGAAGTACAAGGAAAGATTTGTGGAAAGAGGATTCTCACAAAAAGAGGGATTTGACTATGAAGAAGCCTTTGCTCTTGTGGCTTGTTATACTTCTGTCAGAACCATTATTGCTATTGTTGCATCTAGAGGATGGAAGATTTACCAAATGGATGTAAAGATAGCCTTTCTGAATGGTGTAATAGAAGAAGAGGTTTAAATTGAGAAAACCAATGTATTTGAGGTACATGGGAAGGAGTCTCATGTTTTCAAGCTAAAGAAGGCCTTGTATGGTCTTAAGCAGGCTCCTCATGCTTGGTACAAAAGGATTGACCGTTACATGTTGAATTTGGGTTTCTCAAAGAACGATGTAGATTCTAACCTCTACTTCAAGGTAATAAATGGTGAAGCTTTTATTTTGGTGTTATATGTTGATGATTTGATTCTTATTGGAGAAGAACACCTCATTCTTAAATGCAAGGAGTTAGCTTTTGAATTTGAAATGAAGAATCTTGGTCTCATGCATTACTTTCTTGGCTTAGAAGTTTGGCAAAGGCCATATGAGATGATTCTAAGTCAAGGAAAGTATACTATTGACATTCTTAAGAGGTTTGGTATGATTGACTGCAAACCTATGTCTAAACCTATGGATACAAACTTACATAAGTTGAAGGAGGCTACAGCTAGTTCAAAACTGGTGGATTCTACGATGTATAGGCAGCTTATTTGTTAATTGATGTATCTACTTAACACTAGACCGGACATTTGTTCTGCAGTGAGTACACTTAGCCAGTTTATGTGTCAACCAAGGTAGATACATCTTGTTGCAGCTAAACATATCCTGAGATACTTGTGTGGCACAGTTGGATATGGGTTCAGATATTCTACAGGTGTGGATTTGAAGCTGCATGGTTTTATTGATTTTGATTGGGAAGGATGTGTTATTGATTAGAAGAGTACCTTTGGTTTTTGCTTCAGTTTGGGATCTGATATGATATCCTAGTGTAGCAGGAAGCAGTCTTCAGTAGCATTGAGTACAATTGAGGCAGAGTACATTGCAACTTGTATGGCAGCTCGTGAAGCAGTGTGGCTTTATAAGCTCCTAGCAGGATTGTTTGGACAACCAATGGAGCCTACTATCATTCACTGTTATAACCAATGTTGTGTAAATATTTATGTCAATCATGTGTTTCATGATAGAACAAAGCATGTTGAGATCAAGTACCATTATATCAAAGATATGGTATTGAGGAAAGCTATACAGTTGAGGTATATCAGCATTGATGAGCAGACAACAAACATTCTCACCAAACCCCTCTCTAGGATCAAGTTTGTGTACTTTCGAGAAAAGCTTGGTATGGTGGAGAATGAATCCTTGACTGAGAAGGAGTCTTATTATCAGGGATGTGCAGGATCATGATGGGCTAAAAAGTGGTGTATGTAAGCCATATGATGGCCCATGTGGTTGACGACTTTTTTTTAACCAAAATTGATGAAATGAAAAGGGTTGCTAAAGGATATTCTTAGCTTTCCACCAATATAAATTATGCTTTACTTTGAATTTAATAAATAATTATTATTCATTTTCTATTAGAATTATGAATAAAGTTCTAATTGATAGGCTGATTGAAAAACATCTATAACTTTCAAATGGTATCACATATTTTGAATACGAAACATGTATCACATTCTATGCTTTGCATACTATAGGATTTTTAAATAAAAATTGAATTTCATCAATTTTTAACCAATTTAAGGTAGTTAGACAGATGAGCTTTTATATTTTTAAAAATTTGTAATAAAAAATTCATAATTAATTTTTTACTTGGAAACAAATTATAAAAAAATATGCATCACATTGGTACATGAGTCCTTTACTTATATCTAAAATCTTGTAAAAAAATATTATCATTTTATTGTGGTTAGGGTGGTCAGACAGACACCTACTTCATATTTTTACCCTGATATTTAAATACTACTCGATTGAAATTACAAATTTTCACCAAATAGATTTTTTTTTTTAAATAAAGGTCTAGTAATTTAGAAACTACATTCAATTTTCTACAGATTCTATTTTTACATTTTTTTGAAATAATATAGATAACTTATTCAAATTTTTACGTCAAGTTGTATAACTCTAATTTTTTGTCTTTTTATTGCCACTTAAGGGCCTATTTTTTCCATGATGATCCTACACATACCCTATCAGTGATCCTCTTTAATGATTTCTTCTCTTAGGAGAAGTTTGAGGTGAAATCCCTTGTTAATGCATTCTTCTCTTCAAGAGAAGTTTGAGGTGAAAGCCCTTGTTCCACCCTTTGGGAGAGCCATGGTGGATGTCATGTGTGTGACTCCATGACAACATCACGTGAGGGAGTCTATGATGATTTTCTTGTACTTTTGTTTCACCCTCTGAGAGAGCCATGGTGAAAGTCACGGTGAAGAAGAGGAGGTAACTAAACAGAATGAGGTCATGTCTTTGGTGCTGAAATATACCAAACTATGGGCCAATAATAAAATAATGAGTTTGAAATCTAATGGGATTAAGTTCTTCTATGACTTAATGTGGGATCTTGAATCCCAATCCTATAATGAAGATCTCAAACATGAATTTAAAGTTAATGCAATTGAGGAGGAGGAGTCAAAAGAGGAACCATTGGTTATCAAATAGGCTAAAGGAAAAAGAAGAAGAGGAGGTAACTAAACAGAATGAGGTCATGTCTTTGGTGCTGAAATATACCAAACTATGGGCCAATAATAAAATAATGAGTTTGAAATCTAATGGGGTTAAGTTCTTCTATGACTTAATGTGGGATCTTGAATCCCAATCCTATAATGAAGATATTAATAACATATCCCAAAACAACTGAAGGGGGGATAAATGATTTAGAAAACATGACTCAACGTCATCTTGCAGCGGTGTCCATGCCATGAGTACATGACTAGGCATATATTAAGATCACGAACATATCCCAAAACAGCTGAAGGGGGGATAAATGATTTAGAAAACAATATTCCACGTCATCTTTTTTTAGCTGCAAAAAAAAAAAAAAATTATTGTAATCATATTATAACAACCATATTTTTGATCAAATGTAAAAACTGAAAGAATGAATGTTATATGTTAATGAATGAATGTTATATGTTATTAATGGATGAATGAATTAATGGATGAATGAATGAATGTGAATATGTTAATGAATGAATGTTATATGTTATTAATGCAAGATGAATCTACCTTGAATATATAAATATGTAAAGTGAAATCATACTTATATTGATGAAATGATTCTTTATTATGTGATGGAAAATTTTGGAAAGGTTATATTTCAAATGGTGAATTTATTATTGAAAAGAAAAGAAAATTTAATTTCTCATTATGTTAGATGCATAAACTATTCACTTGTGGGTAAAACATAGTAAAATTGCCAGGTAAAACAATGGGAATGTTACATACAATGTTCACCTTGGAGGCATCCTATAAATTTTATACAAATAGCCCAGACAAGTGCATGGAAATCATAAGTACCAAGTGGGTTAATAGGCCAAGAAAAAAAATTCAAATTTACCCAAGAATCCGTATAGAAGTGATTTCCATGATGAGTATGGTGACATGGTTACCGTGTTGAGTATAATCATGGTGTTGGAAAAGGTTGCCCTATTTGAGGACTAGATGTTTTATGTAATTGGAGAAATCGAGATGGGAACAAACTTCCATTGGTCTAGATTTATAAGTGAAAACATTTATAAGCAGTTAAAAGAGGTAGAGAAAGATTAAAAGTTCACAATTACCTCTTATGTTGTCTACATGTTGGCTAGAAATTTTAGGTATAAAGGATTGACATGTAACGGAACAGTGGGCAATGAGCCCAGGTAGATTAGGGTTTATGAGTGCTATCCACAACTACACTTATCTAACACCTCTCATTACAAGAGGGTGAATGATTCTTTTTCAATGTATATTACTATAACTCTATAGGAGGCCTTGCATATCAGGTTGTCATTTGATTATATGGAGTTAGTGAGGAAATATGGCTCTTGGTTCACCCAATTCTAAAAGTTATCATACATTAGAATTCAAGGTTGCCCTCTTAGGCCTTATAAATTTCCAAGATACCCAACCTAAAAAAGGGTAATACTAGAGGTTATAAAGCAACTAGTTGCCTTTGATAAAGTGTTAAAGGGTATGCATAAGAAAGGGATGGGAGGAAAATTCCCAGTGTCAATAGATGGTTGGGAGGCTTTTCCTACCATTATCAGTGCACAAAATTTAGAGGTTGAGATGAAATTATTTCATCTATAAACACATATAGAAAGAATAAAATTTGACCCATATGGGGTAGCAAAAAAGATTGCTAACATGTCATATAAGCACAAACCCCACATTGAGGACTAGTGGGAAAACTATGGAGATGAAGTTGAAATGCTAAGGAAAAGGTACTCAAGGCTATCCATTAAAATGATTAGATTGTATAGGTGACATTTGGAGATCCTTGATCAAGTAGATGATGATGGGGATTTAATTTAGTATCATGAATACATGGAAATAGAAAATAAAACAATTCCTTTGATTGATTGAGAAGAAGAGGAGGTAACTAAACAGAATGAGGTCATGTCTTTGGTGCTGAAATATACCAAACTATGGGCCAATAATAAAATAATGAGTTTGAAATCTAATGGGGTTAAGTTCTTCTATGACTTAATGTGGGATCAAGTAGATTTTGGATCTATGTAGTAAGGTCCTAGTACAAAATGACATGGCTTAAGTGAATAAAATTTGGTGAAGATTCCCAAGGCAATCAAATTTCATTAAGGTCCTAGGAAACTTCACCAAAATTTATTCACTTGAGCCATGCCATTTTGTCCTAGGACCTTACTAGAGATAGATCCCCTTAAGCCATCTGATCGCCCTAAACCATAAATAGATCAACCTAGATCATGAAATCTCATTCATATTATAATCTTGCACGATCTTATATTATTGTTAAATCTGGTTGCCTTGGGAAACTTCACCAAATTTTCAAAACTTATTTGATTCCCCTTAAGACATCCTGAAGTATGGCTTAAGGGGATCTATGTAGTAAGGTCCTAATACAAAATGACATGGCTTAAGTGAATAAAATTTGGTGAAGATTCCCAAGGAAACCAAATTTCATTAAGGTCCTAGGCAACTTCACCAAATTTTATTTACTTGTGCCATGCCATTTTGTCCTAGGACCTTACTAGAGATAGATCCCCTTAAGCCATCCTATTACCCTAAAGTGTAAATTGATCAACCTAATGACCATCAGGACCAGGAGATTTATAAGCTCCAAAAGAGAACACAACCTTTTTAACTTCATCCAATGAAACAACATTATTCATCATTTTAAAGTCTATATCAAAAATAGCTTTAGAAATCACATCAATAAAGTTAGCAAATACTTTCACGATTCATGTTATTAATTTAATTGAAGTTTTTAATGACCATCAGGACCAGGAGATTTATAAGCTCCAAAAGAGAACACAACCTTTTTAACTTCATCCAATGAAACAACATTATTCATCATTTTAAAGTCTATATCAAAAATAGCTTTAGAAATCACATCAATAAAGTTAGCAAATACTTGCTCATCATTTTAAAGTCTATATCAAAAATTGTCATGGAATTAACAGTTTTCAATGCAACCAATGACATAAAATAAATGAGACCAACTCCATTACATTCCATAACAATTACAGTATACCATCTACTGATTCCCATTTGTAGAAATGAAATACTAAACTTTAATAGTTTTCAATGCAACCAATGACATAAAATAAATGAGACCAATTACACACATAAAGCCATCACATAACACAAAATTTGTCCTGAGTGGAAAAACCCTCTTGGGGAATAAAAAACCACTTGAAAAATATTTCTCTTTATTCACTTAGAGCACCAACTCTTTCAAGTTCAGGAGCATCAACTCCACAAAATACAAGAGCACCAACTCAACAAGTTATAGGAGCACCAACTCCATTACATTCCATAACAATTACAGTATACCATCTACTAATTCCCATTTAAATCAATATAATATAATATCAAATATTATATTAAATTTCCTATTTGAAGTTCAGACATCTTCATTAACTTAATCAAAATTCATTGTAAGGAGATTTTGAGAACTGGTTCTTGGGTTGGTCAAACAAGGTTCACCATAGAACTTTGTGGAGATGGAAACCTCCATAAAGAAAACCACCTTTGAGGCTCAAAGATGTTTCATGGATGATCGTTGACAGTCTTATTTAGAGGTTGTGCGGGAACTTCATTGTTGATAAATTTTTCATGTGTTCTCAAATTAAAAGAAAATTATACATCATAGTGTATGCTCTAGTTATTCAACTATCAAGATTGCGCCGCTGTGAATCTTCAGGCAATGTACTGAAATATTAAAATGGGAATCGGAAGTTACGTTGTCTAGAACTTCTTCCAATGGCATAACTTGTGCATGATCAAAAGGAAGTTATGAATACAAAGGAATTTGAGTGGCTAAATATTAAATGATAAATACTTCTAGAAAGCTTATTTGGGGAGGTGGCAATGTAGTATGGAATCACTTCATTGAAGGTAGATAATCCTATTGTGTACAAAAGTCATGATTTGCAACTTTGAGAGGTTAGGAAACTCATCTTCTAGGAAATCATGTATAGCTGGGAAGGGAAGATGAAAGGTCATGGAGAGTAATTTTTGGGCCATAAAGAATAAGTGTTTGGCAACAGGGAGACAAGGGAGAATTCTCAAATTCAGAAGAATCAAAGAGAGATGTGAGCTTGTAAATCAATGATTAAATGCCTCTAAAGAAATCAGGTGTCGCTATAGACAAAGGAAATTAATAGAGATAGTGATTAATCAAACAAGAGCCAAAATAATCCTAGTGCCATGAATTTCTAGGAGTCATGATATTCAAAAAATAATTGAATTTAATTCAAATGCAAATTGTGTTCTTATATTTATGCGAACAATGGTTTAGCAAGGCATGACCATTTGAATTAATAGAAGCTTCTTAAATGTCTTGCTCGAGTTTCAGAAAAGATGTGACTGGGAGTTATAGCAACTTTGAACGGGAGATTGTCTGAGCAAATATAATTAATAATTCAATCTACAATCGCAATCTAGTGGTCGCATCACCCAGAAAACTAATGTGGGCGATTCAGACTGGAATCTCTATTATTTGCCAATACATTATATTAGCAACTTATTAAGAATTGTGGCAATTAAGGAACCATCGAACAGACCATTTATGCCTTCATGCCAAATTAAGGAACAAAGGGGATTATTATCTTGGGGTGTGCTCATTTCATTAGCTATGACACATTAAGGAAAGAAAACATTGCCAAGACAAAGAGGAGAATCAAAGTCTAGGAGTTGGCTTAACAATTTGAAGGGTTGATAAAGGAACAACTGTGTCATTCTAAATTATCCAAGGCTCGATAGTATTGAGCTAGCATGGCCATAGTGGAGAAGGCTACGTATGAGTTTAAGAAGCGCCGCCATAAGGAGTAAGCTAGCCTATGTGGCATAAAAAAACAAAGGGAGGACCAGTCAAGGCTAGTATCGATGTTGTTGGAGGCTGATACAAAACTTCAAGGAAATATCCATTATTAAAATTATTACTAGCTGGAGTTTCTTTAAGGAGGAAAGTAGGCATATCTTGTGAAGGCGACAGAGAATAAGTCAAGACAAATTTGAAGTGAAAGCATCATACCGCTATCTCATTCTAAACCGAAACTATATGAAGATTATCCTTCGTATGCTACATGTTACATACTTCATTGCAAGCTTCCAAAGGGTCAGCAAGTTAAGGTAGCTCACTACAGATGGGTTAGGTGATGTCAGAAGTCCTTTTGGGAAGAGGGTCAAGGTCCTAGAGTAGATGGCACAAATGAGATTGTGCGTTGTTATGATTGACTGTGATTATAATGACCTTATTTTACAAATGTTTCATCTTTTCATGGATTCTATCAGTGAGGAACATGATAAATCTATTCAGGACTACATGAGGATCATTATGGCTTCAATTATTAATGATGAAATTTCCCAACCTATCTTATCTCTATTGTTGGTTGTTCTAAAGCAAGTACAGGTGATGTCTATAGCTGCTTATAACTTGGTTCACAGTGATTTCAAACATTGTGAAGGTAAGTTGAGGCCCTACTTGTTTGATGAGGAGCAGGTGGAAGAAAAGGGGTTCAAATCTGAAGTGGTTAATGATGAGAATTCCTTACATCATGATAGTCGTTTGACAGAACCTCAAGATGGCATTTTCAACACTCATGGAGTTGTTATCCACCTTAAAAACAAATCAGATTTTATGTTACATGACGCTGATCCTAAATCAGAAAATTTATATAAGATTGATGGGTCTCAGGAGTCCAATCAGTTGGCAGGACAACTAAAGGTGAATGAAGACCAAATTGATGCAGCCATTAGACACTTTGATGACACTCTTCAACTGATGGAAAAGTATTGTTGGAGGATTCCAGGGATACAGAACAATCTTGAAGGAGCACTTTCCCTTGTAGGTTTCCATGCACTCAGAGAGGCATTGATGGTAACGAAGACCAACTACCTACAAGTACTCTCAGATAGAGACCACCTACTCATGCTTGGTGAGATCTACTTTGATGCGTTGAAAGGGAAAGAGGAGGAGGTTGACAAGCTTTCCTACGAGCTTGAGGTTACCAAAGATTCTCTAAAGAGCACTCAGAAGGCCCTTCAAGAATCGGAGATTCAGATAGGCAAGCTCTGTGAGGAATTGAGCTTGGCTCAATCAACATCATCCACAATAGAAATTCAGTCTTTCAGGGCTGCCATGAACCTATACATGAGAGTGGTACTCATGGTTTGAGGGGAGAACCCCCTATGATGGTCAAGCACAAGGAGATTTCAGACTTGCATGAGATTGCGGATCAGTGTGATTCTAAGATTTCCAAGGTTATACACAGCTTGCATCATAGGGATCATGAGACATCTTTGTGGGAGAGCCAATTGAGGGCTCGAGATATAGACACAACAGAGGCAGAGATGCGTACACCTTGTGGACCAACTAGTAGTGAGGTGCATGCGTCTATACGTGACAGGGTTATCTCTACATTGGTGGAGTAGATATTTCTATTGGTGAGTCTTGTGCTGAGGAGGCAGAGTCTTGTGTGACTAGCGTGTTGAATCATCATGTTGTCCCATCTTATTAACATGAGGATTGTAGGGCGCCTACTAGTGGGAGCATTTTTCCTGCATCTACTAGCAAATCAGGTAATGCATTGGTTGAGGTGGATGGTAGGCATGAGCCTAATGTGTCTCCGGGACTCAAGGGACAGCTGATAGTCACTGAGGATAGAGTTGTCCAAACCTTAACTCATTTTGATAGCACACACAAATTTGTGGAATACTTCTTGTGGTCAGCACAATTGGAGGAAAGGCGGACAGGGGTAGTAGTTGGAATTTCCATATCCAGTCTACAAACTATCTTGCATTCCCTAAAGGGAATTAATGTGTGTAATTGGTCTCATTTATTTTATGTCATTGGTTGCATTGAAAACTGTTAAAGTTTAGTATTTCATTTCTATAAATGGGAATCAGTAGATGGTATACTGTAATTGTTATGGAATGTAATGGAGTTGGTTTATTTCATTTCTATCTTGCATTGAAAACTGTTAAAGTTTAGTATTAATTTCCTATTGGTAAATACCCATATTTAATATAATCAATTATTGTACTTCTAGAGTGTTGATGGTATACTGTAATTGCTATGGAATGTAATGGAGTTGGTGCTCCTATAACTTGTTGAGTTGGTGCTCTTGTATTTTGTGGAGTTGATGCTCCTGAACTTGAAAGAGTTGGTGCTCTAAGTGAATAAAGAGAAATATTTTTCAAGTGGTTTTTTATTCCCCAAGAGGGTTTTTCCACTCAGGACAAATTTTGTGTTATGTGATGGCTTTATGTGTGTAATTGGTCTCATTTATTTTATGTCATTGGAAGCATTGAAAACTGTTAAAGTTTGGTATTTCATTTCCACAAATGTTATATCAAAGTGTCTTGCACAAAATTTTTGTTCATGTTGTGAACTCTGATACATGAAAAATACTCATTTGGTTTAGCCTCTCAATTCATGTCAATTTTTTATTCATATGCCTAATTCAGTTTAATGTACAAGTCAAGTTTTCTCTACAAACTATTATTTGTTCTCTTGGTTCAAAACAAACAAACTCTTTGTTTTGAAAAATTTTGTGACTTTCATAAATCACCGATTCACCCCTCCCCCACCTCTTAGTGATTTTAGTCTTCCAACAATTGGTATCAGAGCATAGGGTCCTCATATAGGTCTAAACTACCTAGGATTGATTCTAGTTTTGGAAGTCTATCAAACATGTCACAAGTTCATGAAGGTACTTATGTGTCTAGAGCTCCATTGTTTGATGGTACAGATTATGTGTTTTAGCTCTAGAGAGAAGAAAAATTAAAAATAGATCAGGTGAGGCATATTCTATGAGTTTTATTTTGTTATTGATAAAGAGGGATAATTAGTAGAGAAAGAGAAGATATGATTGGAGAAAAGGAGAGATTAAAGAATGGATAAAACAAAAAGATTATTAATTTTGGGATGATGGAGGTTAAATACATAAACACACTAGCAAAGTATATTTCAAAACATGTATGACAGGAGGGTTGACAAATGATACATGGCAAAATTTTGAAAGACAAGGTATAGTGGGAATGGTGATAGTATAGTCATCAAATACATAAGAAGTATGACACATTAAGATTGGTGATAGTATTCACATCAAATATAGTAGTATAAAGTGATTTTCATATTGAAGAGGAAGGTTATAATTTTTGAACACTTGGAATACTGAGAGGGGGGTGAATTAGTATTCATTTAAACCACTTAAACATTTAAACATCCAATACTTATATCATATTCAATAGTAGTAATGAGAGAAGGCATGAAAACATCCAACAACATCACATGACACATGAACACCAATATTTTTATGTGGAAAACCCAAAATGGGAAAAAACACCATGAGGATTAGCTCAAAATATATTATAACCAGTTATAGTATATTACAAAAGTGCTCACTATAGGTGGAATCATTGTCCAAGTGAACTTGCTTCCCACTAAAAGAAGAAAAGAGATAGAAGAAAGTTTGTGGCTCAGAGCCTAGATTGAATTGTTCTAATTGCATTTATCATATGCATGAAATACAATTCCAATGAAGCTCAATAAATTGGCTTTACACACATCATCTAATTATGATCTAACACTCTACCTTCCTCTACATTTGCATCACTCAAATATTTTTCTCAATGTTCACAACTTAGATTCACAGCGTATTCACTCAATTCACATTTTTTGCATCAATTTTATATAGTACATGTATCAAAACACTAAAAATGATCTAACTTATATATCCGATTTTCCTATAACATCAATTAGGTCAGCCTAATTATATGTATCATTCAAAATATACAAAATGGGACTTGTCAGCTCAAGATTTATTCACACACACTTCACTCTAAGAATCAAATCTCAAAACCCTTTGAAATAGGTCGACATGGACCTATAATAGATCCCACATAACTTTTCAATACTTATTTAATCATCACATACCTATAAAATTATTAGGTCGGCATCATAGAGGACCTAAAACAAAAATTCTTCAATTGTATACCCATGTTTGAACATACGAACTCAAAACATCATGTCAACTGGAATGCACACTCATATAACATTTATTAACACTTCCACAACTCCATAAAGCCAAAAACCTATCCACAAAGAAGTTTGGATTCTCCAACTCATATGCTCAAAACTGGAAAACACCTATAACTATCAAGACAAACTTCTATTACTCATAAATTTCATACCAAAAGTTAAAACAAGATTAAATTATGGAATTGGATGTTTATATCAACAAAAAACATTATACTATAACCATATAGAAAATCATTGAACAATGGACTGATGTGGACCCAAAAACTAAATTCTCTATATACAAAACCACTAGTATAAACACTTAGTCATTTTTCATTATAGGTGCCTTCATCATATCAACCCTTCTTGCAAAATTGTATTACACAAATGTCCTAAAACATGTTAGAGCCAACCAAAAAGATTTGCACCGTGATTTCCAAAGCAAGATACAATGTTGACATCAATGAAAACACTATAATGTATAGCTCTATGTGCCATTTGCTTATTCACATGGTCCTGTTGCCAACAACAACATCAATGAAATTTATTTTTTCCAACAATCTCCCACTTTTTAATTTATGGAAACGTGACAAAATCTTCTCAAAATATTCTCCCCCTTTGACATCAAGGGAAAAGGACATATGTACCAATTCTTTATGTACATTGAATCTCTCGATGACAAATATGCTCATATATACAAACTGAGAATTGAAGTAAATCCCCCTAAGAATGATATGAACCAAAACCATATAAAAAATTAACTTGTGGGTATGTGTAGGATCATCATGGAAAAAATAGGCCCTTAAGTGGCATTAAAATTCAGAAAATCAGAGTTAGACAACTTGACGTAAAAATTTGAATAATTTATCTACATTATTTCAAAAATATGTAAGAATAGAATCTATAACAAATTGAATTTAGTTTCTAAAATACTAGGTTTATTTTAAAAAAAAAAAAATCTATTTGGTGAAAATTTGAAATTTCAAAGCAGTAGTACTTAAATTTCAGGGAAAAAATAAGAAGTAGGTGTCTGTCTGACCACCCTAAGTACAATAAAATGATAGTATTTTTTTATAATATTTTATATATAAGTAGGGGAGTCATGTCCCGTTGTGATGCATATTTGTTTGTGATGTTTTTGTACATTTGTATATATGTAATTATTATTCCTGCTTTACGTTTTGGATCCTCTTAGTGTAAGAATAAAATGAAATAGCAGCAATGGTGCAGAAAAATAAATGAAAAATATTGTGAATGGGCTAAGTTCTCTGAAAAGGACATATATTATATTCATAAGAGTCAGAAATTTATAATATATTTGGGGCCGGAGGCCTCATATTAATATTTACATAGATCCGCTATAGAGCGGAGCTGGAAGGGTAGAAAAGAAAAAATTGGGATCATCTTCATTCTCAAGTCAACCGTGGGAAGGACCAGCAATCATGGTAGCAGGCGGCGCGAGATCAGAAAACACCATTCTTTCAAAATCTTCATATCACTGAAGATTTTGGAATGGTTCAATGTAGTACACACACATAAGGAAGTAGCAGCCTACACAGACCTTGGCACGATGTTCCTCGTGAGTTTCTGGCTTGAACCCGAACAGGAAGGGCCTTGTTGAAACAATGCCTCCATGTAGTTGTTGCAGGCGAATCTTACGAACCGAAGGAATCCCATGATTAAATTGGGTCGTGCACACAATCTGATCCAAGCCTCCGAGGTAGTGCCAAGGAAAAACCCGCTTTGTCAGCTTCAAAACCTTGCATTTGGAAACGCTAATGTCCAACAGTGAGGCGACAAAGTGCGAACAGATGCTAGTATTCACCCGGTACTGCTCTTCATACTCCACGCAGTCTCTCCCCAAGACCCACTTGATTTCCTTCACATACGAAAGGTTCTTCACACCTGTCATGCGCTTTAGGTGCCTGCATCTAATTTTGCTGAGAAAGGCAGCCTGAGTCTTTTTACAGACAAGCCTCACTGGCATTTCCATGTTGTTTGATTCAGGCTGGGAAGTAACCCAATTGCTAAGGCAAGAAGAGATTACTAAGCTAGGAGGGCTAGAAATTTTTATAATTTGTAATGCTACAAAGGGGCCTTATTTATAGACTAGCTAAGGTTAGCCAACTGAGAGAATCATTATTATCGACTAAGCCCAAGTGTGCCGCCAAGCCTCATTTTTCCATGTTGTAGTGTGCGAGGTGATGGGAAGGTGCAAGTATAGTCTACAACTTGCTCTGCTTAGTCGCCACATTCATTTGATGATAGGCCAGGTGTCTACACAAAGCACTGTCGTCCCATCCAAATCAAGGTGAAATCTTAGAAAAGGTTGTTGGGTGATGTGCCCTATACAAACATTGAAATCAATTAATGCAAATAGCCTACGAGGAGGTTCAAAAAATTGGCTTGGTTCATCTTTCAAGAAAAATCAAGCTCCGTCACACGTGAAAGATTGTCTATTAAATGCTCGAGCAGTTTGGTTGGTTGGTGATCCTTCCGCATGAATAAAAACTGGCAACGCATAATAGTAACTTGGTATGAATGGCTGGCACATACCATTTTTGGCCACTTTTCTCAAGGATCAAAAAGGCAGGTTATGGCATGCAGAGAACATAATTATTACAAAAGGTTACCAAGGATTAAGCAACTAAGGCATTCGCAAGAGGCGAGAAATTTTTAGAAAAGCTAAGCCGTTAGCTAAGGTTTGTAGAAAAGTTCATGCGAATACCAAAAATGGCCAAATTGTAGAGAACCCTTCATAGATCCTAGCTCCAGTAAGACTAAGCGAGCAAATAAGGAATGCACCCTATGTGCAGCTTTATGACAGGGAGTCTTATGCCACTCCAGGCATACCTACGAAGCCTAGCTAGCCTTTCACTCACCCGGTGAACCAGAAGATATTGAACACGGTTCCTCACAAAGATCAAGCAGTGGTTGTGGAGGATTGGGATAACATCTTTGACCCTGAATTATCTCACAATCCTAAGAGCCTCAGGGAGGCCACATGTGAAAAAATGAAGCATATGATAGACCAATTTCATAAACGTCTATGGTTCTATGGGCTCGCACAGTACATGGTTCCTCTAGTACACCCTTGCCCAGAAGTTGTGGCAGCATGCGTGGCAAGGATTTTAGGGTAGTCATTAGCCCTGAGGCTATTCAGGATATATTGTGCATCCTACCTCCCTTGACCCATGAGGTTGAGATTTTTGAGGTGGAAAGAATGTAGAAAAAGTGGGAAGAGCTCCATATGGGGCCACAATTTTATCGCTCCAAGATCAATCATCCAACGAGTAGTTCAACACCGCCCAAATCCCCTTTCAATTTGAAGGCTCTGAAAGGTGGGTCTTCCTCTATCACTTCTATGTTGGCGCTGGTGTGTGGCTTAGACTCGAAAAAGAGCATTTTTCAATTTCAAATGTGCCTCAGCTTTATGCTGAAAAGGAATCATGAGGCTCCGCTCCCAGACTTTGCAAGAGTTGTTAATGATGGAATCTGGTAGCAATTGCAAGAATTTTGGGTCAGCTCTAAGTTTAGGTATTCATTTTTCCTGGCTTACTTGATTTTGCACCAGAACCCAGATTACTTTTCGACGTCCATGTCCCTATTTGTTTTTTATTAGGGTAGCCTAAGGAAGCCAGTTTCGACATGAACCCCGATCATGTCAAAAACCTTTGATTATTATGCATTTTTAGTTTCATTCATAGCCCCAGCTATAAGGGATTTAAATAAAGCTGGCATAAATATGATCGAACGCATATCGCCCCGACAGAAGTCCTGGTTGGGGAAGCTAACTCCACCCTATGATTGGTTCTTTGGTGTGGATTTCACCATACTCCACATGCCAGGTTTCATCTGGGAGCCCTTCTGACTTCCCCATTTTCTTTTCGACAGAGTCTTGGCATTGGAGACAATAAGGTAGCTATGTACCCTTGACGATGATTACTGGGGGGGAAAACACTTAACCTATTTGTTGTTGCCAATCATGTTTGCTTCTGTGTCATTGATTAAAAAGAGGAACTCAAAGATTGATACCTCAATGATTCTACTTTTAAATTTGGATCACCTCGAGTTGGTATTAATAGACGATTCTTGGAATTACAACCCCAACAATAAGTTATCGGGAGTCAGCATCAAGATCCCGCATTCGTCTCGGCCATTCTAGGAGCTCCGGAGGAATGTCGAGGAGGGAAATTTAAGTAGATATGTAGGCCTTGAGTATTTTCCTTATAGTGGATGGTCGACCGCCATGGCTGAATTTTTATCACATCGTGGGGAAAGTCAACCCAAAGCTGAAGATCAACCCCTCCCTAATCACCCAATTGTGTAAGCTCGGTTGGGCACCTGAAAAGATGCAAGCCTTCTTGGTATACTAGCAGGAGATTCTGGTAGCTGGCAAGCTTCATGATGAGGTATCCTTTGATGAGAGATTTGATGACATTTGGGAAAATGAACATCCGAACATTGAAAGGTCTCTAAATCATTCAACATTCGTACAGCAATATAGAAGAGAGGAGGTTGTCATGGAATCTGAGGAGGAAGTAACTCAGAATCCCCCTGTCGTTGCCAGGAGTCCAATGCATGAGAAGGATACTAGTAAGCAGCCTGTATAGGAGGAAGAGTCGAACACACAAATTTTGGAGCCAGCCGCCTCCTCTAAATCAACTCAGAAGTGAGCAAGGACTACCAGTGGTAAGAGACGGATCATTCTTGACCTTGATGATTTTTTGGAGGAGAAGCGACAACGAACTGAAGAAGTTGGTGCGGAGGAGGAACCATTGATGAAGGAAGCGGTCGAGATGTCCACAACTCCGCTTGAGCCTCAAATAAATTTTCCTCCCTCTTCTCTCTCACCTGTGTCTCTGGTCTCTCCTTCGTCTACCCCTGCTTTTTCATCTACGTCAGTTCTCTCCACCACTAGATTTTTTAGGCATTCCAGTCTCGCCCCTCCTGGTTTCCCACCTTTATCCTCCGCTTTCCATATCTTGCCCGGAGCATAATTTGGTGTAAGTACTGGGCTCATGGGCCAATAATTTTTATCTCCAAGGCCTAGCCCTATGGTTGGTGCATCTCCAGTCTTCCCTTACACTTCACTATCATCTCCTCCGAACAACCAATTCATCCCGCCATTCTCCCCAGCTATTATAACACGGCCCAACAAGACTTCTAATGCATCGAGTACACTGGCTTTCTTGCTGGGCGTCCCTCAGGAGTATCCTTTTGCTAGTGGACTGGGTATTCTGGCCCAGGAATATTTCTCACAGGTTGATGCAAATAAAAGTGCCCGTGCTAACCGGATCAACAAAAGGAGACAGAAAGAGGCAACCAGGCAGGCGGAGCCCCACTTGCAAACCGTATTCAATGAAAGTTAGAATTCTTTGATATTTGTGAAGATCACTCCTAATGTGATCAAGGTGGTAGGCGAGATGCTGCCTAGTGATTATTCTATGAATGTTGTCGGGTTAGATTTACAACAGGCCCGACCACGAGATAAAGTTGAGCTGATGGAGGAGACCCAAAAAATAGTAACCACTGATTTTCTCAAGCTCAACCGATATGCAAAGAAGAAGGATGATCAAATAGCGGAGCTCAAAAGTAAGGTCGACATCTAGGTAAACAAGTTTAAAGCCCGGGAGAATGAAATAAGTCAGCTGGAGAAGGAGAGGGGTACCTTCAAAATTAAAATCAAGGAATTGCAGGAGTTGAGCGAAAAGGTCGTTCTAACTCTCGAGCAAAGCCGAGAAAAAGAGAAAGAACTCCGAAATTACTAAAGTGAATGCCAACCTGGAGTTGGAAATTCAAAAGACTAAGTAGGCTGAATTGGCCCTAGTAGAAAAGGAAAAGGAAGTTTTCAATCTGAAGGACAAGCTAGCGGCGCTGGACAGAATCTTGTCCGAGGTAAAGACGAGTTTGAGCAGCAGAGAGGCAGAATTGGCTACCCTAAAAACCCAACCCCTTGCGCCCTGGATGAGCTCATTGGAAATTGCCAAAGAGTTGCATGCATTATACTGGGACAAGGTGAAGACTTTGTGCCTTACTCTTCAACCCACCTTAAAGTTTATGGCGCAAGTGGCTAGCCTTTGTGCAATAGTGAGTGAATCAATACAACAGGTTTAGGAGTTAACTTCTGACAAGGGTCCAAAGGCTAAAATTTTATTGGGTAAGTTGTATACTACTTCAAATGAAGCATTGAGTAGCGTAGGCATCAATGATCGAATGATGGTAGCTTTGGACGCGAGTAGCCTCATCTCCATGCATGAGGCCATTCAACAAGTAGCAGATTGCATAGCTCAATTAAACCAAGTTACCAATGACATGTGGGAGAAGTTTTCTCACTTGACTCAGAGAGGCCTCCCTTCACCTTTCATTGCAGAAAAGGCGGTAGCAGGTGTGGAGCATATTGTTGCAATGATCAAAGAG
Source organism: Sequoiadendron giganteum (assembly GCA_007115665.2). Lineage (NCBI taxonomy): Eukaryota > Viridiplantae > Streptophyta > Pinopsida > Cupressales > Cupressaceae > Sequoiadendron > Sequoiadendron giganteum. Next base: position 108,846,240 of record CM021101.1, read on the forward strand.
AAGAAGCAGGACCTTTCTATCTTCTAGACCTTTGATCAATCTTTGATTGCCGAAGAAATCGAGGGAATCATGCATCAGCTGGCACAGCTTTTCTTCCAATTGGAATTGGAAACAAAAGTATCAGGTGGATTGCCTTTCAAAGCAATTATTGATCTTAGGTTGGCTCACGAGCATCTACGAACTCTCTTTGTACCATCGAACGAAGTATGGACCAATCTACAGGCTGCCCTCTCGAGGTTGTGAGCATTTTTGGTGCTGAGCCAAATTTTATGGGACTCTCCATTCCGTGAGTGAAATTCCCCTATGAGTCATCAATTTGTTCAACAAAAACTGCTTAAGCCTTTGCATTTTTATATTTACCTTTGCGGTTGTGCCTTATCTTTCAAATGCTCACTACCCTCAGAGCACTCCACGCAGCTTCCTCGCGAAGCTTTTCACTTTTCCTCCACTTCACTTTTCAGCAATCTCCATCTGCGTGCCATGTGGCTCACTCTGGTTTTTTTCCGAGTTGGGCCCACCTCATACTTTATTTTGCTCGAAGCGCTCCACATGGCTCTCTCTCGAGGCTTTCTACTGGGCACCTTTTCAACATTTTGTTGGACTTCGTCTAAGCGACACGTGGTGATTTTTTTTATGCGCCAGTTACCTTGGAAATGTCACTGGACCTTTTGTACTCACCTGCTACCGCATTTCTTGTTGTGGTGTCGCCTGTTCTCTCCTACTGCTGCGTCATTTTCTGTTCTATGTCGTGGCTTCGCTGGCATGTTGTTGACCGGTCAATTTTTGTTGTGGTAGCTCGAGATGATCTGGGTCAGCAGTCGCTGCGCATGGTTTGCTTTTCTCTTGGGGCATCTTCAGGTGATGGGCTAGCCAATAAATACGGTCATGTTTCTTTTATTTAGGTTGTTGATTAAGTTTACAAAAACTCTTGAGCACTAGGAAGAAAGCCTTTTGTAATATTTTTCTTTTAAATTCAAAGACTTCGAACTGTGCTAAATGAATTCAGCCTTTTTGTTTTCAAGCATTTGTTAGAACTATTAATCTGTGTTGTTATCTTCTTTTTCGTATGAATGCCTGTTCTTCAGCTTCTGTAATCTTTCATAACTCAATGAATGCAGATCATGTTTCTTTGACTCTTCTATGTTAGATAAGGTTATGCTTGATTGTATTATGCAAATTAGAGGGTATTTTATGTGATGAATGCTTTTGAGAAAAATAACTTAACTAGTAGAATTTTAGTGGTTCGAGCCTTTCCATTTTGCATTGTGCTCTGTTGAAATTCATCTATGATCTTGGCGCATCTCCTGTAGTGTAGTTTTTGCATTCTCGCTATCTTTCTAATCTTTTTCTCCCCCACTAAATGAAGAGCCAGCTTCGATAAAATCTCGGAGCTCACCTAGCTAGCGCACAATGTCCCCCAATAGTTAAGTTTCCCATAAGACTGCTACTACATACAAAATTCTGCGTCAACAAATACCATACCAGCTACTGAGTTGTCCATGTAGAAGCACTATAGCTGTCGAGGTGTGTGTATGACTATATTTCGCCATTTGAAAATCCCCTCCATCGAGAAAGCATCTTTTTCAGCATCTTTCATCATAGAATGTTTTGCTTTGAGTTTCAAGCTTAGATTTTGACACCTGGTATTGCCCAACTACCATTGACGACCTCGTAGGTCCTAACTTTTCTCCCAAAAAAGTGAAAACTACCCACCAGACAAAAACTGACTTTTAACTGAAACTGATTTCACCTCTGTGAGCATGATGTGAAATAAGCTAATCAAAATTAATTTCAGCCAATTCTGACAAGTTTCTATTTTTAGGGTTTTTGACCTAAAAACAAGGTTCAAAAACCCTAATTTTCAAAAAAAAAATGCCAGTATATTCCTAACATCACACTTACCAAAATCCCATACTTGATTTTACCAAAAATTGAGTTTTGACCTCATTTTTACAAGGTTTAGACCATTTTAAGCAAAATGCCTTAATGAAGCAAAAAAATTGGTTTGGGTACAACAGTGTGCTGATCCGGAAAATATGAAGAATTGTGAAAAAGCACCATTTTTTTTGGCTCTTGAATCCTAAAAAGAATAAAGCTTAATGTCTCCTCCTCTCTTTCTCTTGGATGCCAACCTGTAAAAAAAGTGAATAATGAAATCCAAAGTCTCCTTAAATAAGTTTTGAGGATGTATAAAACACTTTATTCTCTGCTTTAAAAATTTCGAAGCCAATCCTAAGCAGATTCGTTGAACTTGGACACTTTTTCAAATCATGAAATATGAAAATTAAAAATTTCACTAAGGCATGAAAACATGGTTGCCCTTCTTGGCAGACTTAGCCATTTTCTTGAAATTTTCAACTTTTTGTTTGAGTTTTATCCTTTGTTCGATCTTTGATCCCAGATCCTAGGTGGGTCTGATTAACCGTTTGAACAATCCATCGTGGAGCCTAAGTGAATCTGACAAAGCTTTTCTACAGACAACTCTTGACAAAAATTCATCTAACCCTTCAAAATGTTGGGCGCCTATCTCCTCCAAGGGCACCCATTTTTATGGTTTTCCAGTTCTTTCCTATGTTCTGATCTTCTGATGAATTCTCAATTTCGGGAGCTAGACTGATCTGATTGGCTAGCTGTTAGATTCACTGGATAGCTGAGAAGATTTTGATGGGTTCCTCTTGAAAGTTGAATTTTGGGGGTTCAAAATCTTGGGTGCCCCTTGCTAGCTAGGGCGCCCAACTCCTCTAGAGCTAGTTTATTTTCTGTGTTTTTTACCTTTCCTTTTCACTTTTGTCATTTTTCTCATGTTTTCTCTCTATTCCGCCTTTGGTATCTAATGATGGCCAACTCTGATTGACTTTTTGATGGTTTCATTGGAGAGCTTGATCAAATTTGAGGGAGTCATGTTGGAGGTGTCGACTATGAATTCACTCATTTAGGCCCTCAAAAGCTTGGGCGCCTATCTCCTTCTAGGGCACCCAACATTACCAAACTTAACCATTTTTTTCTTGATTTTCAACCTTCAGAGTTGAACCTTCATGTTATAGCATTCGTTTGATCTGGATTTTTTGGTGATTAACAAGTTTAATGATTTTACAAAGACATCCACTGCGAAGTTGGCAGGATCCTAAAGACAATGAGCATATCTACAAACCTTAATTGTTGGATTAGGTCCTCCAGAAGGATGGGTGCCTCTGGATACCTGGAGTGCCCAGAGTTCCTTGACAAAATATTTTTGTTATTTTAATGGTTTGCATTTCGTCTTTTGGTTGAAACTCCTTCAATCAATCTGTGATTCAGGCCGACTAGGTAATCTGATGATTGTGTTGTTGGACTCACTACGGAGCTGAGAAGATTCTGAATAGCATTGTATGGGAGCACAAACCCTAATTTCATCATTTGATCCCTTGAAACATTGGGCGCCTATCTCCACTTGGGGCGCCCATGGTTGGCAGAGTTAGTTTTTATTTCCAAATTTTCAACTTCTCCCTTCATTTGATGTGCTTGCCTTTGCCTTGCTCGTTGGAGATGAAATTTTTACTAAGGCATGAGTGTTTGGGCGCCTAGACTAAGTTGGGGTTGTAATATCCCCTTCCCAATAGTGATTCAGCAGTTAGTCGTTAGCCTTTTCTGGAGAATCATAGGCTACTTGGAAGTGGAAATTAGGGTTTCCTATTTTCTAGGAGGTTATTTCAGCTTTTTCTGAGGCTTGCCCTTGGAATCTTGGAGTTTTGTTTGCGGTTCCTTTCTGGGTTTTCAAAGAGCTTCGCAACGATATAGCATGCATGATGCTCTGAGCAACTTCCTAAATTTACTATTTTTATCTCCAATCTCTATTTCTAGCAATGGTCCTCTTCACTTCAGCACAATTGGCTCCTCCCTTTAGTTTGTTCAATGGGTTATGTTGAGTTTGGATTTTTGGCTCATTTTCTGGAGAGATGGGGTATTTTAATTAATAATGTAATATTTTCACTCTATGACCTTGGCCTAGTGATATAACATAAAGTTGTGTTGAAAAGGGGGTCTTTATGTGTGGACGCCTCATCAAAAGGTGGGATTAATATTTCCTAAGGTTGAAAATATGACTTAAAAAAGTGGATGCCAACTTTGAGAAAGAGCATTGTTTTATTTAATCATATATTACACTTCATGAAATGGGACATCAACTTGAAGAGGAATTAGAGTCAACTTGAAATTTGAATTTGTTTGACTCCTGGAGATTGGACGCACTTCTAGAGACTTCTAGAAGTTCTTCCCAAATGCTTTATAAGGAAAGTTTGGTTCTTCATTTGGATTATCTCTTGTCTACACTATTGTTGTGTTTCCAAAATGGTGAGTGAATAGCTTCAAGGAAATCATATCTCCTAGCCTTGGCTTGACTTCTTGCTTGAAAGATAGCAACTAGTTGAGATATTGTTGTTCTTAATCCTTAAGAGCAGATTTAGCACATTATCATGGGGTTTTTAGGAGTTTAGATCATTTCTGGAGTTCTTGGTTTTACTGTAGTTGAAATTTGTTTTTACTTAGAAGTCTTAGAGTGAATTTATTTTGGTTATGGGTAGTTGATGAATGTGTTTTGCAGATTTGGGCGACCGTTCTTGCCAAGCATCAAATTTTAATATCAAGTATTTGATTTTATAGAGAAACCTTGCCCCTCCTTGAGGGTCATACTATTCTGGACATGCTTTGATTTCCATGCAAAATAAATATGAGTCCTTTGGAGTGGTTTTAGTGTCGCATCTTGGGTGCCATCAGCATTAGGATTTTATGCATTTTATTTCATGTCGATTGTGTGAGTTGTGAGTAAGATATAAGCATTTTAGTGAGTTACTGTATTATTGTTTATGCATTTTCAGTTGCAATTCTATCGAAATTAGATTATTAAAGTTGGTCTTTTGAGTGGGTTTGAATTTGGGAAGTCACGTTGAGTATTGGAAATTCATTATACATTATTTCAGCATTGATAGACTCTTAATCTTGTGTTCTTGGCATGCATTCCACCTCATTGTAAGTTGAAAAGTAGTACTGTCAGTATTCTTATCTTCTTGCTAAGAACTTTGTATTTCCCATGATTGTGGAAGAGATTGGCCTTGCTTCGATCTTTCATTTTAGTATTTACCTCCTTGTACTATCCATTGAAAAGTGGAAGAGGCTACAATGCCGCCTAGCTAATTTTTGTAATGCATTATAACATCATGTTGTTGATCGACTGAACCGTCAACATACTCCCATTGAATAAGTGGTTGAGTTGCATATTTACTTTCAACATTGTACTTTCTATCTCCAATTCTCCCACTGAATAAGTGGTTGAGTTGATTGTTTCTCCTTTCTTTGTACCTTTCCAACAATTTCAGCTTTGTGCTAATGATCCCCTTTCAAGTATGCTCTCACCTTGCACGTACTGGGATCTGGGTTGATTAGAAAAAATGGGTCCCTTTAGTTGGTTTGTGATTTCACTAACATTAACGAATGAAATTAATGTGCTAAAATGTGAAAAAATTGGCTAGCACATTTCAGTGGTATCAGATTCATGATTCTGCCAACTTGTTCCCAATAGTGTCAGTAAATAGATGAGTGGTAGAGCCCACATATACTATACCAGAAGTGAGGCCAAAAATCCGCAGTTCTAGTTTCCATCTACACCAAAGGCAAATACCTTTTCAGGGGCCCTTTGGGAAACTGGGAAAGCAATTGAAAGTGGTAAAGTAGTTGAAGAGATGATCGACAGTCTTAAGCAGGCCATGGATGAGAGAGATGATAGAATGGAGAAGAAGTTTGATAGGATGATTGACTTGATGTCTCGTTTGCTTGCAAGAATGGATCAACAGGCTGCTAATAATCCACCCCATAACCAAAACAACACTAATGGTGAAAATAGTGGAGTTAATGGGAACAATGGTAGTGGGAGAGACATAACTATTGGCCAACATGAGGCAACCTCTAGAGTATCAGCCTCTAGGCCACTTTTTCCCACCTTCACACAGAGGGAAGAACCTCAAGTTGAAGTTGCAACACAATTTATAGATGATGCTAGACAGGCCTACTTGGAGTACGCCTCCTTTCCTCCTAACCTTAGAGAAAAATGGACCTTTGATCAATTCAAGAAAAAAAAAAATTGGAGAAATGGTGGAAGAGTTGAATACCGAGCTCCTATGGGTCCTAGAACGGATTACCAACAAGCTCTCAGGAAAGTGTCCTTGGCTCATTTTGATGGAAGTGATGCATGTACAGCCAAGGCATTGGTGAAGAAGCTTGATAATTACCTCTTCTTGAGACCTATGCTAGAGGAGGATGCCATAAAAATTTCCACCCTACACTTGGAAGGAGCACCCCATGAGTGGTAGTACCACGGTTTGGTCACCCTTGGCCACAACCTAATTATAACATATGAAGAATTCACCAAAAAATTAATTGAGATATTTGACACTACAGATCCTGAGGTGAAGTTTAGGGAGCTTGAACATCTGAAACAACATGGTTCATTGGAAGCATACATTGGATATTTCCAAAGGCTTTATGTGATGGTGCCCAACATCACTGAAAGAAGACTAGTGGTGTTATTCTTAGAAGGATTGATGGAACCGTTGAAGGTATGGGTGAAGGATTTTGACCCACCAAGCCTTGAGGAATCCATTAAGAAATCAAGAAGCATGGATTTATCTGCACCTAGGCCAAAGTTTCCATCCAAGCCTTTTCTGCACAAGCGTGATAAAATGCATTCTTCAAACCAACACAAGATATTTCCTTCTAGGATGGATGATGAGGTTCGTGAGAATCTTAGGAAGGAAGGAAAATGTTACACTTGCAAAGAGCCTTTGTCAAAGGGGCATAGATTATATGGACGAGACCGCTCTAACCACATGGAGACCTTTCTTTATTTCGAATCATAATCTGATCACACGAAGCAGCAATCTGATTTTGCTAAAAGCGATGAAGAAAGGGAGCCAGAAGAGGTCGAAGAAGAGCAAGGGGGTGAGGGTACATTTTCCCAACTCTCTAGTTTCCAAAAGAATGAGTCTTTCAAGGTTTGTGGCTTGATTAGGAAGAATCACATAGTTTCTTTGATTGACATTGGAGCAACGTACAACTTCATTGATGAAGGAGTGGTTGCAATGAGGGGACTCAAGACAGAAGAAATTGAAGGCTTCAAAGTTATGTTTGTTGATGGGTTACATAATTCCTGCACTCACAAAGTTTCCAACATGTCTTTGCAGTTAGGTAACCATGAAGTCAAAGATGACTTCTACGTTGTTAGCATTGGAGACACAGATGTCATTCTTGGCATTCAATGGTTGCGTTCTCTTGGAGAGATTTCTCTAAATCTAAAAACTATGGAACTCAAGCTTAAATCTGATGGGAAGAAGGTGGTGCTAAGAGGGATGTCAAATGGGGGTCCTCGAATTGTCTCCTTCAAAAGAATGGAAAGGTTGATACGGCATGATGCATTTCAATGGGCTATAGAGTGTATGGTTCTTCCAGCTAGTCCAGTTGAAACAAAGAGGGATTATCCACCTGATATTCAATCCTTGCTCACCAAAAAGAGTAAGGTATTTGTTGATCTACCTCCTAGGCCACCTCTAAAAAGGGGATTTGACCATGTCATTGAACAAAAGGAAGGAGTCAAACCCGTCATCACAACACCATAGATATATCCTAAGAAGCAGAAAGATGAAATTGAGAAGAACATAAGAGAGCTCTTGGAGATGGGTTTCATTCATCAAAGCAAAATTCCCTTCGCTTCAGCAGTTTTCCTTGTGAAGAAGAAGGATGGAACCATTTGTATGCATGTGTATTATCATACCTTGAACCAAAGCACAATCAAGAACTGATACCCCACTCCCAGAATAGATGAGCTCATTGATGAGCTACATGGTACCAATTTTTTCTCAAAAATTGATTTGAGATCAGGGTACTATCAGATTCGGATGAGGGGATCAGATGTTGAGAAGACAAAATTTTGAAGCCACTATGTTCACTTTGAGTTTTTAGTCATTCCATTTTAGTTGACTAATGCTCTGGCCACTTTTCAGTCTTGTATGAATAGAACTTTCTAGAAGAAGTTAAGGAAGTTTGTGTTGATATTTTTTGATGACATTCTCATTTAAAGCAAGACTTGGGAGGAGCACCTCAAGCACTTGGAGGAAGTGCTTAGTATCCTTGAGACAAAAATCTTCTTTGCTAAGGATTCCAAGTGTGAATTTTTCATGAAGGAGTTTCTCTACCTTGGCCAAATCATCAGTACAGGAGGAGTAAGATTTGATCCAAAAAAATATCAAGGAAATCATGGATTGGCCACCTCCAAAAAAATTCACTCATTTGAGAGGGTTTTTGGTTCTTTGTGGTTTCTATAGAAGATTCATAAAGGGGTACTCTCAATTTTCTACCCCCCTCATTGATCTCACCAAGAAGGGAGCATTCATGTGGTCTGAGAAAGCACAAGGTGTTTTTTATAGGTTCAAGAAGATCATGAGTTCTTGCCCAATATTGGCCATTCCATATTTCTCCAAGCCATTCGAGTTGCAATGTGATGCTTTGGGGGAAGGTGTTGGAGATTTTCTGACGCAAGAGAAGCATCCAATTGTGTTTGAAAGCAAGAAATTGAGAGGTTTTGAAAGGACCTATTCCATTTATGATAACGAGATGCTTGCAATCATGCATGCCTTTGCAAATTTTAGATAGTATTTGGTAGGGAGCAATATTTTTATCAAGACAGATCATAATAGCCTCAAGCATTTCATGCATCAAAAGGATTTGAATGAAACACAATAGAAGTGGGTGAGTAAGCTTCAAGCAAATGAATTTGACATTGAGTACATCAAAGGTAAGAATAATATTGCTGCAGATGCACTATCTAGGAGATCTCATTTAAGCTCATTGTGTGAGCTTACTGCTGATCGGAAGGAGTTGTTTCTTGTTGATTATGCCAAAAATTAGTTTGCAAATAACATTGTTGAGGTTACTTTTCATGATGAAAGGTACAAGGTGGTTGATGGATTGATACATTACAAGGGAAGGATCTTCTTGGTGGTTGATTCTAAGCTTAAGAAGAAGATTTTGCAGACTTTCAATGACATCCCACTTGTTGGTCATCCTAGATACTTCAAAACCTATAGGCAGATCCGTGAAAGATTTTCATGGAAGGGGTTGAAGAATGAGGTTTTGAGCTACATCAAGGAGTGTCCTACTTGTCAAATGAACAAGAATGAGCATACACATCTAGCTGGGTTGTTGCAGCCCCTACCCATTCCAATCAAAAATGTGAAAGCATCTCAATGGAATTCATCATGGGATTGCCCAAAACTCAAGGGAAAGACTGTATCTACGTAATGGTGGATATATTAACAATGTTTTCTCACTTCTTTGCCATCGCTAGTTCATTTTCAGCAGCCCAAGTTTTTGAGTTATTTTTCATGAGGTGTTTAGGTTGCATGGCTTGCCAAAGAACATTGTGAGTGGTAGGGACAACAAGTTCCTAAGCACTTTTTGGAAAGAAGTTTCAGGTTGAGTGGTACAGTGCTCACTCCAAGCACTAGTTGTCACCCCCAAACAGATGGACAAACATAGATTGTGAACAAGTGGTTGGAAGGCTATCTCAAGAACTATGTCTCAGAGCAGTAGAAGGCTTGGGTAAGATGGCTTCACTTAGGGGAGTATTGCTATAATTCATCCTATCACATGTCTATTAGGATGTCTCCATTCATGGTTCTCTATGGTTATGAGGCTCCTAGCTTTGCAGATTTGGTGTTTGGTGATAGCAAAGCACCTCAAGCCAAGGATATGTTGCAGTACAGTCAATATATTTTAAAATCCTTCAGGGACAACATCCAGATAGCACTGAATCAATAGAAGTTGTGCATTGATCAGTAGTGTGTTAAGCGTTCTTTTGAGGTTGGGGACATGGTCTATCTTCGTCTTCAACCATACAGATAGTCTACTCTCAAGAAGAGTGGAGTTGAGAAGCTCAAACCCTGTTTCTATGGGCCATTCAAAGTCATCAGAAAGGTTGGAGCAGTGGCCTATGAGTTGGAGTTACTAGCTAGCATCAAGGTTCACAATGTCTTTCACGCGTCTCACCTCAAGAAGGCACTTGGGCACAATGTTGTTGCTTCATCCAATTTACCTCCTTTAGATGAGGACGGACAGTTGGTTCTGGTTCTAGAAGAGATCATTGATTCCAAAGAGTGTTATTTGAGGAAGAGGTCAATCAAAGAATACTTGGTGAAGTGGAAAAACTTGCCTTTGGAGGATGCCACTAGGGAGAATGAGGAGATTTTATAGCATCCAGGCTTGCAATTTCTTGAGGGCAAGCAATCTTTAGGAGGGCGGGCTATAATGTCCCCTTCCCAACAGTGATCTAGCACTTGTTCATTAGCCTATTTTGGAGACCCGTAGGCTACTCGAAAGTGGAAATTAGGGTTTCTTATCTTCTAGGAGGTTGTTTTAGCTCTTTTTAAGGCTTGGCCTTGGAATCTTGGAGTTTTTTGTGGTTCCTTTCTATGTTTTTAGAGAGTTTCACAATCGTATAGCATGCATGATGTTCTAAGCAACTTCTTGAATTTACTATTTTTAGTAAATTCTATTTCTAGCAGTGGTCTTGTTGGCTTTAGCATAGTTGGCTCCTCTCTTCAGTTTGTTCAGTGGGTTATGTTGAGTTTGGCTTTTTGGCTCAATTTTTGGAGAGACGAGGTATTTTAATTAATAATGTTATATTTTCATTTTATGACCTTGGCCTAGTGATATAACATAAATTTGTGTTTAAAATGGGGTCTTCATGGGTGGATGCCTCATCAAAAGGTGGGATTAATATTTCCTACGGTTGAAAATATGACTTACAAAAGTGGATGCCAACTTTGAGAAAGAGCATTGTTTTATTTAATCAGATATTACACTTCATGAAATGGGATTCCAACTTGAAGAGGAATTAGAGTCAACTTGAAATTTGAATTTTTTTGACTCCTGGAGATTGGGCACACTTCTAGAGGCTTCTAGAAGTTCTTCCCAAAAGCTTTATAAGGAGAGGTTGGTTCTTCATTTGGATTATCTCTTGTCTACACTATTGTTATGTTGCCAAAATGGTGAGTGAATAGCTTCGAGGAAATCATACCTCCTAGCCTTGGCTTGACTTCTTGCTTGAAAGATAGCAACTAGTTGAGATATTGTTGTTCTTAATCCTTGAGAGTAGATTTAGCACATTGTCATGGGGTTTTTAGGAGTTTAGATCATTTTTGGAGTTGTTGGTTTGACTGTAGTTGAATGTTGTTTTTACTTAGAAGTCTTAGAGTGAATTTATTTTGGTTATGGGTAGTTGGTACTATTTTGGATATGCTTTGATTTCCATGCAAAATAAATATGAGTCCTTTGGAGTGGTTTTAGTGTCCCATCTTGGGTGCCATCGGAATTAGGATTTTATGCATTTTATTTCATGTCGATTGAGTGAGTTGTGAGTAAGATATAAGCATTTTAGTGAGTTACTATATTGTTGGTTATGCATTTTCAATTGCAATTTTGTCAAAATTAGCTTATTAAAGTTAGTCTTTTGAGTGGGGTTTGAATTTGGGAAGTCACGTTGAGTATTGGAAATTCATTATACATTATTGCAGCATTGATAGACTCTTAATCGTGTGTTATTGGCAGACATTCTACCTCATTATAAGTTGAGTAGTAGTATTGTCAGCATTCTTATCTTCTTGCTAAGAACTTTGTATTTCCCATGATTTTGGAAGAGACTGGCCTTACCTCAGTCTTTCATTTTAGTATTTACTTTCTTGTACTACCCACTGAAAAGTGGAAAAGGTTTGCATGCCACCTAGTTACTTTTTGTAATGTATTATAACATCATGTTCTTGATCGGTTGAGCCATCAACATACTCTCATTGAACAAGTGGTCGATTTGCATATTTACTTTCAGCATTGTAATTTCTATCTCCATTCCTCCCGCTAAATAAGTGGTTGAGTTGATTTTTCCTCCTCTCGTTGTACTTTTCCAGTAGTTTCAACTTTGTGCTAACGATCCCCTTTCGAGTATGCTCTCACCTTGCTCATAATGGGATCTGGGTTAATCAGAAAAAAGGGTTCCCTTCAGTTGGTTTGTGATTTAACTAAAGTTAATGGGTGAAATTAATGTGTTAAAAATGTGAAAAAAATTAGCTAGCACATTTCAGTGGTTCCTGGAGTCTCCAGTGTTAGCCAAAATTTTGCATTTTTTAACTTTTCATAGCTTCCTTTCTCCATTCTTCAATATTTGGTAGCAGCTTCTTCTATTTGATGCTTGAATGTTTGAATCTGACACATAGCAGTTGAGTGACCTCATTGATGGCCTTGGAGCTCCTAAAAAAGTAGAATAGACCCACTTAGACAAAACTAATATTTTTTGTGATTCTGACTGGACCAGCCTGATGAGGAAGTATTTTAAGCCAATCAAAATCAGCTTGAGCCCTAGAAGCCAAACTTCCTATTTTTAGAAATTTTCTATTTTTAGAAAATTTTGCCAGCATCAGTTTCAAAAGAAACCCAGAAAATCCCAGAAAAATACCTATTTTTAGAAAGTTTCTAAAAAAAAGAAAATTTCTTAAAATTTAGGGCCAAAAAACTAAAATTTGGGTTTCGTTGGATCGTCCGCTCTAAGTAGACCCAAATCATTAGATTCTAAATTTTTTGAGTTTCTGACCCACATGCAAGACATGCAAATCACCAATTTTGACTTTTTCGACAATTTTAATAAAACTTTGACTCATTTCTTCAAAATGCCTAAGTGTAGCAAAAAATTTAATTTGGGGTACAACATACCTCAAATGCCTTTGCTATACAAAGAGACTAGCATGTTCAATATACTTTCTACCCACCCACCCCTACTCGATCTTCTTGAAAGCCTTCACATACTTTTATTTAGTCTTAAGAAGTCTATTTTATGCCAAACCAACATTATTACTTCCCTAGATAGCCCCGAAATATTGATAGTATGGGGATCGGTGACATGAAAAGCATATTGCTAGACTTCAATAAGAAGTTGTATGATATCAAAAGACAACAAGAATTCAATTTGCAACAAGAGGAGTAGGCTTACCAAGCCTAGCAGTGCCAATAGGAGATTGTGATTTTCCCATCACAAAGGGGCATCTGAGATAAGTATACGCTTAATATATATTTTTAAATATACAATAACATGTTAATAATATACACATTCAGATAAAATACTCATATCAAAAAATATAAATATAGATGGTAATTTAAAATATCATTACTAAATTGTCAAGTATAAAGAAAAATAATTCAAGATATCATTATAATTGTAATTATCATTGATAATATTATAATTATAATAGTCAGAGATAAAATATAATATAATATAATTATAATTATAATAACCAAATAAATATCAGAATATAAATACAAGTAGTTGCAAATATATCAAAATACAAATACGAGAAATTGCAATTTAAATAAAATTATTATTATCATAAATAATATAATAATTATAAATATGATATTATTAATAATTTAACCCTTATTATCTACATCATGATTACCATAGACACTCATTATAATCACAAAATAAATATTGTAGAATAATCCATATTATAATAATGAAGTTGATTATAGAAAAATATGTAAAAAACTATAAATATCATTGATATAATAACCTACACTATAAGAAGTCATAGAAGAAACAAATACTAAATAAAATAATTACAAAATATACTAAATACTATAGAGACCGATTCCAAAGGGCACGTGTAGAGTCATGTCCCAAGCCAAGGCCTTGATCGGCTATAAGAAAAGGATCGATGACTTTCCAAAGGGGGAATATAGAGAATGACAAATATAAGGATAATTTCAGAATGCATATGTTTGGGCAGATCTGCAAAAGATAAATTAAGGAACCAATAGGCATGGTTAACTTATAAAATTTTCATATTCCATAGAGTAGAATCAATAAATATGGTTTGCTTTCAATTATAATATGTCAGAATTCATAGAATAGATCGATAGGTGCATTTATTATTTGCTTCTAATTATAATATATTCAGAGTTATAAGTTAGGATCAATAATTGTATTTTCTATTGTTTGTCTCCATTTAATATGATCGGAGATCTATAAGAGTAGAATCAATAGTGTTTATTATTGTTTACTATTGTTTATCCTCACCCATGATTGGTTATTATTGTTCATTATTTGTTATTATTGTTTATTGTTTATTGTTTATTATTATTATTATTATTATTATTATTTAGTATTGTTTGTTGATATGTGTTGTGCAGTTTTGCACACACTCCCCACTAAAATTAGGGAACCTCTTTTGCCTGGCCTTTTGGCTCTTTTTTGTGGCCTTTCCCTTTTTGAGCTTGTCATTGAAAATCTTGAGTTTTGGGTTTTTTTGTGCTTTGGTCCTTTGGTCCTGGTTTTGTGCTACTTTGCAATGTTCCTAAATGCCTATCTTGCTTGTAAAGTTCCTCCATTATGCTAACACTTTGAAAATTTTAAGTCTTTTGGACAATCTCAGGTTTTTCCTTGCTTTCAAGATTTTCCTTCCTTGGTGGATTTCCCGGGCTGCCTCGAAAACTAGACGAGGTTGGTTCTGCGTTGTCTTTGGGGATTTTGGTGCTTCGCAGATTTTTGTCTCCCCCGATTTTTTCTGATTTTTCCCTCACCTCTTCGTTTTCCTGGTTTGCATATTTTGGTTGGTTCTACACTGTCTTTGGGGATTTTGGTGCTTCATAGATTTCTATCTCCCTGGGTTTTTTCTGACTTTTCCTTCATTCCTTTGTTTCCTCGGTTTGCGTCTTTGGGGATTTTTACTTCAATTTCATGAGGGCTTTGCATCTAGGTCATGGTTGGACGATGGTACCGCCTTACCACGAGGGGTTTTCATTCCCGCCATGGTAGCATGGTGATCCTGCCTTACCATGAGACTCTTTGGTCGGTGGGGCGGTTGTGCGGGGTTGGTCCATCTAGCGTGGTAGCATGGTTTACCTCAAAGTTGCTGGTATCTTTGATTGTCGCCATAGTTGTGCGGTTGACCACCATACCGTGGGGGGTTTGTTTCTGGTTTGTGGTGTTGCGGTTATCGCATTACCTCGGTGGTCGAATGCCTGGCTCACGGTAGCGTGGTTTTGGTCATTTTGGGGGGCGTCAGGAGGTCAAACTTGTCAGTCAACGACATGAGAATCATGTTGACTTTGTAAGAATCTGTTGCCTTGGGAAAATCCTGAAATCCATTCCTCCTTCATTTTCCCAGAGTGTGCTAAGTATTGCCAGTTTCGGTGATTTTCATCCCTATCGGATTTTTTTGAGAGTTTGCTATTTGTCAGGAACTGAGAGGATTCATGGCCTACTTGTTTATGGTTCTACATTGCATGATGGATTTAGATTATTTAATGATATGTGCAAACATTTCTTGAGTTTTGATTGATAATTGATCAGCCTTTTGGTGATTCCTATGCTTCCCTCACTAAAATCCGCTTGGCCCAGAATTTCCCGAAATTCCTTCGTGACTTGATTTTTTGAGGAGGGGTGAAAATCCCAAACTTTGACAAGGATACTTTAATGAAGTTTTAATTGATTCTGGTGGCTTTTTTGGATCTCTCAGATGATTATCATGGATTTTTGATACTAGAATGAATATTAATGGTGGTCATTTTGAGTGCAGGTTGGATCAAGAAGATTGTTGTTGTCATGGCCAAGGGATGAAGTGGATGTACTTTGAAGATGTTGCAAGATTTGTGGGATTGCATCCAATTACATTTTGTGGTTGCATGCAGGTGAAGCTCGCTCATACACGGCTAGGTCGACATGCTCAAGGATCGTTCATCTAAGTTGGGCTTGGCATGGAGGGTTCAAGCTGATTTGACTTGATCAGAGTCGTTGGAGAGGCCCAGCTTGGCTGATTGATTATTGACTAGTATTCACACTCATAACGCGTGTGTTACCCTTATTCTACTTCGTGCTAGTGGGATAGTAATGGTAGAGGTGACCTACAGGGTTTGATCAATCTAAATCAGGATTTGTGGAGATCCCAAACCGATCTAAAGGGGCGTCTCATGCATTCATTTCAAGATGGTGATTTATTGTGGGTTGTCTAAGCTGATTGGGTTGGTGGTCGACTTTCTAGATGTAACCCTAGCTCGAGCTAGCATGGGTAGGATTTCTATAATTATGGAATTTTGCCTCATTTGTAAGGGTTAGAAAGTTAGAAGGTTAGAGCACAAAGTTAGACAGAGTTAGTTAGATAGAGAGAAAAAAGTTAGCTGGTTCAAAGTTAGAAGACTAGATCTTATAAGTAGATTAGCAAGTAGAGTAGGAAGTTAGAGTTAGGAGTTATTCATATTTCAAGCAAGTATTGTAACACAGAACATCAGAATTTTTGTTATTACTGGTGATTCAATGCAAGTGAAGACATTGTGTTATTATTGGTGTCTTCTTTGAGTTGATTTGTCCTACATGGTTCTTGTTCTATCTTTGAAATTGCTTAGAAATATTTGAATGCATTTTAGATTTAGAGTTAAATAATTTAATGGTGCTTGTGATTTAATGCTTGGAGTGTTGCAGCAATCTTTGGTTCATACTTTGGGTAGCTTCTTGATTGTGAGATTTCTGTATAAGTTCAACCTATACCTAATACTTGTGTGCTTAGTTCAATTGTGGGCATTTATCTAGTTCCATTGAATGAATGTCCATAATCTGAAAATCTTTAATTCCTTAGAAGATTGCACTATTTTTGTAGGATTGTAGGTATAGCCTAGGTTGAGCAGAAATTAGTTTTGAGGGATTGGTTTGTTCCAAGTATTTCATCATTATTATTGTTGATTTTAAGAGTAACATTAATCTTAGGATTTCTAAAACCCTTATCTTTAGTTATTTCTTTGAACTTTGGTTAGAACCAGGAATTTGAGTATCATTTTGTTATAAAATTAATAAGTTTAGAGCATCTAGCATTTGTTTTGTAAGGTCCCTTTGTGATTACCATCATTTTCACATTTATCACTGAGTGGTTTCACTGCATGGTCATGAGCTGACACCCGAGAGACCTTGGGGTTATCTCTTTTCTCATAAAGATCAACCTTTCAAGAGAGATAGGATACTTTATATTATGGTTGATTTGTTGTTGTGCAGAAAAACACCATCAACAATGTGTACATTATTAATCTATTATATTATGATATCCATGTTCCATCATGGTAGGGAAGTGGGATCACAAGAGGAGGAAATGAATATGACTTGAAAGGAAGATTAAGAATAAGGAAATAAGAGTAGATTTAAGAAGGAATGGGGGGGCTACCTCAAAAGGGGACATTATAGTGGTATTAGACCATCTTTCCTGCCATCCTGTGTGTGCTTGAGTTGGTTTCCTACTTTCTTGAGCTAGTCACCTACTTTCTTGAGCTATTTTCCTACTTGCTTGAGCTAGTTGCCTACTTGCTTGAGCTAGTTTCCTACTTTCTTGAGCTAGTTGCTTGTGTGTTTGAGCTAGTTGCTTGCCTACTTGAGCTAGTTGCCTAATTTCTTGAGCTAGTTGCTTGTGTGCTTGAGCTAGTTTCTTTCCTAATTGAGCTAGTTGCCTACTTCCTTGAACTAGTTGCTTGTGTGCTTGAGTTGGTTGTCTACTTTCTTAAGCTAGTTTTCTACGTGCTTGATCTAGTTTCTTGTGTGCTTGAGCTAGTTGCTTATGTGTTTGAGCTAGTTTCTTGTGTGCTTGAGCTATTTTCTTACTTGATTGAGCTAGTTTCCTATTTTCTTGAGATAGTTGCTTGCTTTCTTGAGCTAATTTCTTACATGCTTTATTTGGTTTCCTACTTGCTTAAGTTGGTTTCTTGTATGATTGAGCTACTTGTTTGTCTACTTAAGTTACTTTCATACTTGCTTGAGTTGATTGCATGCATTCTTGATCTAGTTACATGCATGCTTGAGCTAGTTGCTTGCGTTCTTGATTTGCCTACCTGTCTATTTGAGCTAGTTGCATACTTTTTGGAGCTACTCGCTTACATGCTTGATCTACTTTTTAACTTTTTTTTTTACTTGAGCTACTTTCCTATGTTCTTAAGCTACTTGCCTATGTGCTTGAGTTGCTTGTTTTCCTACTTGAGCTACTTGTTTGTATGCTTGAGCTACCTAAACAATGAAGTACAACTTATCTTAGAGCCAAAATTTATCCTAGACACTAGAGAAATGAAATAGAGGAACAGGATCATTACCAAATATCTAATCAAGTGTAAGGGACTTCCTGAAGAAGATGCTACATGGTAAAGAAATGACTTATTAGCTTATATTGACTAGAACAAGAAACAAAGTATTGTATGTAATTCTTTTTGTTTTCAATATAAGCTAATAAGCCATTTCCTTGTAGAATAAGGTGTCTAGAAGACCTAGAAGAGATCAGATGTAACGAAATGTTACAATCTCTTTCCAAGGTTTTAAGGCTAGATAGACCTAAGAATAAGGTGTCCAGAAGACCTAGAAGAGATTAGATGTAATGAAATGTTACAATCTCTTTCTAGGGTTATAAGGTTGGATAGACCTAAGAATAAGGTGTCCAAAAGACCTGGAAGAGATTAGATGTAACCAAATGTTACAATATCTTTCTAGGGTTATAAAGTTGGATAGACCTAAAGGTGTCTAGAAGACTTGGAAGAGGTTAGATGTAATGAAATGTTACAATCTCTTTCTAGGGTTATAAGGCTGGATAGACCTAAAGGTGTCTAGAAGACCTAGAAGATGTTAGATGTAATGAAATGTTGCAATCTCTTTCCATGGTTATAAGGTTGGATAGACCTAAAGGTGTCCAGAAGACTTGGAAAAGGTTAGATGTAATGAAATTTTACAATCTCTTTTTAGGGTTATAAGGTTGGATAGACCTAAGAATAAGGTGTCCAGAAGGCCTGAGAATGGATTAGATGTAATGAAATGTTACAATCATTTCCTAGGATAAGACATGCATTCCAGACAAGGGAATCAAGAGATTAAAAACCTTAAGGGAAGAAGACCCCATGTTGTTGGAGGACAAGCAAAGCCAAGAAGGGGAGACTTGTGATGTCCCCATCACAAAGATAAGTATATTTGATATATTTGATATATTTATATTTTAATGGATATACTTATTCAAATAGAGTAATCATTATAGAACATTAAATTATAAATGTGACTAACTTGGGTACCATTGGTGACAGATTAGAAGAAGAAATCCTAGAAGAAAGTAAGATGTTTTTGCTTGAGGACAAGCAAAGTCAAGTGAGGAATATTTGTGATGTCCCCATCACAAAGAGGTGTCTAAGATAAGTATACACTTAATAAATATTTTTAGATATACAATAACATGTTAATAATATACACATTTAGATAGAATACTCATATCAAAAAATATAAATATAGAAGAAGGTAATTTAAAATATCATTATTAAATAGTCAAGTATAAAGAAACACAATCTAAAATATCATTATAATTATAATTATCATTGATAATATTATAAGTATAATAGTCAAAGATAAAATATAATATAATATTATTATAATTATAATAACCAAATAAATATCAGAATATAAATACGAGTAATAGCAAATATATCAAAATACAAATACGAGAAATTGTAATTTATATATAATTATAATTATTATAAATATGGTATTAATAATAATTTAACCCTTATTATCGACATCATGATTACCATAGGCACTCATTATAATCACAAAATAAATATTGTAGAATAATCCATATTATAATAATGAAGTTGATTATAGAAAAATATGTAAAAACTTATAAATATCATTGATATAATAACCTACACTATAAGAAGTCATAGAAGAAAAAAATACTAAATACAATAATTAAAAAATATACTAAATACTATAGAAACCGATTCCAAAGGGCACACATAGATTCATGTCCCAAGCCAAGGCCTTGATCGGCTATAAGAAAAGGACCGATGACTTTCCAAAGGGGGAATATAGAGGATGAGAAATATAAGGATAAAAGTCAGATTGCATATGTTAGGGCAGATCTACAAAGATAAATTAAGGAATCGATAGACATGTTTAACTTATAAAATTTTCATATTCCATAGAGTAGAATCAGTAAATATGGTTTGCTTTCAATTATAATATGTCAAAATTTATAGAATCGATCAATATGTACATTTATTATTTGCTTATACTTATAATATATTCAGAGTTATAAGTTAGGATCAATAAACATATTTGCTATTGTTTGCCTCAATTTAATATGATCAAAGATCTATAAGAGTAGAATCAGTAGTGTTTATTATTGTTTACTATTGTTTATCCTTTCCCATGATGGGTCATTATTGTTCATTATTTCTTATTATTGTTTATTGTTTATTATTATTATTATTATTTAGTATTGTTTGTTGATGTGTACATTGTTAATCTGTTATATTATGATATCCATGTTTCATCATGGTAGGAAAGTGGGATCACAAGAGTAAGAAATGAATATGACTTGAAAGGCAGATTATGAATAATGAAATAAGAGCATATTTAAGAAGGAATGGGAGGGCTACCCCAAAGGGGAACATTACAGAGATAGATAAATAGAGGAAGCAATATGAGGAGCCTCTTGCAAAAGATTATTTTTCCAAACAAGAATCTATGAAGTGGGATCACAAGAGGAAGAAATGAATATGACTTGAAAGGAAGATTGTGAATAAGGAAATAAGAGCATATTTAAGAAGGAATGGGAGGGCTACCCCAAAAGGGGACATTACAGAGATAGATAAATAGAGGAAGCAATATGAGGAGCCTCTTGCAAAGAGATTTTTCCCAAACAAGAATTTATGAAGTGTAATGTCCCCATTTTTAGCCCTATGTTTTCTAGTAACCTTTAGCTTATCTCCGAAGGCATGTAAGTTAGTCAGAGGTAGAAATAGGGTTTCCTATTTTCTAGGAGGTTTCCTTCTGAGTTTTCAAGGGTTGCATGCAAGAGTTTGGCAGTTTGTCTTATGGGTCTTTCTGGGTTTTTAGAGAGCTTCAAAGGGATGTGACATGCATTTCAATTAGGGGTGTGACAAGCATTTCAATTAGGGGTGTGACATGCATTCCAATCAGGGGTTGCATGCAAGAGTTTGGAAAAATGGTTTTTGGGTCTTCCTAGGTTTTCAGAGGGCTTCAAAATGATATAACATGCATATTCATCATATGAATTTTTCAGACTTACTATTTTTAGTAAGTTACGTCAAGTTTTTGCACTAAGGGAATTTGGAGTCACTATGTTTAGTTGTATGTTATTTTTAGTAAATGTTATTTTTAGCAATAGTTCAATAGTTTAGTATTCAATGTCTAATTTTGGTAGGGCAGTGTTTGCAGATGTGTCTCTAGCCTTCTTGGAAGGTTGATGACTTAAGTGATATTTTAATTATGCTTTTTGGACCCCAATTCCTAGATACATGACTTTAAGTTGTTCTAACTTATGTTTCTTCATTGGGATGTCCAACTTGGAAGATATATTTGATTTTTATAAAGTTATGTTACTTAAGTCATATTGGGCACCCCCAAGTCAAGACAAGTCAAATGCAAATTAAAAAGAATATTTTAATCTCTTCTTTTGGGCGTCCCTTTTGGAGGGAAATGTATTTTAAACTTTTGGGTTTGATAATGTTATATATACAAGGCCTTGCCTTCTATTTTGGTATCCATTGCTTATCATAAGGAAGTGCTGCCAAAATTGTTGCAGAACCCTTGCTTCAAGGAATGCATACCTCCTATCCTTCTTCATTTTTGTACTTGAGAGATATAGTTGAACTAAGACTGCTTCTTCATTCAGAGGTTGTAGATAGAACTTCATTGTAGATGGCTTCATTCGATGTCATCTGATTTTGGTTTGGTAACTAATTGTATTCAGTTTTAGTACATTTTGATGTGTGTTTTCATCATTTTGGAGTTGTTGGTTTGTGCTTGGCTGAAGCACATTTTTTATCATAACTTTCTAAGGAGTCTAGACTCTAGCTATCATTTTGGGTATTGTCTCTAATGATCTATCATTTTCTCAAAGTTATAGATTTTTTGAAGGAAAACCTTATTTTTGCTAGAGGTCACCCTTCTCAGGGAGGCCATTGTACTTGCTAAAGTTGCATTGGGATGCATGCAAAAATATTGTGTTGTTTGGGTTGGATTTTATGTTATGTATGGATGCCTACTATGAATCAATTTGTCCTTAATTGTCTTTTAATTTTTGGCTTTTATATTTTTTTGGCTTCGGGATGATTCTGCACTTAAAGAAAAAGTTATTTTGAAAGGCGTGCAATATGCCACGTGGTGGTTGCAAAGATTTTTTATTGTCTTCCTTTCAAGAGAAATCTGAGACACGTGTTAGCTTGGTGGGAATTTCCTTTAAGGCTATTTTCATAAATCTAAGATTCCCCACACACTTGATGCATCATATCTTCACTTTGGTTAGGTTGCACTCTTAATGAGCAATCTCTTTTGGAGCTTGTTGGAGAATGTTGGGTCTTTCTTGTTTTTAGGTTGGAATCTTCGAGTTGGTGCCATCAATCTACGTGGTTGGTTAGCCAGATTTTGTCAGGTTATTTTCTAGGTTCTGATTACTTTTAGATAGCAATCTTTGCTAAATATCTAAAGGACGATAATAAGGTAGTTGGGAATTAACAAGCAAAGATTGTTTCGATCTTATCAAAAATATATGATCGGATCATGAGCTATCAGATGCAGGAATCAGGCAATATTTACTTCTGGAATGTTGGCGGTGTTGGAATTTTTTATAACAACCCAAGCAGAATTCACAAGAGCTTCTATGAACTTGCCATGCTAAATTATTAAAGTCTTGAAAGCACTATGCCAACTTAATGAGAAGATAGTAGTAAAGCTGATATCTCTCCTACACTTTGGACTCTGTAAGATCCAGGAGGGTTTTCCTAAAATACGTTGTCATTTATGATTGAAATGATTTTCTCGTACATGGACAAACAACAGATGAATTCCCACCAGTGTTAAAAAGAGATAAACCTTCAAGAAATTGGTTGCTTCTTAGAAGAGTTTAGATCTATTTAACCAGGAATCGAAATCACACCTAAGTATATTGATATGAGTTATTTGAGTGAAATTTCCTGAAGACATAACATAAAATACAAAGGACGAAGAGCATTCAGAGTTCCAGTGCCATATCCTAAAGCACGGAGTCAAAAAGGAAACTGAACTATAGGGTAACTTTCATCTAAAGCACCTATGATCTGTATGAATAGCATTACAATCAATATATCAATACTTGAATTTATTAATCCTTGATAAATCCTATGTGTTAATTCAAATAAACTTACTGGATAACTAAAGCATTTAATCGATCCTTTGAACCAGAGCTATATTCAAACATAATCCACAGTAAATAACAAATGGAAATTAATGAAAATCATCTTGGATCGATACTTCATTAATAATTCATGCAAACTATTACAATAGGAGAGTAAATAGACTCAAAACAATCACAAGGTTAACATAAGCATGCTCAAGAACCCCATGATTTACTAAGTTCTCAAATCTAACTCAAAACCTCAAAACCTAGACATATCTTTCTCTCTATCAACTTCACTCTTATCTTACGTATCTTGAGTAATTTCAACAGACCCCTCTCTCGGCCCAGAATTCCCTTTTATAAAGACAAGGGAGCCAACAAGCTTTAGGCCAGAGAGTACACATGTCCATTTTTCTGCTAATCTCTAATTAGTTATCTTTACATCATTTGTTTGTAAGAGAGGAAAAGCCAAAACAAAGATGATCATTAGTTTGTTGTGGAGAAAGAAAAACCGTTGCTCCAAGAGTCACTTGCCTTACACCAAAGCATCTTTAACCATTTTTTGCACTTATTTCATTTGAACATCCTGTACTTGAATTTGAAGAGAGAATGCATTTTAAAATATGATATCAAAGGCCAGACCTGTAGTTTTCATGACCAAATTGAAATTCTCGGTTAGGACATTCACAATTCGAGTTCATCAGTGAACACCCTTTTCCATGACTCGAAATCCTCTTCAGACGGCCAATTGAAAGCTATCACATGATCCACCATGTTTTGGTAAGGTGCATACTTTATTGTCAATGATGTGGATGTTTTATCAAAGTTCTCCAAGACACTAATGACAAATGACAACTTTTCCAATGTGTTTTCCAACATGTGGATATCAGCATTTTTGCATATCTCATGTGTTTTAGCAATCATTATATTATTCATCTGCTCCTTCCATGCCTACAAAGGCTTGACCTTATCCTCACTATGCAAAATATGAGGTAGTGGAGTCAAGTCCTTTCCATCATAAATATCCTTCAATGTTTTGATTTTGGACTCCATATGAGCAATAGACCCTTGGAAATTTTGCTCCACAACACCCTTGACAAATTGATATGTTGTTATGACTGTAGGTTACTTGTCCCCATGTTGTTTTGCCCCAACTGCCATAAATTTTAACTTCTCCATTCTAGGGCCCCATCTACTTAGCAAGGCAATAGCCAATTCTCTATCCCTTGGAAATAATTCGAGTGCTTGCAACATTAAGGCATAATTTGCATGAACACTATTCAGCTTACTTTGGACCTATTTATGTAAGTGCCTTAGCACAGTAT
Source organism: Sequoiadendron giganteum (assembly GCA_007115665.2). NCBI lineage: Eukaryota > Viridiplantae > Streptophyta > Pinopsida > Cupressales > Cupressaceae > Sequoiadendron > Sequoiadendron giganteum. The sequence goes on from CM021101.1 coordinate 108,870,811, forward strand.
CCACAATCTCCGAGTTATTCCTTCCTGCTGCATCCCAGATTTGGTTTACCATCTCCTTATACTTTTTAACCTGCTGGATTAACTCTTCCCTAGAAATATCTCCACCTGAGCTACTGGCCTTTTCAATTGCAATAGGCACTTGTCCCATATTATATGGGACAATAGCACAAGATTTCTCTTGTGTAGAAGGTTGAGGTTGCACCATTGTTAGGTCTAAAACAATATGGCTAGAGCTGTCCTGCCTTTGAGACCTCAAGGTTTCCATCTTTTGTCTCAGTAAGGCCATCTCAATTTCCAATTCTGCCACCCTTTGCTAACTCTTATTATACTCAATAATAATGTCATTATACTAGCTCCTCAAAGTATCTTGGTTTTTAGTTAAGTCCTCCATAGTTTCCCTAGTGAATTTGGCAACATTCACAACCATGTCAATAGCTTCCAATGCAAGAGTGTTAGCAACTCTTTTTACAACCAAATGACCACTAAAGTCAGATGTTTCTACAACAATAGGTTTTCAAGACCCAATGGAGAGTGACCATATTGCCAGAGCATCCCATTCCTCACTAAAGGTTGATCCCTTAAGTGCCAATGCAGCCTCCTCCTTTGTTGCAAGAAGCGGCCTATTGGCCCTTCTTATTGTGTCAAACACCATAGCATCAGCAATATCCCATTTAGGGAATAGTAATATTCCACACCTTTGAACCGATGCCCTACCCTATTCTAGTGTGATTTCTTTAAACCTTTCCTTCATCTGCAATCTAACCCTTGACTGAATTACCTGCTCTCAAATCTTTGGATGCAGACTTCTCTCATGTGCAACCTTCTCAAAATATAATGAGAGATGAGATCTCCATACAAAATCTTTAAAAGCACGAGTATGAATAAAAGATTCATCCATCATGAACTCTTTGCAAGCCTCCATCCTCAAATCGTCATTATTTTTAATCCCTTTGATCTCATTGTAGTGTCAGCTAGGTTTAGTGGCATCTCTGGATTCATTTCATCTAGAGTTGCAATGATGTCCTCCTCATCATTACCCTCACGGCCAACATCCCCTACACTTTCAGTCCTCTGCCTCTTTGGGGATGGTGGGTGAATCTATTCTGAAAACCTTGGAGGAGAATCCAGGTCAACAATACCTGGCACTGATTGCCTTGGGACATATGGTGTGCCCCTCATTGTAACCTCCTCTGTCATGCTTCCCTTTCTCCTAGGAAATACCTTTATCTTCTTTTGAGGCTAATAAGTAGGGCTCTCTTCAACTCTTACCTCAGGGTACTCAGTAATTTGTGATTTTCCCCTTTCTTCCACAATCCTTTCATCCTTTAAGACTCCTACCATGCTCTTAAAATTGTCAAGAGCATAAATTGCTTTACTAAGCTCATCTTTGGCACCAAGTATAGGATCAAAACCAGGTATCTCTTCCTGTTTACTTCTCACCATTTTTTAATAGGCAATGAACATTAACTTTCTCTCATCTTGTAAGTTCAAATCAAAAATGTTCCTTATGATATCTTTAGGAAAATAAAATTTGTGGATGAAGGTCCCATTCCAGTGCTTATCCTTCATTTGGGAGATAAAACCCTCAGGATCATGATTCCTAGGGCATACAATCCTTAGCCTATATGACCTGATCAATAAGTGAAAATTCTTCCACCCTCCCTTTGTCATGACAAAATCGGCGAAAGCTGTACATTCAGGGAAGAAAGATCCTTTCTTTTGTTCAACAAGCAAATGGAAATCCTGAGATGCTCCCAAATACCTCATGATTTCTATGAAACCAAGTCTAAGGGGAACCTCCCTTGGTAGAACAAACGAGGTGGAATTTGTGCCAAAAACATTGAAAACTGTTGTGCTATGATTGGGAATAATATCCCCACAGTTATGTGTTAAATTCAACTCAGGCCTCCTCTCCATAGGTCTTAGGAAATCATGAATTTCCTTTGGAATCCTGGGGGAATCAAAAACCAAGGCCTTTCTTAACTTGGATCCGAAAACATTGTGAAAGGTTACATAATCAAACTTAAAATCATGCATGTCTAGGACCCTAGTCCAATACTGGATAGGCATCTCAATGTCTCCCTCTCTTTTCTTCAATTCCATATCTTTGTCGAACACACTCTAACCCCTATACAAAAACATGTGGATTAGCAGAGAGAACCATTTCAATCCTACCCAATTCTTCCCCAGCTTCAAAGCTACCAAACCTGAATGCATTTTCTCTACAAGGTAAGTGGCAAAATCATATACCACGTTATAGCCCAGGTGTTGGAGGTTTACAACCATATACATCACTTTAATAGGAAATGTCTTCTTCAAATTTATCCCCAGGACCTGACACAATGCACAAACAGTAATCTTAAAATGGACGGTGAAATATTCCACTGGGAAAGGTTCAGGCTCATTCCTGCCAATAACAACTTTTTTTCGGTTCTTGCCTCTTCCCAACATAGCCAAATGGGGTATCAAAAGGGATGTTTTGATCAAACCCTTGGTGTTTTTGTATTCCTCCTTGAAGACCTCTAAGTTGATAGGAATCATATCTTGGCTCCGTTCGTGCAAACCAAAAATCTCTGTGATTTCCTTCCTAGTTACTTTGATCATTTGCTTGCCAAGATGTGTTCTGACTGTTTGGGCCATAAGGTCATACCTCATAGAAATATCCTTTAATAGGTCTACATCCTCATAGACATTGGGTACCACCAGCTTACCTAGGTCCAATCTTCGTGGATTACATAGAGGAACTGCTAAATTTATGTTCCCAAACCAGTTGGAAAACAACTGCCAGCCAGTGTATGGCAATTCGGCATCTTGAATTGCACACTGCTTATCCACTAATCCTTCTAGAAGCAAGGGTCCATAGAAAAATACCTTTCCCTCCCGCTTCTTGCTTGTAGAGGGCTTCAACAAATCAATGATATCTTGGGGAAAACCACTAGACGTAGCTTCGAAACCAGTAATTTGTGCCTTGGGTGCCATTTATATCAAACAGATGATAATTCAAGATAGGGTTTTCTTATTTTTTAAATGGAAACCAATTACACTTTTCTTTGTATTGCCACCACAAAAAATTCTTCTATATTCAAAATCTATAGCAATTACCTATACAAGCTCTAAAAGCGAATTTGCTCAACAATTCTTCAGGAATCGAAAAGAAAACAGTCACCAATTATTTAGTAAGCAATGCTAACACCTTCTAAAAACATAAGAGAAGGCATACATACTACTTACGGTTTATCTTGCAGAGCATCAAATGCAATGAGACTAGAGAATTGTAATAATGGTTGTTTTCCTTTAGCACCAGACAATTCTTCCTCAATCCAAAAATGCAGCACTGAAATAGTAATTTATTGATCTTTTGGCATTTAATTATGCAGGTCGAGTTGAATTCGACCATTACTATTCACTCGTGTGAGATGAAATGGCTATAGTATAGCACCAGTTCATTTGAACATGAGTCATTGATCAAAAGCAATGTTGGCAGGGCGAACGGCCCAGATTAAGTCAAAAAAATTTGAAAATGCCACATCCACCTTCTAGTCATTAGGCGAATAAGAAATCCACCTACCAAGCACCACATAAGCACAAAATGGGTCCCACCACATTCGTCCATCAGTAACATCGGCATCCACGTGTCAATAAATCGCGCACCTCACAACATTATTAAAACTAAAGTTTTAATTGTGCGAGGTCAACAAGGGACGACTGCGATGCATCGGTAGATGCATTGTTAATCTTTGGAACTTTTATGCTTGATCGGACCTTAATGAGCAATTCATGTGGGGAGATTTGAAAGAGTGCATTGTGCTTGTATTTATCCTTTTCTCTTTGTTCTCTTCCCAACAATGAAGGGTTGCGACATTCTGTGTCTAATATATCATTCATAGAAAAATAATTGGGTTTGAAATGTTTTAAAAGCTTTGGCACATCACCATTTTTATGATTTATATTTACATTTCCTTCTACCCATTTTTTCCAAACTTGGAGAATACTCAGCTTTGTATAAAAACCCTAGAGGTATTCAGTGAGCCACAAATTGGTCTCCCACTTGCTGAATTTCCCGTAAGGATGTCAGAGAGGCGCAAGATTTGATGATCAGTAGTTTTTTTTCTGGCACGCTCGATGGGACTCAAATTTTTTTGAACGTCTAATAGGAAGTCCAAAATATTTCTTAAATCAAACCAAGGAAAGAAGCTAGAAATTTCATGCCCAAAATCCAAACAAGAGCATCCTCTAGAGGCAATTTCCGGTAATCCTAGTTACCCACCTAGGTATCTAGGAGAAGACTTATAGATTTTGTATCACCTATAAGGAGTAATAGAGCAAGAAGTTAAAGCCCAAGATCTAGAGCCTTATCTACTCCACCTAGAAGCAAAAGTTTCCAAATCAGAATACCAATATACCCGATTCATAGGAATTTTTTCTCCATGGCCCACGTAGTTGCCCCTACTCCTAGAAATTTTGTAACCTAGGATAGTAGTAGTCTGCTACAATCACCTATGCCCCTAGATGTGTGACCTACCATACCCACTAACACCTTCAAGGCTATTCCAAAATTCTCCAAAGAATAATTCAAAACCACCTCCAAACACCTCCAAGATATAGCAAAGGTATGCAGGGTACATAACATAGCGGAGGAAAATATTGCTCCTAGGCTTTTGGCCACCTCGTTCAAAGCAAAATATCAAGATTGGTATCAATCTTTGGCTTCCATTTCTATCCACTCTTGGGATTAGCTCAGATAATGGTTGTTTGAACACTTCTCAGAGAAGGGAGATCGCTCTTTGTTACTACATCAATTAATCACTATCAAAAGAGCTCCACAACAGGCCATGAGCGACTTCAACACCAAGTTTCACAAAACCTGGCAAAGAATCCCTATGACTACCCAACCCCCATTTGTGAGGGCATTTATGTTCTACCTTAAGGCTTTCAATTCAGACATCGCAGTTATGATAACCTCTATAGGAGGGGATATCTTACTCGATGCATATGATTTGGCTATGCATGCGGAGAATAGTTTGATCGACACTGGAAAGCTTCCACCACAACCTCTGATGCCCATATTTGAAGAAATCTCCAGTGGTTCTCAGGAAGAAGCTACTCTGAGCACTTCCTCTACACAAGTGGCGACATTGGCCACTCCACAATCCATGTATGTGTACCCCGTCGCACAGCCGAGCACATCGAGCTCTTTCGCTCTAGCAGTGGACATCAACAATATGAAGACTCTCATGTTGTCTTTTGCTAATGATTTATTTCTCATGAAATGATAGCAAGCAGAACCTCCAAAGCAAGCCACTCAAATCTATTAGGGGGGAAGGCCATCCTTTCAACAAAACACATACCAAGGACCCTAAAGAGGAGGAGGTTAACAAACGGCGTCTGCAAACCAAATAGTTCTGTTCACTATGCTGCTATAGATAGTCAAGGACAACCGTGGTAAATAATTAATCTCAGGCTAGAATAACCTAGTAGAAGATGAGAACGTATGGTGCTTCTCATGCAATGATAGTCACATGTCTCAAAATTGTCCAAGTGGAAATATGTAACAAAAGATAGTGAAACAAAGAAACAAGGGCACGCTTCCGAATGCGAAAGAATATGAGTCCCCTGAAATGTAAAATGTCCTCTTTAGAGCACAAATTCAAGGGATGTCTTTAGAACAAGAATTGGATATTGCGTCAGACCAAGTGCTATTTTCATGGATGGAGGAAGAAGATATAGTATTCACCAATGAAGCTCCAACGACTAGTGCTCCACAAGTACAATCAGACTATAACACAAGATCTAAAAGAAGGCTTATGGGATAATACGTACAACAAGCTCCACCATGTCCTTAGCTACATCAACCACAACTACAAGAAAAGTAGGCTCTGCATGCCACTAGCTGACCTACTTAGCAATTGTGAACTTTTTTATTGCTAGCGAAGGAGTTGGATAAGATGTCGAGCCCATTCATAATGGATTTTTTCCTCCAAAGACAAGAGAGATACCACCATTTAAGCCCAAGGTCCCACCATTCGAAACGCTCAATGTGGTGGAGCAATTGAAGAAGTCTCTTGATAATGTATCTCTGTGGGATGTCATATCCATTCTTGAACAAAACATGTTGCTTCAAGAAGCATTAAAGAAGGAAGAACAAGTACAGCAGATGAATGCGACTTCACCATGCGATCAAGATAAAGATAAAGAACATGCATCGTACCCTCAATCTTTGAAAGTCGTAGCTTATGTGAATGATGCGAACAATGCAAAAGAGAAAGAGGTAAGCAAGACAAAGCCAATGCCTTTCTTTTTAACATTGTGAGAGATAATATTTCACATAATAACATGATTGATTTGGGAGCAGCTAGTACAATGATCATACCAAAGCAAGTGGCCAATGCTCTAAAACTTAAGTATGAGCCCTTTGATAAGGGAATCATGCAATTAGATGGGAAGAAGGTTTTGACCGTCGATCACATTAAAGGTCTACCTTTAACCCTCTTCTCATGTCCAAGCCAAATGGTCACACAAGAAATAGTGGTGATAGACATTCCCCCAGTCTTTGGGATGTCTCTTTCAAGAGATTTCACCAAAAATCTTGGTGGATATTTGGCACTTGATTGGTCCCACCTAATATTGAGAACCAAGCATGGGGTGAAGATGAAAATCCTATCTGAATCTTTGCATCCATAACACATAGTAGACAATGTAGTCTTATGCTTTAAAGCAACACATACCACCTTCTCACAAAGGAAGAGATATTGTGTAGAGATGCTCGAAGATGATAAAGACACGAGTGATTGGACCCCCAAAGAGGAGGTCCTCCTCAACCAATTCATCGACTCTAACCCATTCAACAACTTTCATGCAGTGAGACTAGGCACCTATGTGATCTTTGATGACAATCAAGTCTTTCCGAAATTGATAAAGGATCAGGAGGAATATATTTGATCTGAGTGACAACCATCTATGGACCTTATATTTTGATGGTGCCAAATGCAAAGTGGGTTCTAGAGCGATTGTCCGACGAGTGTCCCCGACAAGATCAGAGACCCTCAGGGATTTTCATTTTCAGTTCCCATGCTCAAACAATGATGTGGAATATGAAGCCTTGGTTCATGGTCTGATTGTTGCAAAATGAATAGGTATCAAGAGAATGCAAGCATTCAGAGATTCAGAGTTAGTTGTGAGTTAGGTTCGTGGGAAAGTGGCTATGAAAAATATAAGAATAAATTTGTATAGACATCGGATATGGGATTTGATTGAGAGTTTTGAAAATTTTAATATACAAGTCGTTCCCTGATCTCAAAATAGTGTCGTTGATCAAATGGCTTCCATCGGTTCACAATTTAAACCAGTTATCGATTCAACAACAAAGAAGAATGTAGTACAGATCATCATCTGACCAACAATTATAGACAATGATCAAAATTGGAAAGTTGTAATGTCCCCATTTTAGCTACATGCTCTTCAATGATTGATAGCCTATTTCTGGAAGCCTATAGGCTTGTCAGAGGTAAAATTAAGTTTTCCTATTTTATTAGGGTTCTGAAGCATTTCTAAAGGTTTGAATGTAAGAGTTTCTTATGCATGTCAGATGAAGTTTTCTTGGTTTTAGGAAAGCTTCGGAATGGTGTGACATGCATTTCCATCTGACAACCTTTTTTGGAACTTGTTATTTTTAGCCAACACATTGGAGTTTCAAGATTTAGATTGCAAATTCTTTCTACGTTTTTAGAGAGCTTCATAGTGGTATGGCATGCAAAGGCATTGGGAAACTTTTTAGAATTTACTATTTTTAGTAAGTTTTATTTCTATCAGTGCCATCTTGGGCAGTAGCATCAGCAGTCAGCTCATTTTCCATTTCGGGCAATGCAGTTTGGAGCATAATTGGCTTTCAGCATTTTGAGGCTCATTTTGGTGAAATGATTTATTTTAATTCATTAATGTTTTAAAACTCATTTTAGGCCCCATGGACTAGATTAATGACTTGATGTTGTTTTAAAATGGGGGCATTAAGGGAGGACACCTCATGAAGGAATTAAACAAATTAAACATTTAAATATTTAATATTTCTCTAAGGAAACTTGGACGCCAAAATGAAGAGGAGAAAAAGGTGAATCAAATGTTTTAAAAATTAAATTATTGCAAAAGCAAAATGGGTGTCCCTTTTGGAGGAAGATGGAAACCCAACAGTCATCTTCAATTCCATAAAAGTGGGCCATTGCTCATTCATTTCTTATCTTTGGAAAATATTGTAAAGTTATGTTGTTGAATTGATTTTAGAACCCGGCTAAGGGGGAGCTTAGTATTTTTACACCATTCTCCAGGCTTGAAACTATGGTTCCCTAGATGGTCAATTGGGAGTGTACTTCATTTAGAAGTGCATATTGAGCTTTAACGTTGGTGAATTTTGATGATAGTTTTTGTTTACAGGTTGTTGGTTCAAGCATAGCTGAAGCATATTTTCATTCATAGCTACTTGTATGATTTTTATATCATTCTGGGTATTCGCCCTATGTGTTTCTTTGCCTTAGGTGCCCCTTCTGGATTTTCAAATTTTATTATGATGTCTACAATTTTCTAGAGTAGGTCGCCCTTGTCAAGGAGGGTTTGTCATTTCCAAATTTCTTCTTTGGATGCATGCTTAATAATTTGAAGGGTATTGATGATTTTTAATGACTTGTTCTTGGTCACCCTTCATCTAGCTTTCATTTTCATTTGATTTGGTGTCATTTGGTTGAGTATCAAAGGAGATATGAGCATTTTAGTGATCTCCTAGTTTGTTGGTTTTAATATTCAGTTTGTTGGTCTTGTATATCAAACCTGGTTATTTCTATTTCATGTTATATTTCTTGGGTATGTTCATTCATATTGGTAATCAGAAATATAGTGTCATCATTGCAGCTATTTTGGAGCAAATTTATGTTGAAAATCCTTGTAATTTGTAGATAATTTACACTGTAAGGCTAAGAATTAGTAGTACTAATCCAATCATTTATATTTTTGCATTTTTTTATGTTTTAATTCACACATTGTAACCCCTGGCTGGTTTACCGCTAGTGTGGAAGAATAAAAATTTGTATCTCTCTATTTCACCCATTGTTTAAGTGGTGAATCCCCACTATTGAGTGGATGCCTGCTGAAAAGCGGATGGAATATTCTGCATAGTAATATCTCCCACTTTATAACTGGTAGCATGGAATCGTCATGGCTAGTTCACTGCCTACTTTCATTTTAGCATTGTTCTTCATTTTAGTTTGGTGGCTAATGATCCCATCACCATAAGCTATCACCTCGCCTTCAATAGGATCTTGGTGAACTTTCTTGGTGAAGGTTACTTTCAGCTAATTAGTAATTTGTGATAATCCATAATGGGTGCTTGTTGTTGGTGAAATTTTAGAGAAAAAATTAAGGGGCACATTAAAATGGTATCAAAGCAGAAGATTTTTCCATCCTGTTGATCTATGCTTCATGTTTAGGCAGATGAGTGACAGTGATCTCTGATAATACACTGAAAGTCAGAACAGATTCTAGTTCAACTCCTTGTGGTATCCAAAAGTTGGCAGTTAGGCATGGCTAATGAAGAAGAGATGAAGTTGGAAGAGACTCTCTATATGGCTGGGAAAAGACTTGACAAATAATTTCAATCAAGGGAGAATGAAGAGAACATTCTTCATTTGATAGAACAATGTTTGAGACAAGTGAAACAATCACATTCAAAGGAGATGCAGCTTGCGTTAGCACCTATTGTAACCTTTTTTATTCAGCCGTATTGGCTAAGGCATCCAGATGAAGAAACCAAGTTGTTGATTTCTTCTTGCTTCATGGAAGTGATAGTGGAGAGTTTCCAATATTTGGATGAAACTAGGATTGGTTTGTTATCAAGGAGAGTTGTTGTTTTTAAAAAAAAAACCAAAAGTAAGAACTTGCATCCTTCTAATAGAATTGGAGATGGAAAGTAAGATTTACCATTTGTTTAATTATCTCTTCACTTCGACATGGAGTGAGCAGTAAGAGAGGGTGTTTGCAGCTATTAAGAATGTTCTAATTGACACCATCAAAGAAGTTGATTCTCTTCCTGAAAGTGTCCAATCCCTTCTTAGAAATGCTTATGAATGTGAAGAAAATATTTCTCCCACCGTTGATTTTTTAGTTAATGAAATTTTCAGTCAGTGCAAAGAAAATTTGAAACCACTTTTGAAAAATGTTGAGAACAAAGAGGAAAATTTTGAAGCTGAGGAGAGGGACAAAAATTGGAACCCCTTTGAATTCATAGCAAATGTTCAGAGGGTATCTACAGATTTGCACTCATCCAAGCATTATGTAGAATAATTTAATGTGATTAAAGAAGCCACAAAAGCATATCCGAATGAAGGAGTATTTTAGTTAGAAGAAGATACTTGTTCAACTAGTGAGTTGCTACTTCACAATTCTAGAGAATGTTGGTTTGAAATTCAAGCTAAACAGGAGGTAGAGAAAGAGGAAGTTGAAGTCTCTTCCCACTACAAATTTGAACTGACCAACTCCTTTGAATCATGTGTATAATACAACATGGAAGGTGAAGCTTCAAGTAGTAATAAGGCAGATTTCTCTTCACCTAAAGCCAAAATAAGGAAAAAATCTAAGGAATTGGAATGCACTATGGATGAGATGATTGAGAGTGTCCATCACATGTGATACAAGTTGAGTACAGCTCAAACAATTTCTAAAATCTTTATCCGACAAAGCTGTATTACATCATCTCAACCAGCATATGTAGATTGCAGTTCAAGCTCACAAACTGCTGAAAATGGAATTCAAGTTTTTCACAGCTTGATGAATTGCATTAGTATGTTAAAAATTTGATTTATGTTGTGCCTAGAGGAGAAGAGGTATGCTACATTTCCATTTCTGATATGAATTTCATTAATTTTGTCTTGGAGAAAATCAAATCAAGTCTTTTGCACATCATTCGTGTTAAAGAAAAAGTGGCCAAAATTGCTGACAAGGCATTGGAGTGGAACGAGCTTACTAAAACCAAGATGAAAGAAATGCATGAGGCTCTAATTGAAGCAGAGAATCAGATTTTTGTCATTCAAAGTTCATGGGAGCAAGAAAATAAAGGAAGAGCAGTGGAGCTTCAGGAAATTTTTGATGAGCTTGATCTCATACAAGAAAAATATGATTTGGAATGTTGTCGTGAGAGACTAAAGCATTCAAATTCTCATCAACAAGTTTTTCGGACTTTTGATAATCTCTTGTATGAGGAAGGGATAGTAAGGTTTATGTAAATCCTCTTTTTGAAAATGATGAAGGAATTTCTTTAGAAATTACTAAAGGAGGAAATTTTAGTTTGTCTTCCATCATTGGAGAGTTGATACATGAGTTGCATGAAGCTAAATCTATTGCTGCTCCTAGTGCATCCATTCAATAAGGAATGGTAACTCTTGGATCACAAAGAAATGAAGACATTCTTATTGTTCATCAACAAAGAATTTTTTGGTGTATTGATGAGGATTTTATTCATTATTTGATGAGGATGCTTGTGAGGCTCTTGACAGATTTTAGTTCATCTTCATCTTCACTTAGAGTGATTGATTTCAGAATTATATTTCATGAAGGATTTATGGAATATTTCTGGAAAATCATTACACAATATTTTGGATTCAATTTCTTCAATGAACACAGGTTTGTTGAATACTTCTTGGATTTTCAAGAAGCACCAATTCAGATGGAACAAGAAAAACAAAGGATTCATGTGAGAGCAGTTCTCCATTTGAGAAGTAGTTCTTCATTGTTGTTGGTTTGGGATCCTAGCATTACTTGGCAAGGAGGTAATATTGAAAATTCTAAAAGGGTTAAACAAACACATTGTACTAAGGATTTAGCTATGATCATTTTCTCTTGTGTTGGTAAATGTCTTCAGCTGAAAATTAGTATTTGGGATTCCAAGTATATTTTTATGAAGATTAGTTTGCATAAAAAGAAGGTTGTTTGGAGAGATAAGTGCCAAAATTTCAGTCTTATCATTGTTGCTACCTTCTTTTTGTGTCATTGGTTCATCACTTTTGATCATAAAACAGTGATTGGGGAAGAAAATGTGATCAAAAGATGGTTTTTGGTCGCATGGGGACCCTTGTTGAAGGTGCCATCAATTTGGTTCATGAGTAGTTATGCCCCTTTTTTTGATAAATTCTTGAATTGCAGCTGCTACTCACCTTCTTGGATGTTGGTTTTCCAAAAATCAGATCCTAAGATGTTTATTTCAGACCTATTAGGAAGCTGGTTAATTCATTTTCAATTCCTTTTGTCCCCTATATGGACTGAATTTTTGCCTTAACTGAGCAAGGGAATGATTTAGTATGGTCAAAATTCAAGTATGGGTTGTCTTTTGATGATAGACAGTGGAATTTTTGGTAACATCTTATACATTATTGTTTGGGGCAGCAAGCTATTTGCTGATTTGATTTATCAATTTGAAACTCTTGATGTGAGATATGTGAAAATTTCTTGGAGTTCTTTCAGTAAAATCAGTTTTCTTAAAAGGAATAATTGTACATCCTCTTGGATGGAGATGGAGTGTGGAGCGTTTCTCTTGGTTTGGCATTGGTTTAAAGAGATGCTTGGAAAAAAAATTGTTGTTGATCAGAATTATGTCAACAAGGTTTGCAGGTTCTACAGACTTATATGGGACCCAAGCACTGACATGTTTGGTGCATTGTCTTCTATGGACCAAGCTATGTTGTTTCTCCTTTGGTATGCAGATGTTTTGATCAAGGTAGTGTAGCGGGTTAGAGTATTAGTGTTCATGAGAATGATTTGGAATCCTCGTATCACTTGGGTTTGCTATTCACTAGTTGAAGAGGATGAAGCCAATGTTGGAATTTTCAAGTTTTCTTCCATGATGTTTCAATTTAGTTTTAATCAGGAGGCCTCTTGTATTGGCATCCAGCAGTGCAGTGTTTACATCAATTGGTGTTATCTTTCTCCTAGGTTAATTTGGGACCCAGGGATCATATTCAGTTTCATCTTGGTTCAATATGGTGATTTTGGGAAGGCATTAGAATTGCTTGAGAACAAGCAACTTTGGGAAGGGCAAACTGTAATGTCCCCATTTTAGCTATATGCCCTTCAGTAACTGATAATCTATATTTGAAATCTCGTAGGCTCATCAAGGTTAAAACTAGGGTTTCCAATTGTATTGGGGTTCTAAAGCATTTCTAAAGGTTTGAATGTAAGAGTTTCGGATGCATGTCGAGTGAAGTTTTTTGGGTTTTTGGAAAGCTTCAAAATGGTGTGACATGCATTTCCATCTAACAACCTTTTCTGGAACTTGATATTTTTAGCCAGCACATTGGAGTTTCAAGATTTGGATTGCAAATTATTTTTGGGTTTTCAGAGAGCTTCGTAGTGGTATGACATGCAAAGGCATTGGTCAACTTTTTAGAATTTACTATTTTTAGTAAGTTATATTTCTGACAGTGCCATCTTGGGGTAGCATCAGTAGTTATCTCAGTTTGCATTTTGGGTAGTGTAGTTTGGAGCATAATTAGCTTTCAGCATTTTGAGGCTCATTTTGGTGAAATGATTTATTTTAAGTCATTAATGTTTTAAAATTCATTTTAGGCCCCATGGCCTAGATTAATGACTTAATGTTGTTTTAAAAGGAGGGCATTTAGGGAGGACGCCTCATGAAGGAATTAAATAAATTAAACATTCAAATGTTTAATATTTCTCTAATAAAACTTAGACACCAAAATGGAAAGCTAATACCATTGCTCATTCATTTCTTATCTTTGGAAAATATTGTAAAGTTATCCTACTAAATTGATTTCAAAGCCTGGCTAAGGGGGAGCTTAGAATTTTTACACCATTCTTCGGGCCTGAAACTATGGCTCCATAGATGGTCAATTGGGAGTGTACTTCATTCAAAAGTGCATATTGAGCTTCAACATTGGTGAATTTTGATGATAGTTTTTGTTTACAAGTTGTTGGTTCAAGCGTAGCTAAAGAATATTTTCATTCATAGCTACTTGCATGATTTTTATATCATTCTGGGTATTCGCCCTATGTGTTTCTTTGCCTTAGGTGCCCCTTCTGGATTTTCAAAATTTATTATGATGTCTACAATTTTCTAGAGCAGGTCGCCCTTGTCAAGGAGGGTTTGTCATTTCCAAATTTCTTCTTTGGATGCATGCTTAATAATTTGAAGGGTATTGATGATTTTTAATGACTTTTTCTTGGTCGCCCTTTATCTAGCTTTCATTTGCATTTGATTTGGTGTCATTTAGTTGAGTATCAAAGGAGATATGAGAATTTTAGTGATCTCCTAGCTTGCTGGTCTTGTATATCAAACCTGGTTATTTCCATTTCATGCTATATTTCCTGGGAATGTTCATTCATAATTGTAATTAGAAATATAGTGTCATCATTGTAGCTATTTTGGAGCAGATTTCTATTGAAAATCCTTGTAATTTGCAGATAATTTACATTGTAAGGTTGAGAATTAGTAGTATTAATCCAATCAATTATATTTATGCATTTTCTTGTGTTTTAATTCACACATTGTAACCCCTAGATGGTTTACCACCAATGTGGAAGAATAAACATTTGTATCTTCCTATTTCACCCATTGTTTAAGTGGTGAATCCCCACTATTGAATGGATGCCTGTTGAAAAGCGAATGAATTGTCTTCATAGTAATATATTGCGCCCCCCCCCACACAATATAAGTGGTAGCATGGAATCTTCATGGTCAGTTCACCGCCTACTTTCATTTCAACATTGTTCTTCATTTCAGTTTGGTGGCTAATGATCCCATCACCATAAGTTATTACCTCGCCTTCAATAGGATCTTGGTGAAGGTTACTTTTAGCTGATTAGTAATTTGTGGCAATCCATAATGGATGCTTGTTTTTGGTGAAATTTCAAAGAAAAAATTAAGGGGCACATTACATAAGAATTTGAGGATGATATTCAGATTGTCGCCCTTTTACAAAAATCAGGAAGAGCTTCTAATTATTCATAGCCAAGAGCAGAATCTCTTGAAAGGTAGGTTATCCAATTAAAAGGAAATAAGCTTCCTCAAGGTTTAATCTCCCTTGAAAATATTTTTGGCTATGAGGGTGCAAGAAATGGCAATCAGAGGTTCACTACAGACATAAGGGATTATGAAGAGCTTGATGTTTAAAGCGGCAAAAATTTAAAGGTTGGAAGGGACATTTCGTGAAAGGATAAGGAAAGACTAAAATATCTATGCTCCAGATATGATGGGGTTGTAGCCTGGACCTATGATGATCTTAGAGGGTATGATCTAGGCATAATTCAACATACTATTGACTTGGCCAAAGGATCAAAGCCCGTCCGACAAAAACAAAGGCTAGTCAATTTGAAGGTCGAAGCGTTGATGGCACAAGATTTCACCAAATTAATCGAATCAAGGATCATATATTTGATTAAGCATTTCAGTTGGCTATCAAATCTGGTACCGGTTTAGAAAAATAATGGTGATATTAAGCTTTGTGTTGATTTTAGAGATTTGAATAAAGCCTCGCTAAAATACCACTACCCTTTACCATCAATAGAGTAGATCCTACAGACTGTGGTTGGATCAAAAAAATTTTCATTGCTCGATGGTTTCTTAGGTTACAACCAAGTATATGTAAAGGAATGTGACCAACATAAAACAACATTTACCACTAAGTGGGGAAAGTTTGCATGTTCAAAAATTTCATTTGTACTTTCAAATGTTGGTGTGACTTTTTCAACGAGCAATAGATATTGCTTTTAGAGGATTAATTAATCAGATTATTTTAATATATCTGGATGACTTGATAGTCTTTTCAAAATCAAAAAATGATCACCTTAATCATCTGGAAAAGGTTTTCCAGAAATGCCAATGGTTTGGGATTTCCTTTAATCCCAAAAAATGTGTTTTCGAAGTGCCCCAAGGAAAGCTACTCGGTTTTGTAGTATCAAAGGAGGGAATAGTGATAGATCCCAAAAGGGTGAGATCTATAATGGATTTTCCCCTACCAGTAAACCAGAAGGGACTATAGTCTTTTCTAGGGAAGATCAACTTTGTTAGTAGGTTCATTTCAGATTTCGTAGGCATCATGAGAACTATCACATTGATGCTCAAAAAGAACCTAATGTTCAAATGGACCTCCGAAGGCAAAGCAACTTTCGAATGGATAAAGGTATCTATCTTTGTCGCCCCAGTGTTGGCTAACCTGAACTTTTCCAAGGATTTTCTACTCTATGTGTACAGTGGCCAACATAGCATAGCTTTAGTACTCACTCATAAGGACAAAGGAGATAACAGAGAGCATCCCATTGCATTTCACTCAAGAAATCTTAAAGGAAATGAAGCTAGGTATAATTTTATTGAAAAGTAGGCTTTTTCCATTGTTAAAATCCTAAAAAACGTTTCAACACTTGGTGTCAGCCAATAGAATCACTATCATGTCCCTAGAATTGCAACACTAAGATAATAATCCTAAATATTGCCCCCATTTGAAATAATCCTAAATCTTGCCCTAGAATCACAAGCTTAATTTAGTTTATCACTTAAATGTTTCAAATAAGATAGATCTCATCTTAGGTCCTCTTCAATGGATGATATTGTCTTCACAAAGTTTTGATCATAAATGCACTTTCTTCCACAATTCCATTTGTAAATGATCTATCTTAAGATTTAATTAAATTTCGCTCATAGATTTTCCCTTGAATCATGCATCATCCCTTTTTCCCTTGACAGTATTAACACTCATATTTCCAATATACATCAAAACTGCTCTTCATATTCATTAAATCTGCTTGAATACGAGAACCTTATTTTCTCTATACCAGTATATATATTCATATCTTTGTTGGTGCATTCTCTCCTAAGTGTCTTCCCTCACTCACTTCTCATCACCTTTTATATCTCAATATTACGATGAAGTGGTACACCCCTTTGGAAAGAGATGTCTATTAAAAGACACCCTCTTTAGTTAACAACCATTCAACTAATTGTTGCCTTTTGTAATGTCCCTTATAGGATTCTTATAAATTTTACCTTTAACCTAATAAATTTGAAAATCAAGCTTTGTTATTAAGAAATATATATCCAAACTATTCCCTTCCATGATATTTATTGACATATCTTCATATATTTCTTACATTCTCTATCATTCCACACTTCATGATATTGATATTTCTTCATATATTTATTGTTCTCATATATATATATATATATATTTTTTAATTATTCTTTTTCCAATCTGTTTTTTTTCTTCATATTGGTTCCATTTCATATTTATTTCTCATTCCTTAAATCTGTTCATTTCCTTCATATATTTGTTGCATTCTTTTTTTTAATTTATGCTTCAATTTACTTAATATATTCCCGACTCTCCTCCTTTCCCTTCAAATTCATTTCATGACCTCTTTTATAGATTCACCAAGGAAGGTGACTCGATGAAGAAACGCATCTATTAATTAAGAGTTGTTACTTTTGTTGCTTGTTGTACTCCTTCACAACTAATGCAAATGAAATTGCTTCTTTGTTAATCCAATCGTTGCCTTTTGTTTGTACTTTACTTGCTGCCTTTTAGCTTTTGTTTCCCTCTTAATAATTTATGTTAAATTATTGCCCTCTACCATAATCGTTGTCTTGTTGTGCACTTCCTTATTATATTTTATATTAATATATTATATATTTATATTTATATGTTTCTTATTAATATATATATCATTATTTGATATGGTATTTTGTAAATATTTTATATTATTATATAGTTGACAATTTTAATTATAATATTAAATCATTGTTATTTCTTCTTATATTTTCAATATGTATTTTTGTTGTTTATTTACTTTATATTTTATATTTTTTTATTTATTTCATACTTTATATTTGTGTATTTTATATTAATTTTATCATATATTATGATTACATTATTTAAATTGTTTTATATTTTAGTATTTATAATATTGCATTTGATAATTTAATTATAATATTATCTTGTGATAATTATAATTAAATTATTAATGATTATACTTTTACTATGTTTTTATTTATTTTCTTATTTCAATTATTATCTTAGTGTTGCAATTTTGGGGACATGACAATCACTATTCTCGTCACTCATCCTAGTGTGCGGGAGTATATCATTGAGGGTGAGATAATCGAGAAGAGGGAAAACTGGATCACCAAGATCCTAGAGTATGATTTCTACATTAGACCAACCAAGCCAGTTCGGGGAAGAGGTATGTGTGAATGTCTTGCACAGGAATCAAGTTTCATAGCTAAGAAGGAGATCGATGAGGTCTACACAAACCAGTTCGAGTCTGATGAGTCCTGGGTGACAGATCAGACAAAGTATATGCAAAAGGGGCAATACCCAACCAACCTTTTGTCTCACAAAAGGTTATACTACTGACTGCAACACACCATGTATGTATTAATTGAAGGTATCTTATTTAAAAGGAATTATGATGGTGTCCTGCTCCGATGCTTGAATAAGCCACACGTGAAAAGAGTTCTTAATGAATTTCATAGCAGTACTAAGGGTGGACATTTCCCCACCAAGACTACCATATTAAAGATAATGTGAGCAGGGTATTATTGGCCCTCTATGTTTTTCAAAGAAAACCATTTGGTGCAAAAGTGTACTCAATGCCAATTCTTTGTTGGCAAAAAAATGAATTATGCCTTGCCTTTGAGCCCAAATGTAACTGAGGAACCCTTTGCTCAGTGGGGTTTGGATTTCATCGGGATGATAAATGCTATTTCTAGTGTTGGCCATAAGTGGGTCCTTATAGCGACCAATTAATTCATAGGATAAATAGAGGTCGTCGCCCTAAAAAATACTACAGAAGGCAAGATCATCAACTTCCTTGAAGAGCTGGTAACAAGATTTGGCTAGCCAAAAACCATCATATCCGACAATGCATGGGATTTTGTGGGTTCAAGGATGTCATATTTTTCTATCAAACATGGCGTTTACCTTAAAACTTCATCAAATTACTACCCACAAGGAAATGGGTTAGCAGATTCGACCAACAATAACCTAATTAGGTTAATCAAGCCCATCGGTTCAAAGCGATAGAAGGATTGGCACAAGCACTTGCAAGTTGCTTTATGGGCATACCAGAGTACACCTAAGTAGATCCTAAAGGCCTCTCCTTATGAGCTAGTATATGGAAAAGAGGTAGTTTTACTTGTTTCCATATATATCCCTACCTTGCAATTGTTGAAAGCCCTGGAGATTGAAGAAAGCGACGGGATGGAAGTATGGTTGGCGAAACTCCTCAAACTCGAGGAAGACAAAGAAAAACTTTATGGAGCCATGATCGGTCGCCAATAGACAGTAAAATGGTGGTTCAATAAAAAGACCTCCAACCCAGATTTCAGGGAAGGGAGCCTGGTACTAAAGTATGACGAGCGCACTATGAAACCAAGACAACATACAAAATTTGAAGTGCTATGGAAGGGACCCTTTTGTATCAATGTGTGCAAGGAAAATAATGTGTATGAGCTAGAAGATATGGAATGTAACATTCTAGATATACTGGTGAATGGTATTTATCTAAAATTGTTCCATTAAAATGTGCAAGTTTTTTTAAAAAGTCACAATTATGTACCATATGTAAATATTTTTGTAAATACATTTTAGTTTTGAGAATAATTCATGAGAATAACACAGAGGAAGTAGAAAATTATTGTATTATATTATATTCATCAAAAAAATTACAATGTAATACAAGCCCGAGGCTCAGATTTAAACATGAAGCTCTCTAAAGCAAACCCAAAAAGAGTTACAAAGCAAAAGAAGCAAAAATGAGGCAACGTGCAAAAACAATAAACATAAGCCTCCAGCTATTGTAAAGTAGTCGAAGCAGCTCATCGTCGGGTTCTTCTTCTTCTTCTTTGTCAAGGTGAAAAGGGAGGTGAACACATAGCACCCGCGGACTCAACACAACATAGACCTCACTTCTTGTTGTTACGTCTATACACTAGAAACTCGAAGTGTTTCCTCCAGTCGATCCCAGGAAGACGTTCCACACCATACTCCCACAACAAGAAGGTAGTCATTGGTTGAGATGACAAACGATGCCTCTCAAGGTTCATGGTGTGGAAGTCAGTGAGGAAAGGCAACCAGGCTTCATCTATCCTATAATCAATGTGCCTGCAGATGTCCATGGCGCTTGGAATGTTGATACCAAGGATAGCTATTAATTTTTAGATCAGATATGCACAATAAGAAAAACTAACACAAAACAAAGGACACAGATTTTTATCCTAGGAAAACCCTTCTACTCAAGGGAGAAAAACCCAACAAGACTTTAATAATGATATATTAGGTACAACAATGTAGAAATATCACTTAAGAATCAAGCCTAGATAGGCATAATACAATGAAATAACCCAACACTGTAAATAGTGTGAATTTCTAAGAAAAAATGAAATAGCGAACCTCCTTATTGAGTGGCAAACTTTCTTCTAATCACAAAAGAACAAATCATTGAATTGAATGAATGGATGAGGAGAGTCTCTCTCCTATATATACAAATCCATGTGTCATTCTCCACTTGATTCGACCTAACAAATTCAATAATTGTTTATGATTATTAGGCCAACTTGCCTTATGTATTAATTCTTTCAGGAAATTCCTCTCGAAGATACTCAAAAACATTAACACTCCCTCTTAGCTAGGGAGGTATTCTCCAATATCTTGTCATGGATTCTCTCAACATGACATCCACAATGGCTACACCCAATTGTGGGAAACACAACCTAGTCTCAAAGATGTTTTTGTACAAGGGCTTTCACCTCATATTTCTCTGTCTCAGAGAAATATATGCTAGAAGGGCTTTCACCTCATATTTCTTTGTCTCAGAGAAATATACACTACAAGGGCTTTCACCTCATGTTTCTTCATCTCAGAGAAATATAAACTACAAGGGATTTCACCTCATATTTCTCTATCTCAGAGAAATATACACTATGATAGATCAATCCATCATTATGTCCATTCCCCTGACACAAGGAGAATATCTTAATGATGTTGTGACTCCCTCTCAGCAAGGATGACATTCTCCATCACACCAAGCTTATCTCAAAAGTACACACAACTTCACCTTAGAGAGAGGCTTGGTGAGGATATCAACCATTTGATCATCAATACACATATACTAGAGTTTGATTTCTTTCCTTAGCACCATGTCTCTGATGTAATGATACTTGATCTCCACATACTTCAACCTATCATGAAATATAGGATTTACTGAGAGCTTTACACAGCTCTGGTTATCATAGTGAATCAATGTCAGCTCTAACATCTGACCAAATAATCCTGCAAAGAGCTTTCGAAGCCATATTGCTTCATGGTCTGCTACACATGTTGCAATATACTCAACCTCTATTGTGCTCAGTTCCACAGAGGACTGCTTCTTGCTACGCTAAGAAATCACGACAGACCCCAAGCTAAAGCAACACTCAGAGGTGCTCTTCCTATCAGCCACACTCCCAACCCAGTCAGAATTAGAATAGCCTTGTAATCTCAAATCTCCACTAGAAGCATACCTCAAGCCATATCCCACAGTCCCATGCAAGTATCTCAAAACATGCTTTGTTGTAACTAGATGTATCTATCTTAGCTCACACATGAACTGGCTGAGAGAACTCATTGCAAAATAGATGTTTGGTCTAGTGTTGACTAGGTACATCAATGACCCGATCAATTGTCTATACATGGTGGGATCTACCAAATCTGAATCAGAAGTTGAGTCACTCAAATTCTTCAAATTTTTCTCCATCGTTGTAGCCATGGAGTTATAGTCCAACATCCCAAATCTTCTCAGTGTATCTATAGTGTATTTCCCTTGACTTAGGAAGATCTCATCAATTCTTTACCATACTTCTAGTCTCGGGAAGTAATGCATAAGGCCAAGGTCCTTTATCTCAAACTCAGAGGCTAACTCCTTACATTGGAAAATGAGCTTCTCTACTCTATTGTGACCTTTTCACACATCACCCCATTCAAAATGGGTAACCCCTAATTTTTTCTCCATTCTGGTCTTTTGGTTTTGCATCTCTCTCTCTCTGATCTTTCTATCCTTTTGGGGATGTCTCGTCGTTTAACTTGATTAGAAATTTTGCTTGTTTGTGAAATTAGGATTTTCATTCTTCGGGCTAGTTTGAGATCAAATTAAGCTGGAAAATTGAAATTTGAGCTTGGCACTATAATCAAGAGACTTCAGACAAGATCCCACTAAATTTTCACTAAAATCTGACAACTTACTATTTGTAGTAAGTACTTAATTTAGGGTCTTTTCCTTAGAATTTTCGAATTCTGACTACTCCACCACATTCAGGGCACTTCAAAGTACTTGCACGCAAAATTTGAGCAAATTTGGACAACTTTCTATTTTTAGCAGTTATGGCTTCAGAGGCAATTTTTAGGGTTTGCATGTGTGATTTCTCAATGCATGTCAAGATACTCTTTATGGGTTTCTTGAGAACTTCATGATGATGTGACATGCAAGTCAGAATGATGACTTGCTATTTTTAGCAAGTGCTCACATGTGGACCAGTTTTCTAGGTTTTTTGAGATCTCTTGAGCGTTATGACATGCAAATACATCTGACAGTTGGTTGATTACTTTTCAGGCACTTACTATTTTTAGCAAGTTCACCCTGGCAGCTCCCCAGCACTTCAATTTCATGAACATAGTAGCATGTAATAGAGATGGGCTCAAACGAAGGTCATTTGAGGCACATGCAAGTCAGATTAGGGTTTCCAACTTTGGTGCCTAAAAAGAGGGGAAAAACTTGGGAAAAATGGAAAACTGATGTATCCCATCACAATCAACATCCTTCAAGTAGTCTACTAGTAAAATTTGAGCACAATCCGAGCACTTACTATTTATAGTAATTCACCTCCAAAACATGGCTAAAAATAGCAAGTCAACGTGAGAGACAAGTGTGAACAGGTCTAAAAATTCATCAGAGGCACATGGAACAAATTTCAGGTCAAGAGGATTTGCAGAAGTCAAGAATTCAAGGACTTACTAAAAATAGCAGGTGAGCATAGACGACAGGTATAAACAAGATAATCAGGCCATGAGAACCACATTGAGCCAGCTTCAAGTTCAAAACAAGGAAAAACCCTTGAAGAATCACACGTCTCCAAAAGTTACTAAAAATAGAAGGCTCAATCAAGGAAGTTGGAGATAGAAAAAATGCCTAGGCCTCAAATGGAAGCTCACCATGTCAAATGCACCCTCAAATGGAAGTAGCCCTCTTGATATGCGCCCATCAACATGAAGCAACTCAAAATTTTACTAAGGCATGGAGAAATGAAAGCACACCCGATCATATGCGCCCAAGCGAGGGGATGCCTTGAAAAATTTATAAGTATGATGAAAATGAAAGGGTAAGGGATGAAATGTGCCCTCAAACAAAAGCTCACCTCATGAAATGTGCCCACCTTATGCTGGAAGTTTGAAAGTCTCTAAGGCAGAACAAAAGCATAGAGGGTCAAATGCGCCCAAGAAGGAATGAGGACTTGTAATATTCCCAAGGCATTAAAAGAAAAAGCTCGCCCTATGAAATTCACCCTCAAGGTGAATGTGAGTATAAAATTTTCCTAGGGCAATGAAAATAAAAGTCCCCCCCCCCCCATATGTGCCCAAGGCAAGATAAAGTGGTTAGAGACTTGGAAAAGTTTCTAAGTCAAGAAAATAAAAGCTCACAAGGTGAAATGTGCCCTCACATGAGAGGTCACAAGGTAAAATGTGCCCACCTAAGAAGGAGGCATAGAAAAAATTTGTCTTTGAAGCACCTAAGGCATGAAATAAAAGTGGACCCCCTCATATGCACCCTCAACATGGGAGGAACCCCATCCATACACGCCCTGGAGGAGTCAAGGTAAAGAAACGTTAAGTAATGGAAAATGAAAGTAGACCCCATGAAATGCGCCCATCATGGAGAAGGTATTAGGAAATACTCTAAGGCAATGAAAATGGAAGCTCCACCTAGCATATGCGTCCTCAAACCAAAAGCTCACCATAATGAATGCGCCTTCAAGGTGAATGGAGGAGTAAAAGTCTAAGGCATGGTAAAAATGAAATCATGGGGGTCAAATGCACCCAAGAAGGAATGAGGCTTAAAATATTACTAAGGCGTTGGGAATTTTCTAAAACATTAAAATGAAGGTGTCGAAAGGGGGTGAAATAAAAACCACTAGAGAAATACGCCAGAGAATGAAAGGTTGATGAGGATAATTTTTTAACGTGGGACAAGAATTTCTAAAGCATGGGAATGATAGCACAAGATAATGAAATGCACCCTAGACATGGAAAATTTGATTAAAAAAATGTAAGTGAAATAAAATCTCACTAGATAAAATGCGCCCTCCAAGATGAATGAGTTCGATAAAAAGTCTAAGGCATGGAAATAAAACCCAAGGTGATGAAATATTTTCAAAAGGGGAGAATTAAACGTTAATGAATATTTTTAAAAGATCAAGTGATAAATTAAGTCACCCCCTTTAAAGCGTGCCCATGAATAAATGAAGTAAGGGATTATTTTCTAAGGGAAATTAAATTTCGAGGATGGAATAATTTGACTTATGATTTTAAATCGACGGGGTGAAATGTTTTAAAGAGGATTAAAATTTTCTAAGGTGAATGTCATGGAAATGAAATTTTAAATGATGGATATTTTAATGGGTTGAAAATTATTTTAATTTCCCCATGAAATTTTAAAAGTGGGAATTAACTAGAGTCAAAGTGGAAATTTCAAAATAAATCAAGGTGATTCCCTTGCGATTAATTAAATTAACGAAGTGTTAACTGGCAGTTTGGAGGGAAAATTATAATTTTGCATGGGAAGGAATCTCCAATTAAGGAAAAATCTTTGACGTTTGGCTAACAACTCGCCCATCACTTCGCCAGAATTAGAAAAGTTCTAAGTAGTGGGAGTGGAGGTTTAATGAAGTTGCTAAAATAGAATCCTGCACAAATTGGTAAGATTCTCTAGCATGATTATTTAAGCAACGAAGTTTCTCACTTCTTCTCAACATTTGCACGTGCGAAATTCTGTTGTGTGAGAAGAAATTTCTTGAAGTTGTTGAAGTAAGAAGAAATTTCTTAAGAAGTGAAGAGGTTGCTGAAGTGAGTGAAAAGAAAATTCTTGAAGAGGTTGTTGAAGTATTACTAGTGAGAATTTGTTGAAGTGCTGAGAGTCGAAGTGTTGAAGAGGAATTTGCTAAGTGCTAAATGTTGAAGTGATAATTTTCTAAGTGTCGAAGTATCAAGCTGGTGTGAATTTTTTTCTAAGTGCCATATGTCACATTGTTGAAAGTATCAAGCTCAAGAATTTAAAATTTTGAGGTTTGGATTTAGAATTCTTTTTATGCTGAAGGATATTATTTTTGAATTTAACTCCATATTGTAGCCATCTCAGGGTGATTTATTTTCTGTTTGAAATCTAAAGTCTACATTTTATTTTACAAGATGGCTAAAGCAAGCAAAGGAGATAACTATAGATGGCTTAAAGAGCAGGTTGGACCCCTTCT
The DNA here is from genome assembly GCA_007115665.2 of Sequoiadendron giganteum. NCBI lineage: Eukaryota > Viridiplantae > Streptophyta > Pinopsida > Cupressales > Cupressaceae > Sequoiadendron > Sequoiadendron giganteum. Next base: position 108,896,348 of record CM021101.1, read on the forward strand.
TCTCAGTTGTAAGATCATTTGTTCAGGATGATTTTGAAAATATTTCAGCTTTCTCTAGCATTTTTCATAACACCCAAGACGCCTTAGTCGCTTGGAGAAAGTCTTATACTCCACACAGGAAAATAGTCATAGTACTTGAGTTTCAGCTCAACCATATCCCACCTATTTCATTTCAAGAGGTTGAGACAGTGTTGGCCCTGTTGATCAATTTTTTCGTCAAAGAGAAGGACAACAGAAAAGCCTTGCTAGATGATGATCTTCTAGAAGATGGTGATGGACATTAATTTCTCATTATGATTCTTGCGGAGGAGTGGATAATCTTCTTTTCATTTATTACCCCACTGCTCTCTATGGTGGTTTTTAGGACAGAACCTCAACTAGGGCAGATGTGGCTCAATCTGAGCCCTCCATTGTAATTGAATCTAAGTCATTTGTTGGAATAAGCTAACTATAAAAGGGGTATCCCCCCTCATTTTTAATTCATTATAATTAGATTAGAGAATCAAAGATTAGACAAGAGAGAATAGATGGAGAGTTAGCATAGATTGAAGAGGAAAGAAAAATAATAATTTGAAGACTTTGTAAGAATTTGTTGTGAGAAATCTCATAATACAAAGAGCTATCATTGATTTATGGTTCTATCTTTTGTTGTGGGTAGATAGCAAGGCTTTTTCATCTTTCCAATTCACTTAGAATCATAGAGTATCTTAAAGTAAAGTAGATTATATTTCATGCAAGTAGTTGGTAGTTGTGGAATGTGGTGTTTTGTTTGAGCAAGTTATATTTATCCATACCACTAGTGGGCTCACCGATGGTGGGTTCACCTTGTGAGGTCGACTGGAACACTTTGAACTTACCTTCAATTACGGTTCATATGTTGGTATGGGCATTGTGATGGTATTTGTATGTTGATTCATGGTTTGAATATCCTTCATTATCCCTTTGAAGATTGCACTGGCTCTATGGAAGTTGTTTGAAGTGAGACAAAGCAGAACTTGGTTTTGAGCTTGCAAGAATTGGTCTCCACATCCTACATTTAGAGTAGATAGTAGCATCTCTAATCCCTATCCTTTTGATTTCAGAATTTTCCTAGTTAGTTTAGGAAACTTGAGCATCATTGATAAATCATTCGTGTCCCACAAGTTCTTCTCTTTGATCAAATAATTTTGTAAGTCCCCTTGGAATAACCAACAAATCACATCAAGCCAAATGAGACTATCCGCTGCATAAGGAACCTTGGAGTTGAATGTATGATATTTCTAGCAATCTTAGCATGCAGAATACTTTATTCAAGATAGGATAGAGTAATGATTGGTAAAATTTATTCTATGTTGGTGTGGTCATAAAAAACTCGACAACATGCTCGAGTGAGAAATAGATCATCAACATAAGTACCAAGATCAAGGCCTCACCATCAACAATTATGAAATAAAGGTTGGATTCTGCATCATTTTTGGTGAAACCCAAACTCATCAAGCATCTATCAATCCTTTCATACCATGCATGAGGTACTTGTTTAAGACCGTACAAGGCCTTCTTCAATCTGCACACATGAGACTCCTTCCCATGAAAACCAAATTCGTATGGTTGCTCGATATACACTTCTTCCTCAATCACACCATTTAGAAATGTAGTCTTTACATCCATTTGATGTAACTTCCAGCCCTTGGTGGAGGCAATAGCAATAATCATCCTGATGGAATTGTATCGAGAAACAAGAGCAAATGTCTCCTCATAATATATTCCCTCCTTCTGAGAGAATATTCTTGCCACAAATATTGCCTTGTGTTTCTCAATGCTGCAATCAGCTACATGCTTGATTTTGTAGATCCATTTGGAAGTCACTATTGACTTCCCTTTAGGTCTCGGAACAACATCCCATACATCATTTTTAATGATTGACTGATACTCTTTTATCATCAAATCTTTCCATACTTGCTAGTTAGATGCCTCCTCATAATCGAAGGGCTCAGAATCAATGATGTGACTCATCAATGCCACATAACCTGGGAACTTTTGAGATATCTTTCTCTCTCAGAAAGTGCCTCAGGGAGTTGCATATTTTTTTTCCTCTTGCATGGTTTGTCAAGCCCACAGGGGCCTCTTCCAACCTATGACAATATCTTTAGGCCCATCAGTTGGTTCTATAGGATCAATTAGATCAACAATATTAACTGGTTCATTAGACTCCCTCTGAATGTTAGGAGTATAATCGAGGTGTGAGTCCATATCCTTTGAAGCCTCCTGCTCCTCACTGTCTATCTCCATGTAATATCCTTTAGATCTGCTGAATGATACCTCCTCTTCAAAGGAGACATCCTAGCTGATCTCAATCTATTTTTGTCTTGTAAGCCTTTGAAGACTCATTGTAGCCCAAATCCTAGAGGGATGAGTCCAAGGATATATATTTTGTAATCCTTTGAAGACTCACTATAGCCCACAAATATACCCTTTCGTCCTAAAGGTTCCAGTTTTATTCTTTTTTCCTTGGGAACATGAATGTACATAGGATAGCCAAATATCCTTAAGTGACTAACCTTGGGCTTCACACCTGTGAAGGCCTCCTCTGGAGTCATGTTTCCCAATATCCGATGAGGAATTTTGTTCTAAACATATACTATGGTTCTGGAAGCTTCTGCCCATAGAAAATTTTGCAAACTCTGATCATGGATCATAGCCTTAGCTACTTCTACTATAGATTTGTTCTTTCTTTTGGAAACTCCATTTTGTTGAGGGTTGTATGGACCACAGAACTCCCTCTTGATCCCTACCTCAATGTAGAAATTATGAAATCCCTGAAAGGGTACTCCCCTCCATTATTTGATCTCAGAACCTTAATCCTTTTCTTGGACTTGTTCTCAACTTGTGCCTTGAATTCTCAGAATCTAAGGACTTCCTCAGACTCCTTGGATTTCAAGAAGTAAATCCAAGTCTTTCAGTAATAATCATCAATGAAAGTCACATAGTACCAAAATCCACTCATTGATGCCATAGACATCGGTCCACATAAATCTGAATGAATAAGATCTAAGATTCCCTTGGATCTACTGTCATTGTTATGGAAGGGAAACTTGATATTCTTACCTAGTGTGCATCCTTTGTAGATGCCATCATGCTCTAAAATGAGCTTTGGAAGACCAATAATCACCTTCTCCAAAGTGGGAAGGGCTTTGAAATGTAAGTGAGCAAGTCTCTTATGCCATAGCTCACTCAAACTAATAGAGTCATGTAATGATGCTTGAAATGGTCGTATTGATAATTTGTATAGGCTCTCCTGATGAATACCAAATACATGAGCTAATTTATGTTGAAGTTCTTAGTCCATGTAAGAACCTTTCCTTCAGAGAAGGCAACCTTGTACCCTTTGTCCTCCAAGTCTAAAATGGAGACAAGGTTCCTTTTGATCCTTGGTATGAACAATACATCACTCAATTGAAGAGGGATACCCGAATCTAGCTGGAAGGAAGTGGCCCTAGCTCCCTTTACAGCATAACTAGCATCATCTCCAATTAAAACTGGTAAATTAGACTCTCTATCTACTAAGTTTGTAAGATGCTCTCTATAGCCTGTAATGTGACGTGAAGCACCACTATCTATCAGCTAAGTATCACTATTAGCTGGTACATTACTTGAAAGAGCGGAGATGAATAGGAATCCTTTTGAATTATCTTTTGAATGTCTTGAAGGCATAAGGTAGGGATTTACCTGATTCCCCTTAACATTGCCAACAGTCAGGTAACACTGGCAAGGCGGAAGGTGAAGGGTGAGCTTATAAACAAACTGGCGCTCTTAGTATTGGTTCTAATTTGTGACACGTGGGGAATACAATCCGATAAAGAACCTCCCAACTTTGAAACATGAGATTCGAGAGTATTTTAAGTCAAGGGAAAATCTAATACAAGAGAGGCCAAAAGTATATGTCAACTTGGTGCACATACTAATCAAATGACCACCATGGTTTAACTTCTATGTCCAATAGGTAGAGTTTTAGAAGAACCTTCCAATGGGTAATTCCCTTAGCATGCAATTGAAACACCTGGGGTGGTTGAAAAGGAAGAAAGTAGATTTCTGGAGGTTGCGACAAGAGATGAGGTGCCCCAAGGCCCTATTCAGAGATTTGCGGCCACATGATGAAAGGTTTGATGAGATTTACAACGAAGAGGCTGATATGGACAATAGAAATCTAGAGACAAGTCATGAGATTGAATAGGAGGAGCTTCCGCACCATGCTTCTCGGCCCTAGGAAACAAACAAAAGAAAAGGATCAAGGCAAAAAGACTCACAAGTCATGTCCTCCATCAGTGCTCAAAGCAAAGGGAAAAGAACTCAATGGTCCACAAGAAGGTCCATTGTGGTTATCGAAGGCCAAGTTTTAGCATTCCCAAGGGATACAGATCCCAAATCCACACGTATCACCTTGGGGGTAGAATTTAGTGGACCAGCGGTAACAGTAGAGACTTAACTACACATATGTGCAAAGGTATTAATTGCACCCAAAAACAAAATTTTCTAAGTAGAAAAAATTAAGTAGTCATTTCATTGAAGAAACTCTCTGTGACTTCTCAACATAGCCATGGAGGAATCATCAACATCTCATAGAAAGGCTAGAGCCTCCTCCAAAAGGCAAGGTTATGCAAATATCTTTGGGATGCACTCATTCGCCACTACCACAGTGCCAGAAGAACTATAGTTTGATTACACAAAATTAGTGCAACCGGATAATCGTATCAGAAGAGAGGCGGTGCAGGATTTCACCAAAAACATTTTTGACCCAAAGTTGGTAACTAACCCTAAAAGCCTTAGGGAAGGAGTGTTGCAAAGAATGATTTAGCATGGTTTGGCCAAAGGTTTCGCGTCTCAGCTCAGGATTTGTGGTTTTCCATAGTTCATGTTGCCCAGTGTACACCCATGATCGGAGCTAGTAGACGCATGTGCCAAAAAAATCAACAAGGAGACAGGAGTTATTGTTGGCAACAAGATCAAGGTTACAATTTTTGTAGCGGCCATACGGGATATGTTGTGTATCCCTACAACTTGGGGCATCAAACACTTTGTTGAGGAGGAGATGGAAAGTTTTTGGGAAGCAGAAACTAAGAAAGGAAACTTTTATGAGGATGAAATGAAGGAAACATCGAAGAGAGATCACTTTTCTTTTCCTCTCGCATGCAAAAAAATCAAGAAAAATACATCGTCTATTTTCTCAATGTTGGCCTGGATTTACGGCCTTGATGATGATGAAGAGGTCCATCCTTTTTAGATGGGCTTGGATTTCATGCTTAAAAGGGAGAAAAGTCAGAACTATTATGATTTTGCTGATGCAATAGCCAAAGGGATGCTAGATAAATTGAGGACCTATGATATTGAGTATAAATTCAGATATTCTTCTTTCTTGGTTCACTTGATTTTGCATCAAAATTTTGAGTTTCTGGAGAGGGGTTTTTCAATATTTAGGTTCAATGTAAATGGTTTATATCAGCCAATTTCTATATAGACTCATGTGCTTTGTAGAACATGGGATTACTACTAGTTTGTATATTATTTTATGAGGCCAGTACTTCAAGAATTTTTCCCACGCCCTACAGGTTGTTTCTCTTTTGAGGTCTTGCAATGGATGAAGACTTTGCAGAACCTGGTGCATTATTTCCTGGGTGAGGATTTCACTTTTATCAAATTCCATGTTTTCATTGAGGAGCCTTTCAGTCTCCCCAAATTTATAATAGATAGAGCTTTTTCTTTGGAGGCATGCCATTAGGCAACCCTTGTCAACAATGTCTACGGCACCAAAAGGCATAAGACAAGGCTTTACTCGATTCCCCTTAACATTTCCAACAATCAAGTAACACTGACGAGGTGGAAGGCTGAGGGTGAGGTTATAAATAAACTAGCGCTCTTAGGCTTGGTTCTATTTTTGACACATGGGACTACAATCTGGTAAAGCACCTCTCGACTTTGAAACATGAGAGTTGGGAGTATTTTGAGTTGAGGGAAAACCCGATTCAAGAAAGGCCAGAAGTATATGTCGACTTCGCCCACATATCAATCAAACAACCACCATGGTTTAACTTCTATGTCAAGCAAGCATAGTATCAGAAGAACCTCCTAATGGGTAAGTCCCTCAACACACAATTGAAATGTCTGGGGTGGTCGAAAAGGAAGAAAGTAGATTTTTGGAGGTTTCAATGAGAGATGAGGTGCCCCAATGCCTTTTTCAGAGAGTTGCAGCCACATAATGAAAGGTTCGATGAGATTTACGATGAAGAGGGTCATACCAAAAATTGCAATCTAGAGACAAGTCATGAGATTGAATAGGAGGAGATTCTATGCCATGCTTCTCAGCCCCAACAATCGGACAAAAGAAAAGGATCAAGGAAAAAGGACCCTCAAGTCACGTCCTCCGTCAATGCCTAAAGCAAAGGGAAAAGAACCTGATGGTCCCTAAGAAGGTCCACTATGGTTATCAAAGGCCAAGTTTGAGTGGGATTAGCTGCCAAAGGATTGGAATGTACTAGTTCTGATAATGCAAAGAGGAGACGAGTCCAAGATCTAGGCAGACCTGGTGCATCAGTTAGAGGAGAAGAAGATGTGGAGTCTACTTTGTAAGGTTTTTTGTCCATCACGGCCTAGGTAAGTTTTTCTCCCTCTCTTCTTTATGCCTCTACATCTCTAGTTATTCCTCTACCCCCATCTATAAAGAAGATTCCTTCATCCACAAACCCCAATCTTTTGGTCCTTAATGAACCCCCAACCATTTTCAACATTGAACCTTGTGAAGTAAACCAACGCACCGAGCGAGAAACATCTGCTTTAGTCGCTATTGATTCTTTAATCGCCCTATCAAGGGCCCCCATTGAAAGAAATAAAACATCCAAGTTTCCCATTACTCCAAGTCCATCCTCTTCTAGAAAAAAATCTCTCCTTCCGCCTATTTCTCTTTTCACCCAGACTGGTTTTCCCTGTGCCCAATCTCAATTTGGTATCCTGCCATCTTCCACGATAACGCTTCCATTTGCCTCCCCGCAGTATCATACATATGAGGTTTCTCCTTCTGTCACACTTTTTGATCTCCCTCGAGGTTCTTCCATTGTCACACAAAGAATTGACACCCCACAGAGTCTCCAAGAGCATTTCGATGCAGCCAAATAGGTCCAACAACCCAGACAGCAAAAATGGTAGTTAAAAAATGTCGCACAATCAACTACCAAGAAGATTGAAGCTTGCTTCAATGAAGAGAAAAAATTCTTTGTTGATCACTACCATGAAGTCGCTCGTATCCAAGCTAGAGGGATAAATGCAAATGAAATATTATGACATCAAAGCCATGGGTTTGGATTTAAACGAAACTCGACCGCACGACAAGGTGGTCCTAGTTGCAGCCACCCAAAAGGTGGTATATGCAGATTATGAGAGGCTGGACAAAATATTGAAGAAGTGTGAGGTATAGTTGCTAAATGTAAGGGATACAATGAGCAGGTTGTAAACAGAGATCAAGGCTAGAGATGTCAAGATGGCCCACATAAGACAGATACAAAATCAACAAGGAGAAGCAACTAAGTTGCTTGAGGAGGCCCAAGGTGAATAGGTTTGACTGTATGATGAAATTGAAAAGATAAAAGTTGAGCTTATTGTTGAGCACCACAAAAATACAGAGTACCAACATACTCAAGAAAACATACAGAGAGAGTTGGATGGCATCCAATCTCAAGCTTCTAACAATCTACAAAAGGCCTAGGTGGAAGTAGAAAAGTCAAGATAAGAGAAACAAGAGATCATGTCCATGTTGCACACTAGTGACCAAGAGATCAGAAGGTTGAACTCCGAACTAACAAATGGCCTATGAGAGAAGAATCAAATGGATGAGAATGAAAGAGCAACAAAGGCTCAGTTCTGCCAAGAGTTAACTGTTGCATAAGGGTTTGGGACCCTCCCGATATTCAAGTTGATATCCATAAATTAGGAATGGATCATAGTTGTGGTTGTCATTCTCAGGCCAACTTTACAATTTTTAAGAGATTTTCGAGAATTAAACGGAAAGATTAATTCGTTGGCCAACCAAATTCTACAGATATATGCTCCCCGAGTAGCAGAATCATAGATTCTCATTTCTAGATTGTGTGTACAAATGATGAGGCCCTAAGAAGTGCAGGGATTCTGTATCGAAGGGTCACCTCAAGCAAAGCAAGTGAATTCATCAACTACCACAAAGTTGAAGCAAAGAGCAAGGAATTTTAGGCAGTGTTGAACAAAAGGGTTGATGAAATCAAGAAGGATTTCAATGTTTTGCTTAGCTTCAGTTTGCCTTCCCTTTTATCACCAGATGGAGATGTTCTATCAGTTCATCAGATCACAAATGCAATCAAACAAAAGTTTCAGACTTCTACAAAACTCTCAGGTTCAAGCGTGAAGCCTGTCATTGATGAAATCGAGCACAAGATCTTTCCCCTTTCTCATCTCTATTATCACCTTGGGGTTGTTTCGGCAAGATGGGGAGTTGTTTCCTTCAAGGAAGTATTTGAGTTAGATCAAGCATACAAGATCATTTGCGCTCTCATTCGGCCGACTAATTTGGATTGGGACGTGCAGCATTCCACCTTCCTTAAACTCCAAGAATTTCCAGAGCTCTAGGCTCATGCCTCTACAAGTGAAGGCCCCCTATGAGTTGCCAGAACTGTGAATCAATTTTTCCTTAATTGTCTTTTGATTTTTGGATTTTATGCATTTTTGGCTTTCGGATGAGTCTGTGCTTAAAGAAAAATTTGTTCTGAAAGGCACACAATGTGCCACGTGGTAGCTACGTGGATTTTGTTTATTGTCTTCCTTTCAAGAGAAAGTCGAGATACGTGTCAACTTGGTGGGAATTTTGAAATGTAACCCTTAATTTTTTTCCAAGATTTTCACAACACAAACTAGCACTATGCCAATTGATTAGCATTAGCTTCCAAAATATAATCAAACTAAATGTACTCTACACCAAGAATTTTCACCAAGATCCTTTAGAAGGTGAGGTGATAGCATATGGCAGAGTAAAATAAAATACAGTTGAAAATTGAACTATAATTGAATGCAAGTAGGCGGTGATCTATCCATAAGAGTTTCCATGCTACCACTTATTCAATGGGGGCTAAACATTACAATTTCAAACAATTCATCTGCTTAGCAGGCATCCACTCAATAGTGGGTGAATGATGAAGATACAATGTCAATTTTCTCCTCACTAGCAGTAAACCATCCAGGGGTTAAAGTGTTTGCATTAAAGATTCACAAGTAAATGCAACAATAATAATGACTAGATTAGTACTACTAGCTCACAGTTTTACAATGAAATAAATCTAAAATTTACTAGTGTTACAGTAAAAAAATCAATGCAAGCACTTGAAGGATGATTCTTCCAACTTCTAAACCTCTCAAATAAAGAATTACAAACCAAAATCTGGATTATTAGAAATCTGATATCAAAACCAGCAAATTGAGATTTCTTACCAGCAACTAGCCATCATGAAATTGTTCACTTCTTCACACCAAATGATCCTATCTCCTCCAAATGGAATGCACATGAAGCTACCAACATAAATTCCCAAGAAATATTGCATAACATGGCAAGAGCTAGGTCTTATATAAATCAGCAAAGTGTAATTTTCTCAACCAGCAACTAATCAAACACCCAAATATTCATAACTCTCATAATTCTTCACCAAATCACCTAAAATTGGAAGCAGTTATTCAAAAGAGACTTAGCGACCAGCACACATAAGAAAGACCTTGCAAAGTAGCCATCAAATGGAGGGCACAAATCCCAATGCTAGCTTATTGAAATGGTACGGCCCTAGAAGAGGGTGACTTCATTAGATAAAAATGGAGACTTCAAATTAAAATCTGAAACTTGGCATAAAGAGTCGCATTAACTTAGAAAGAAAAGGAGCCAATACCCATAATCAGATAAAAATCATATGAAGAGTTGTATATAAAAACCTCCTTCAACCATGAAATAACCGACAAACACAAACTAGAAATTATTACCAAATTCTTTAACATTGATGCAAAATATGCACTTTTGAATGAAGGACACTCTCAATCCACCATCTAGGGAACCATAGTTTCATGCCCAAAGAATGGAGTAGAATTGCTAAGCTTCCCCTTAGTCGGGTTATGAATTCAATCCAGCAGCATTTTGATGTAATTTTCCAAAGATGAGAAATGAATGAGCAATGACCTGCTTTTATAGAATTGAAGATGACTGTTGGCTTTCCATCTTCCTCCAAAAGGGACGCCCATTTTACTTTTAAAATAATTTAATTTTTAAAACATTTGATTCACCTTTTTCTCCTCTTCATTTTGGCGTCCAATTTTCCTTAGGGAAATATTAAACATTTAAAAAAAAAATTATTTAATCCCTTCATGAGGCATCCTCCCTCAATGGCCCTATTTTAAAACAACATTAAGTCATTAATCTAGGCCATGGGGCCTAAAATGAATTTTAAAACATTAATGAATTAAAATAAATCATTTCACCAAAATGAGCCTCAAAATACTGAAAGCCAATTATGTTCCAAACTGCACTGCCCAAAATGGAAACTGAGTTGATTGTTGATGCTCTTTCCCAAGATGGCACTGCTAGAAATAAAACTTACTAAAAATAATAAATTCTGAGAAGTTGCCCAATGCCTTTGCATGTCATACCAGTATAAAGCTCTCTGAAAACCCAGAAATAATCCACAATCCAAATCTTGAAACTCCAATGTGTTGGCTAAAAATAAAAAGTTTTGAAAAAGGTTTCCAGATGGAGTGCATGTCACACCATTCTAAACCTCTTAAAAAACCCAAAAAACTCCACCAAACATGCATCAGAAACTCTAACGTGCAAACCTTCAAAACAGCTTCAAAACCCCTACAAGATAGGAAACCCTAATTTAACCTTTGATGAGCCTACAAGCTTCCAGAAATAGGCTATCAATCACTGAAGGGTGTATAGCTAAAATGGGGAAATTACAAATTTCCTCTAAGGCTATTTTCATAAATCTAAGATTCGTTGCCCGCTAGACACGTCATCTCTTTGCTTTGGGTAGGTTGCGCTCTTAATGAGAAATCTCTTTTGGAGCTTGTCGAAGCATGTTGGGTTTTTCTTTTTTTTAGGTTGGAACCTTCAAGTCGGTGTCGTCGATCTACGTGATTGGTCAACTAGATTTTTCCAGGCTATTTTCTAGGATCTAATTTCTTTCAGATAGCAATATTTGCTAAATATCTAAAGGAAATTAATGAGGAAGTTTGGAATTAATGAGAAAATATTGTCGTGATCTAATCAAAGATCTACGATCAGATCGTGAGCTATCAGGTGCAAGCATCTGGCATTATTTACTTATGGAATGTTGGTGGTGTTTCTCTCTTTTCAGCTATAAATAGGAGGCGACAATGGAAAGAAGGAGTTCCCTCTTAGTTCCTTTTTTGGAAAAAGTTCTTTTAGTTTTCCTTAGATATAGAGATATTTTCAAAAGCTAAAAGTTGGCAAAACACTGCTTTTCTCTAGCATGTTATATTGTTTTAACTCAAACTATTATCAAATTGGCATCTGACCTTTGTCTCAAGTTCATTTGATATTTAATGTTATGAACTGTTTGGAACAAATCATTGAAACTGTGCATGTTATGGCCTTTATAAATTTCTTTCTTTATGCTTTCATTCAAAATAAAACATTGTGTTAAGCTTAATTCAAATAGTTTGAATAGTTGATTTCCATATTGTAGGCTCATATGATATAGTAATAAACTACGAGAATTGGATTATGTCTATTGAACTTCTCCAGTTTCTTTAAGGGTTGTTTTTTCATATTATGTTGTAAAAAGAGGAAGGGTTTATGCTATTTCTGAATGTTTTTCTATTAATCTTTGGAACTTTTATGCTTGATCGGACCTTAATGAGCACTTCCTGCGGGGAGATTTGAAAGACTGCACTATGCTTGTATTTAGCCTTTGCTCTTCGTTCTCTTCCCAACAATGAAGGGTCGTGGCATTTTGTGTCTAATATATCATTCATAGAAAAAGAATTGAGTTTGAAATGTTGTAAAAGCTTTGGCGCATTGCCATTTTTATGATTTATATTTACATTTCATTTTACCCTTTTCTTCCAAACTCATAGAACAGTCAACTTTCTATAAAAAAAAAATCAAAGGTATTCAGTGAGGCACAAATTGGTCCCCCACTCCCTGAATGTCCCATAAGGTTGTTGGAGAGTCACAAGCTTTGATGATCAACACCTAGCATATTTGAATTTTTTTTTTTAGTTTTAGGTCAATCGGAGGAGATTTGGGTGAGTTATGAGCATTTTGGTGAGCTAGGGCATCACTGATCTGATTTTTTGATCGCTGCCATATCTATATCAGACCTAGTATTTCTTCTTTATCTTCATGTTTTCATATAGAAAATCCTTGTATTTACATTAGAAATTTTTGGCTCATATTCTAGCTATCACTTGATATGTATATATCATTTATAGTGCATTTGAACATGGTATTGTAACTTTGATTCAATAGTACTGATCAACTCTTCTTTATTTTTTCTCTTTATTTTCAGTTGTACCTACTGAAAAGTGGAAGAGGCTAGCTTGTTGCCTAAACATTTCATTTCATTATTTTACTTTCTATTTGTACCCACTGAAAAATGGAAGAGGTTGGCTTGTCACCATATGTTCTCACCTTGCCCACACTAGGATTTGGTTGATCAGAAAGTGAAGGGTTGCATTTCAAGTTTGGTTGTCTTTCATTTATCTAACGTTAATGGGTGAAATTCTTGTGTTGAAAAATGGAAAAAAGTAAGGGGGATATTTCATGAAGCTATTACTTGCCCAAGTACAAAGACTCAAATCTCAATCAACTTCTTACATTTTGTATCCATCTACAAAAGAGGAGGCTCTTAAGTACAAGTTTCCAAACTTCAAGCAAGATAAGCCTCCTGAATACTCAAGTAAGTGTTCTAAATTTGAAATACCAAATATTGGAGGTACTTTTTCATTGCAAGAGTTTGTGCTTGAGAAAATTCATCCTACTATTCATCAAGAAGATCCCACTTAAGAGATTTTCCTACCTCAAGAAACTCGACAAACTTCTCAAAACCATTCACCAAATCAACCTTCTTGTCCTAGCATCATTTCCCTTTATAAAGGAGAACCTATTTTTTATCAAGGTAATTGGTTTAGTGGAAAAGAGGAGTTTTTTGAGGCAAAAGAAGATCAACTTGTAGCGTATCAACCTCCAAGTGGTATAAAAAAATCAGACTTGTTGCAAGAGGGTGATGAGAATTATCAAATAGGACAACAGGTTGAAAAGAAATTTAGAGGGGTTGAATGTGATGTTTTGACTAAGTTGTTTTATGCACTTCCATTTTTAGTTAAAGGTGAAGAAAATGTATTAATGCTTATGTCAACAGATCAACAGGGAGAACAAGATAACAAGCAAGAAGGGGGTGGTGAATAAAAAGAGTCTACATTTTGGTTTGATGAATTGCCTTCTTTTGTTGAACAAGATGAAGAAGACATGCTTATACTAACATCAGCATCAACAATAGGTTTAGAACAAGGAGATACAAGCAATTTCAATAAGCTATTGATCTACAAAGAACAAAATGAAAATAGCTTTGTTTTGAAGAATGGAAAAATTGATAAAAATGAGGAGTGTAAGTTGGAAATTGATGAAGGCATTTTCTCCAGCATCATACAAGACTTCTATTCAAATATTGGTTTCAATATTTTATCTCTTGAATCAATAAATTGTGAGTAGCACAAACTAGAGGAGAAAACATCCATGTTTCCAGTTGAACAACATAAACCAAATCATTCCAAACTACATGTTGCTAAAGAAGTAGTCCAGAAAGAGGAAACTAGCAATGAGAGTTTGAAGTTTTTTTGTTTAGGAGGGTGTCCTATCAGAAATTTAGCTAGGATGGAGGCCCATAAAGCATCACAACTCATGCTTGCACCCAAGTGTGAAGTTGCAACTGAGGAAGGATACTTTCATATTACCTATGCACTTCAAGGTAGTAGTATATATGATAAACATGAAGGGATGGGTAGGTTTATTTGCATCATTCATGAAGTATTGCAGTAGTGTATAGAATATCTATTTGTGTTTCATCTCCTCTCAACAGTTTATGATCATGTAAAGCATCCTATGTTGGTAAGAAAAGGAAGTTATTTTGCAAAACCAATTATAGGATTTGTTTGAGCATAACTAATGTTCATTAGTATAGGTTAGGATAGGTGGTCTTTCTTGCTAATAAGTTTTGTTGCACAAGGTTTTAAGTGTCATTTCCCTAAGTGCTTTATGCACAAGTTGTTTCTTGTAGCAGGATCTTTTAAATTGGAATAGGTTGGTAGCAATATTTTTGATGAGGCAAAGAGTTTTTGTTTTTTATTATCCATATGAAGACTCCTTGCCCAATGGAAGGATGCAGGCAGCTGGTCAATTATTCAACATATAAATAACCCCCTTGAGATTGCCAAAATGTTGTCTGATTTTTATGAGAAATTATAACAAAAGAAAATTGTGAAATCAACAAAGCATGCAAAAATAATAAAGGAGTTCATTATCTTCAAGGAAGTCAAAGGGAAAAGGATAAGAATTAAAAATATCTTATCCAAAAAAGATAAAGATCACAAATATCTTATCCACAAAGCATAATGATGACAACTCATAGGATAAGGTTCACAGTTCATAAAGCAAAAAGGTTAATCTTATCCACAAAGGATAAGGATGACAACTCAAAGGAAAAATATCTAAAGTAAACATGACTTTATAAGTTTAAGCTCCCAAAATCTAAAAATAAGAGGCCTATTCTTTGTTGCAAAGGATGGAAAAAGTTTATTGTGACAAAGTGACATTCAGATCTTAAATTTTTTCAGTCAAAATTTGGTCTTTAATTTTATAAGTTTCTTCATTGATTGCATCTTCAACCTAGTTTCACTTTGAAATATGTAATTTCTCCTTCTCAGCAGTGATCTAGCAATTGGTCGTTAGCCTATTCCAGAGACCCATAGGCTACTCGAAAGTGGAAATTAGGGTTTCCAATCTTCTTGGGGGATTTTTTGGCTTTTTTTTGTGGCTTGCACTTGGAGTTTCGAAGTTTGGATTGTGGATTCTTTCTGGGTTTTCAGAAAGCTTCGCAATGGTATAACATGCAAGTTGATCTAAGCAACTTTCTGAATTTACTATTTTTAGTATATTCTATTTCTGGCAGTGCTCCTATTAGCATCAACACATTGGACTTTCCTCTTTTGACAGTTCAGTTGGTAATGTGGATTTTTGGCATTAAGGTGATTTTATTTGGAGGGATAAGTTATTTTATATTATTAATTTTATGTTTTCAATTTGGACCCAAAGGGGACTTGAAGGGTGGACACATCATCAAGAGGTTGATTAAAATATCTCTAAAGTGAAAAATAATGCCTTGGGAAATGGATGCCAACTTTGAGGAGATATTATAAAAAATTTATTATTTCCTTCTCATTTGGGACGCCAACTTTTGGAGGGAAAATGAGTCAACTAAAATTCAAACTTTCTCCTTGGTCTTTGGGCGCATCTTTTGGAAGCTTCTTTCAGAGTCTATAAAAGGATTTTCGCTTCATTTCTTTATCCAATGTTTACAGTACTGTTATCCTACTGAAATGAATTCAGGAAAAGTTCTTCGAGGCATACATACCTCCTAACAAGGATCAGTCTTCATGTTTGAAAGATAACACCTAGCTGATATTGAGTTATCTTTTCATATTAGGAGTGCAATTGGAGGTTGTAGTTGGATTTTTGGATGTTTTTAACAATTTTGTGTTGTCGGATGCAATCATGGTTGAATGAGGTTTTGCTTGCTAGAGTCTAGGATATTTTATTTTAATTATGGGCATTCAAGATATATTTTCCTTCACCCTAGGTGACCCTTCATGTGCAATTCTAGATTTTATTATGAAGAATTGGATTTTTTAGAGTTCGCCCCTCTGGGAGGGTTGTACCATTTTCCTGGAGCTTAGGATTCGATTAAAAATTAATATAAGTCCTTGGGTTGGGTTTTCAGTGTTGTATCTTGATTGCTATCATCATAATTAGTTGATGCATTTGGTTTCAATTCATTTGGGTGAGTTTTGGTGGAGTTATGAGCAAATTAGTGGTCTAGTTAGTTGTTGGTCTGCATTTTATAGTTGTTAGTTTATCATATCAGATTTGTAGAAGTTGGTCATTCGGGTGTGTTTCTTATGGAGTGTGATTTATGGAGTTTTGAGAGGCTTTCTATACATTTGCAACATTTGGAGAACTCTAATATAGTGTTATTTGTAGGATTATTCTCATTGTAAAGTTGTTCAGTAGTACTCTCCAACTATTTTAATTATCTTGCTTATTTCATTGTATTCCCACATTTGTGGAAGAGATTGGTCATGCTCAGTCTACATTGGATTGCATTTACATACTGCTGATCGGTTGATTCATCACAAGTGCATAAGATCCCCAGCGCCATATGGTAAAAGGTGCCAATTTTTTTCATGAGTTCAATTTCCCTAAGGACTTGGTCATAAATGAATTTGATTTGAATAAGCAGGAGTTGAATAAAGAGAAATGGGTAGCTTATGATAAGCTATTGGCTATTATACACAAGATGGATTTAAAGTATGATCCATTGATGGAATTCTGTCCCTATCATAAAAAGATTGATTTTTTGATGGATAATTTCAAAGAAATCATGAGTATTCTGATGACCAAGAAAATAAATCTGGACTTAGACTTGGGTATATAGGAACAAGTTGCAAGGCCATTTGAAGAAAGGCCAACCTACTAACCTCTTGATGACAAGCCTATTTACAGGAGGAAAAGGGATGAAAGTAGTGATGAAGAAGAAGAAGATAGAAAGGGAAAGTAGATAATGAAATTGCATGAACAACTAGGTCCACATCCCAAAACACCTGGGGCAATAAAAGTAATTGATCTAGAGTCATCACCTGAGAGGAGTCCCTCTTCACCACCATCAGCGCCAAGCCCCAAGAGGTGAAGTATTGAGCAGTCCCAGGAGGACTCGGTGGATGAGCTTATTATTACCGATCAAGATATGCAAATGGGCATGCCTTCCCCTCCAAGACTAGTTGAGTTGGTTTTATCAGACCTGCACATGAAAGGTAAATGTGTGTGAGATGCAAGAATGGAGGCTTGTAAATAATTTTTGGATGATGATGCCTTTGTGAAAACACCAGTCTTCTTGCAACTCACACACATTTACCTTTCATGTGCAGGTCTGATAAAACCAACTCAACTAGTCTTGGAGGGGAAGGCATCATCATCCAAAAATAGGCATGCATACCTCCTAACAAGGATCAGTCTTCATGTTTGAAAGATAACACCTAGCTGATATTGAGTTATCTTTTCATATTAGGAGTGCAATTGGAGGTTGTAGTTGGATTTTTGGATGTTTTTAACAATTTTGTGTTGTCGGATGCAATCATGGTTGAATGAGGTTTTGCTTGCTAGAGTCTAGGATATTTTATTTTAATTATGGGCATTCAAGATATATTTTCCTTCACCCTAGGTGACCCTTCATGTGCAATTCTAGATTTTATTATGAAGAATTGGATTTTTTAGAGTTCGCCCCTCTGGGAGGGTTGTACCATTTTCCTGGAGCTTAGGATTCGATTAAAAATTAATATCAGTCCTTGGGTTGGGTTTTCAGTGTTGTATCTTGATTGCTATCATCATAATTAGTTGATGCATTTGGTTTCAATTCATTTGGGTGAGTTTTGGTGGAGTTATGAGCAAATTAGTGGTCTAGTTAGTTGTTGGTCTGCATTTTATAGTTGTTAGTTTATCATATCAGATTTGTAGAAGTTGGTCATTCGGGTGTGTTTCTTATGGAGTGTGATTTATGGAGTTTTGAGAGGCTTTCTATACATTTGCAACATTTGGAGAACTCTAATATAGTGTTATTTGTAGGATTATTCTCATTGTAAAGTTGTTCAGTAGTACTCTCCAACTATTTTAATTATCTTGCTTATTTCATTGTATTCCCACATTTGTGGAAGAGATTGGTCATGCTTAGTCTACATTGGATTGCATTTACATACTGCTGATCGGTTGATTCATCACAAGTGCATAAGATCCCCAGCGCCATATGGTAGCATGGTAAGTGTGAATAAGGTGTAAAGAACAAAAGACACTTCTTAATACGACATTATATCAAAGATAAATCAAATTGAATAAATTCAAAGCAATAATCTACTAAAAGCATCATATTTCTCTCTATCTCCAAAGATTTATTAAATCATTGTGGCTCCTAGATCATGAGTGCACTATGATTGTTAAAATTACAATTCAAAGAATGAGATGGATGCTAAATATAGGAAACTAATCCTATATGATGATTTCTAAGTGATTAAACATGAAAATGGACAAATGAAGAGCTACAGGAGGTAGCCATGATATGAAAACTTGATTGCTTGATGCTTGAATATTGAATGTTGAATGCTTGATGCTTGGATTCCTGCAGAGTAAGAGTGCATAAGTTAGATTATCTGGCTCCTTTTCTTGGTTCAATGAGGCTGTATTTATAGATTTCCCGGCTATAGAAATGCACAGGGATGACATTGAGAGGCTTGGATTCAATTTAGAGTATTGAATGGTGAAAGATGGAGGAGATTGAGAGAATTTTGGTGATTGTCTCTACCCATGAAAACACTAGGCAAGAGAAGAGGAAGGATTGATGGAGGAGGATTGAGAGAAGATTTTGGAATTTGTCTCCAATTTGTCTCCAATTTGTCTCCAAAACTTCCCGTGAAGTTTCAAAGCATTAATTTTGACATAAATTAGACATAGGATATCTAATTCAATTTTGAGGAAATATAGATAGAATATTCTTTATGCCTTTATTCAAATACTTTTGATTTATTTAACTTAGCAAAAGAGGGATAAATAATTTAATAAAACGAACTATAGGATAGTTTATTAAATTAAATAGAAGAATATGGCAATTAATCAATAAAGTATTTTAATCTTTATTTAATTAATTTAAGATTGATGTGATAGAATAAAATAGGGATTTGATAATTAAATCAAACAAAGTATTTAATTTTGTTTATTTAATTTAAGATGAGAAGAATTTAAATGTGAATGTGAACGTCAACTATATAAATAAATATTTCTATTTATTTGATAGTACAGGAATTTAGAATAATTAATCAAATAATTCATATTTAATTAATCGAATGCTCCAGACCAATTTTAGGTATATACAAGCACCATACCCATCTTGGGTTTGAGTTCGCATTCTTGGGTTGGGTTACTTTCAGCATTGTAAGTTCTATTTCTAGTCCTCCTGTTGAATAAGTGGTTGATTTTATTGTTACTTTCAGCATTGTACTTCTTCGAGCATTGAAGATCCTCGACGCCATATGACAAAACCATCCTTATCTTGAGATTGTGTGTGCATTCTTGGCATAGAGTTACTTTCCAACAATTGGTTTATGATTTCCCTAACATTAACCGGTGAAATTGATGTGTTAAAATTGAAAAAACTATTGGGGAACATTCCAAAATAATGGTTGTTTGTATGCTTGTGATGTAATTTTTTAATGCTTTCTAGAAAACAGTCATTGTAGCAACCTTCAATGAACCAAAGATCAGTATTTTTGCCTCTATTTGTTTCAATTTTATTTGTGTATGAAAGTAAAGCAAGTGTTATTGTGACTTCTATGACTCCTTCATTACTATTGTTCTAAGTTTACCTCTGAATTATTGTTGCAAATTACTATGTGAAGCTTTAGATTGAGTTTCATAAGTTGTGTTGCAGAAAGGAAGTAGAAATCTGCTATATTTGGTGTATCACCTTCCTTTTTTGTTTTAGATTCAGATTATCAATTCTTTCTTATCTATTTTTGAGCAAAGATGTTTAGTTAGAGTTAGTATTTAGGTTATTTACCAAGGGGAATTTTCTCTTTAATCAGAGGTTGACCTCAAGTTTCACAAGTCCCACAACTTGAGAGGTCATCCCATGTTTCACAGAATAGTTGGATTCAAGATTTAGCAGGGTGCATATTCCAAGTGATAACATTTCCTATTTGTCCACCCATAAGAACTTCTACTTTTGTTCCAACCATAATTATATCTCACATGTGCTATACAATCTCTTTCTTTGTGACCAAAATGATTGCATGAAAACAATAACCATAAAAGAATCTTTTGAACCTGGTCATATGAGGTTGTCTCGAAGGGAAAGATCTTCTAAATCCATTCTCATCCTTTTTTATCTTTGTGAGGAGTGTTTTTTTATATGGATCTTGACTCTCTTTCTTCTTGTTGCTTCCACTTTTGATAGGGCTTTCACGGCTTCATCATACCTCTTTGGTTATTTTCCAATTGACTTCTTTGGTGCCCCTTTGGATTCTTCTTTATTTTCCATCCGATTTTCCTTATATCCAAGACCCATCCTTATAAATAGTGACATTTGTCTATTTATAATATAATCCAGAATCTGAATACTCTTATCAAATTTGAGGCTTCGATTCAACTTAGTAGTTGTCTTTTCTAGTTCCTTTCCCAAAGAAACAATCTCAAACTCTAGTCATTCGTAATCATCTTCGTTTTTTTCAATTGGATTCTTACCTCTTCTTTAATCCATTTCCTTCTTCAATTTGAATTTTTAGATCAATGATCATCTTTTCAAATTCATCAAGACTTTGTGATAACTTTGCCTTACATTCACACTCCTCTTGAATTTTCTCCTTTTATTGTCTAGTCTTTTTAAGTCTCTTGATTTTGCCTAGCGCATAAATAATTTTGTGAGATGTCCCTTGATAGATTTGGCCTTAAACTTGCTGATTTGAACCTTGGGAATTTTTTCAAACACTTTCCAAGCAAAATTTGTACTTGTTGATTGAAGTTCTTTTTGGTATTTTTCAATGTAAGAATGATTTTATGCATTCAATGGACTCAAATGAAATGTGTAATTGACTGGTCTTAAATGAGTATGCAAAGTAACTATGGTTATATGACTTTCCAATGCAGCTATATGACTGAAATATGCATCTATAGCCAAGGGACATTAATGCAAACACTTGGAAAGCAACCTACATAACTGAATTCTTATGTAATAATGAAACTACAACAATGAGAATTTTATCAAACACTTATCATGCAATCCTAGAATGTAAATGATGACTTTAAAATATTAGCATTAAGACAAACAGTTGGTGTGTGAATTGAAATGAATGCTACAACAACTTAGCATTTGATCAAACACTTGACCCGCCACTCATACAATGAATGTAAGGTACTTATCAATTGAATGAACATATTTTCATGTCCCCTTCTCACTAGCCACTCAGGATGTCGCTTTGCCTTTTCAATTCCCAAAGGCAAATGTCATAATATGGGAATCATTTATTTAATTACCTTTTTATTGCCTAAGTTTCAATTAATCTTAAAAGGCAATAAAAGTAATTAATTAAATCATTTTTATAAAATTACTATATTAAAGCTCCAAAAGGTGACTTAATGAAATATTTTGAAAGTGAACTTTACAAAAGTCACTTGATTTGGTGAATGGGAAAAAATTAAAAGAAAAGAAGAATTCATTTTCTCAGGCTTTTTTGGAAGGGATACAAAATAATGAATGAAATCTTTGGTCGATACCTTTTGCTTGAATATTTTTCACGATAATAATGATACAGCCCAAAGCAATGTTAGGGCAGCCAGTAGGGTTACTTTGAGGTGTCTCATGCCTCAATTCTTGGGGGATCATGATGCTACAAACCAGGGGCAATAAGCTCAAGAAGAAGATTTCACAAAATATTTTAGGGAATATAAAACTCTAGGAGTGAATTTCATGTGGCGATGTAATTAGGAGATTTTTGCACCATCAAGTATAGGAATAGGCCAAGAAACAATAATAGAGGGCAAAAAAATTAGGATTTGCAACGAAAGGTTGGGAAACTTGCAATCCCTTCCTTTGATGGGTCTGGTAAATGTTTAGCTAGAGCTTAGGTACAAAAGTTGGACACTTACCTATAGCTTAATCCTATGTTAGAGTTTGAAGCCATTAAGTATGCTACTCCATATTTGGATGGTGAAGTGCATGAATGGTGGTACCATGGGCTTGTCACATTGGGCCATGCTAATATCACATCCTACTTGGAGTTCCCACAAAAACTGATAGACAAATTTGATCAGAAGGATCCTGAACTTCATTTTAGGGAGTTAGCACAACTTAAGCAGAGTGGCTCAGTAGATGCTTATATTTTAGAATTTTAGCGATTGGTAGTCATGGTGAGATATTTCAAAGCAACAGTTGGGTATTCTCTTCATTGAGGGTCTATCTGGACCCCTTCTTGGGTGCATAAAGGCTTTCAAAACCAATTCCCTATAGGATGCAATCACTAGAGCTAGATACAAGGAGTTCTCCACACCAAAAAACAAAACCCCTTCTAAACTTTTCATTCCTTAGAAGAACAGGGGCAAGAAGTCTTTTCAAAAGAAGGGAAACATGAAAAGTGATCCAGATGAGGAGTATCACAAGAAATGCAAAAAGGGAATTTGTTGCCATTGCAAGGAACATTCGGATCTAGGTCACGATTGCCTAGGAAAAGGCAAGCCTCACCTTATTGAGGTTGTGTATGAGGATGAGAGCAGTGATGATGAGCCTTCTCAAGATAATGATGACAGCAGTTTAGATGAGGAGTAGCCTCAGGGAGAGGGTGAGAGTGGTACCATTGCTACCTTATCGGGCACTCCTAGATTTAACTTCTTCAGAGTTAGGGGAGTTTTATAGGGTCAAAACATCATAGTGTTGATTGATAGTGGGGCCACCCACAACATCGATGCAACCCTAGTGGCAAAGCAGAAGTTGCTAGCAGAGGATTTTGAAGGATTTGATGTGATGGTGGTAGATGGTTATAAGATGACATGTACTAGGAGAGTCCCACAGTTTCCTATCACTATGGGCAATTACACACTCATAGATGAATTATATGTGGTGGATTTGGGTGACACTCATGCTATACTTAGATTTCAGTGGTTACACTCATTAGGGAAGTATACATATAATTTTTAGACCATAGAATTCAAGTTCATGACAACAGAGGGACAACGAGTGGTGTTTAGGGGCATGTTGATAGGAGCACCCAAGGTAGTATCTGACAAGCGTATGGAGAGTATCTTTCGACATGATGAAATAGCTTGGGTGGTAGAGTGTTTGATCACCAATAAGGGGTCTATAGATTCAAGGCAACCATATCATGTTGGCATTCAAGAGCTTGGGTAAGCATGATAGGGTTTTTGGAGAGATACCTCTAGGGAGACCACCCGATCATGGTTTTGAGCATACCATTGAGTTGGAGGAGGGGGCCAAGCCAATGATCACTACCCCCTATCATCATCTGAAGAAACTTAAGGATGAAATCGAGAGAGCAATCAAATAATTGCTTGAGATGGGACACATTAGACCAAGTTCCAATCCATTTGATTCTTCTATGGTCTTGGTGAAGAAGAAGGATGGAACCATGTGGATGTGCATTGATTATCGAGCTCTGAATATGAAAACCATTAAGAATAGGTACCCCATACCCAAGATAGATGATTTTTTGGATGAACTTCATGGGGTAGTATACTTTTCAAAGATTGTTCTTTGTTTAGGGTACCATTAGATCAGAGTCAGAGAGTGGGACATACACAAAACAACATTTCGTTGTCACTATGGGCACTATGAGTTCCTGGTCATGCTGTTTGGTTTGACAAACACCCCTACCACATTTTAGTCTTGCATAAATCACATATTCCATAAGCAGTTGCGTAAATTCTTGTTGGTGTTCTTTGATGACTTGCTCATATATAGCAAGACTTGGGAGGAGCATTTGAGGCAGCTTGATGAGATCTTGTCTATCATGGGCGAGAAGTCACTCTACGCAAAGGCTTCAAAATGTGATTTTGGACTCAAAGAGATATTATATTTGTAGCATGTGATCAGTGTAGATGGAGTGAAGGTCCATCAGGAGAAGATATAGGCAATACTTGATTGGCCACCACCTAGGACTCTCACAAAATTGGGATGTTTTTTTGGATTGTGCAGTTACTACAGGCAGTTTGTGAGGGGATTTTCACAATTGGGAGCACCTTTGACATTTTTTACTAGAAAGGGTGCATTCAGTTGGTCAAATGAGGCACAACAAGATTTTTATAAGCTCAAGGATGTGATGAGTATTTGTCCCATAATTTGCACTTCCACCCTTCACACAGCTATTTGTTATAGAGTGTGATGCCTCAGGTGAAGGCATAGGAGCAGTGTTGATGCAAAACTGACACCCCATAGCTTTTGAGAGTCATAAGTTGCGGGGACCAAAGAGACTATAATCCATCTATGACAAAGAGATGCTCGCCATTATGCATGCTTTGGAAAAATTGAGACAGTGTCTAGTTGGAGGGAGGTTTGTGGTGAGGACCGACCACAATAGTCTTAGATACTTCTTGGAGCAGAGGGATTTGAATGAGACAACAAAAGTGGGCCAGTAGGATACATGCATATGACTTTGATATAGAGTAAGTGAAGGGGAAGAATAATGTGGTTGCAGATGCCCATTTCAGGAGGCCTTCAGCGTGCTCCCTTTTTGAGATTTCCACCACTAGTAGAATTTTGCAAATAAATGACTATTTGAAAAAAATTTAGTCACGTGACTAACACTAGTAGAATTTGGCAAATAAAATGACTAATTTGGTCATTTATAAGTGACTAATTTGGTCATTTATAAGTGACTAATTTGGTCATAGGGTAAAATCACAACTAAACGACTAAATAAATGACTATTACTCCTCTATTCTTTTTTCTTTCAAATTTGATCATAATCCATAGAGCTTAAGCCCCCCTCATGGAACCCCTACCTAAGTGTGCCATTTGGCCACCTAGGTTGCTTGGTGCACAAAAAATACCTATTGCATGGAAGGAATTGTCTCTCAGTGCAGTCTTAAGGCCTTCACATATTTTATAAAAAAAATTAACATTTACATTCTTTAACTTGTATTAAACTCATTATGTTAATGAATCATTAATGTTTTTAACTATGATTTGAAGCCAGTTTCATAACATATAATTCTACTAGTGATTCAATAAGAGTAATGGTACATATAATACATATATATTATCAGTTATTTCAATCCATTTGAATAGATCATTTAAGGAATCAAGAATCAATAGTGTTATTCCCATAGTCCACCATGATGGGGTCAGAGAGGAAGCATGTTAGGGAGTCCTAACTTCACTACATCTTGTATACACCTAAAAATGGTCTGAAGCATTTCGATTAATTAAATATGAATTATTTGATTAATTATCCTAAATTCCTCTACTGTTTAAATAAATAGAAATATTTATTTAATATAGTTCACATCTAATCTCGTCTTAATTAAATAAACAAAAATAAATACTTTATTCGATTTAATTATCATTTCCTTATTTCAATCTATCACATCGTTTCTAAATTAATTAAATAAAGATCAAAACACTTTATTTATTAATTGCCATTATTCTTCTATTTTAATTTAATAAACAACTATCCTATAGTTCATTTTATTAAATTATTTATCTCTCCTGTGTTAATTCAAATAAATCAAAACATTTGAATTAGAGCATAAGGAATATTCCAATCTACATTTCCTCAAAAATGAATTAGATTTCCTATGTCTAATCTATGTCTAAAATATGTCAAATTAATTGATTGAAACTTCACGGGAAGTTTTGGAGACAAATTGGAGACAAATTTGGAATTTAATCTCTCAATCCTCTTCCATCAATTCTTCCTCTTCTCTTGCCTGGTGTTTTCATGGGTAGAGACAACCTCCCTCTTTCTCTCAATCTCCTCCATCTCTCACCATTCAATTCTCCAGATTGAATCCAGGCCTTTCAAAGCTTTCCTTGTGCATTTCTACAGCCAAAAAATCTATAAATACAGCCTCATTCAACCAAGAAAAGGATCCAAATAATCAAGCTTTTGCACTCTTACTCTGCAGGAATCCAGACATCAAGCATCAAGCAATCCAATTTTCAACCATGGTTGCCTCTTGTAGCTGCAATTATCTGTTTCACATCAATATCATGCTAGTTTAATTGATTTATCATTTAGCATTACATTATCATCATCTCATTCTTTGAATTGTCATTTTAACAGTCTTATTTGCTTAAACAATCTGAGAGTAATTTTGATTTAATAAATCTTTGGAGATAAAGAGCAATAGGACGCTTTCAATTGATTACTTTGTTGAATTGATTCAATTAGTTTAATCTTTGATATAATGTCATATTAAGAATTGTTTTAGATCTTATTCACTATTTCACCACTTACAATTTGGCGCCCACCGTGGGGCATTAACCCCAATTTTATCAAAAATGTTATTTTTCTGAAAAGTGTCACACGGGTTCTCGACGTGTTTTTATTTTAGCGCTTTCGTTAAAAGATTTAGCGCTTTTGGTTGATGTTTTAGCGCTTTCGGTTTTCAACGCTTCCAGTCATTGTTTCAGCGCTTCTGGTTCATATTTCAGCGCTTCCAGTCACTGTTTCAGCGCTTCCGGTCCATATTTCAGTGCTTTCGGTAATTTAGTGCTTCCATGTCAAACTTCGGCGCTTCCGGGAAATAGCGCATCAGGTAACTATTTTAGCGCTTCGGTGTAATATTCCAGCACTTTTGTAAAAGTCAGTCTGGATCCGACGCATCCGCACCCATATTTTAATTTTTTTTCAAAGTTGGAATAAAATTGATCAATCTAGGATAGTCACTTCAAGTTTTTCTAAAATTGATCAATCTAGGATAGTCATTTCAAAGTTGGAATAAAATTAATCAATCTAGGATAGTCACTTTCTTGTTTTTCTTAAAGAAAATCTATCAATCCTAGGATAGTCGCCACATTTTTACAGTAGAAGTTAAAAAGAACATCATGATTTCTGTGAAGCAACACCTTCACATAGATTAGAAAATTTCTTTTTGGGCTTTTAAAATAGGACAAACTTATATGCTCTGCTTGTGGTGATTAGGCTTATGCTCTCCCCTTGACTCGGTGACCAAAGTGTCAGATTCACTTTTATTTCATATCATTTACGCTTTATTAAATCCTTTAGCAAGCCTGCCGTAGTGGGAAAAAGTACTCACCCTACGGGAACGACCTAAGTGGGAACAACCAAAGCCAGGTTATCCAACCCACTATAATAAAAATGCAAGTTGTTGATGAAAGTCCAACTTGACGGTAGTAGGCAAGATAACCATCCCCAAAATCTTTGTTCTAAAGATTGGGAGGTCTCCTGAGGGAGTTTATATATTTGCCACACCGAACGGAACCCTATCTATGAACAATAGAGTAGTTTCTCGCTGAGTTAGTATCCATACATTGTCATACTCATGGTGCAAGGGGAGGGAAGAATCTACCCCCAAGACACTCACCATATAATTACCAAGGACCGCTTACTCAAGGGATTCGGTATCCACTTCCGTCACTTTGAGTACACACCTGGCAATGATAAAAACACGGGCACCCTCTAGGGGGTGACACGGCTGTGTGAGTCAACGTAATTGCAAGATGTGGGCTATGAGTATAATGATGACCTACTTGTCCTTAAGTGTGATTCTGTTTGATTTGTATACAATTGTTAAAACAACCTGTCAAAATCAATAAAGATCATTTGTGATTTTTGAATATACACAATCTTTTCAGTTTTAAAGAACTTATTCAAAATTGCTTGTCATGTTTTCACAAATTCATTTAAATCATAAAGATCATCCTAAAAACATCAAATCAAAACAAATCAGGAAATCCATGCTAAGAAAGTGGAAGTCCACCACGTTTGTCCGAAAAAAATCAAATTACAATCCCAAACAACCTCTTGATTATAGAAATAAATTGAGAAGACA
Organism: Sequoiadendron giganteum; assembly: GCA_007115665.2. Lineage (NCBI taxonomy): Eukaryota > Viridiplantae > Streptophyta > Pinopsida > Cupressales > Cupressaceae > Sequoiadendron > Sequoiadendron giganteum. The sequence goes on from CM021101.1 coordinate 108,924,237, forward strand.
ACATTTTCTATATCAAAATCGGAAACTCTTTTTACAACATAGAACATTCATTCACATCACGATTTTGCTAGGGATCACTCTTTAGACTACGGGATAAACTGCTCTATTCACAGCCTTCTTTCAAAGAAGAGCTCTCACACCCACAACCGTAGTCAACGGATTCATCCTTCATATCTTTCACAGTCTCTAATACAGTATGGGCTAGACCAGATTCTACAATAGAGAAAATTGAACTTCTTATTTAAGCATTTTGGAAACCTGTTTCAGCGCTTCACTGTTTTAGCGCTTCTGGGAAATAGCACTTTTGGGCACTATTTCAGCACTTACAGTCTGTATTGTTTGTTTTCGGTAAAATAGCGCTTTTATTAAATCTTTCAGCGCTTTGGGTCTTTATTTCAGCGCTTTCAATATAATAGCGCTTTTTCAATTTATACAACGCTTACAGGCACTGTTTCAGCGCTTCTGGTCAATTAGCGCTTTGGTCACTTATTTCAACGCTTCTGGTCTCTGTTCCAGCGCTTCCGAGAAATAACACTTCTAGTATCTATTTTAGTGCTTTTAAAATAGAGAGTTTAATATTTTCACCAGTCCATCAGCCTGTCATTCTATCCATAGTTTTCATCAGAATAAAATGTCTTCTATCAGAATCATTGTCTAGGAATCAAAGTCAGAAAGGTTTATACAAATTTCCAGCTTATCAACTGAAACAAGATCTTGCAAATCACAAGTGTCGAAATCAAATACACAATCAATTACTATACTAAAGTTTCTTTATCAGGATACTATCATCCTTCATCATGAAACAAAGTATAGCGATTAACTTTTTTAAATATTGTCTCATCAATAAGATAAGTCATCTTATTCAACTTTATTTAAAAAGGTTCAAATTGACACTATCCCGCACATAAGATCAACATTTCAGAAGAAAGGGCAAAAATTTGTATGCCAATCTTAACTAGGTCCCAAAAACAGAGATTCTTAGAACAAGAAATTTTAAAATCACAAGAAATGGCAGAGGAAAATCCTTGGAATAATCTGAACCGAAATGATAAAAATGAAATAACTCTAGAGGACATCCAAGCGGCTCAACAAGATCCCAAGTTTCACATATTTATGGAGAAAATTCTAGAACAAGACATGGAAAAATATCTTTTAATGTTAGCCAAATCAGGGGCAAAACTTCCAAAGATTTCGATGTAAACCGTTTGAAAGAAACACCATAAATGAATGAGATTGAGATACCACAACCTACACAAACAATAGATCCAGTTGCCGTTTTAACATCTCAAATGCAACTATTACAATAGAAAATACAAGATATGATGTAAGGGACTACCAAGAGATCTGCAATACAGGACATTTGTCCTTATCCTTTCAACGCAATGGTTGGCTTGATACCTTTTCCAAGACATTGTGAGATCCCAAAATATGATAAGTATAATGGGAGAACGGATCCAATTGATCACATTAGAGAATTCAAAATGATGAGTCTTGAGTTTGCACAAGAAGAGACATATTTAATGTGACTATTCCCAAGGAGTTTGGGAGGATCATGTATGGAATGGTTTTCAAAGTTGAAACCAGGCATTAGAACTTTTGAGGAACTCGTTAACAGATTTATCTCTCAATACTCATTCAACATCCAACATGATGTGACAATCAAAGACCTTTACAATCTCAAAAAAAACAAGGGAGAAAGGTTCTTGTCTTTCCTCCAAAGATGGTGACACTTGTTCGCTAGGTATCCAAGGTCCATTCCTGAAGAGGAAAAGATGGAGTTGTTTATTGAAAATTTGACAGAAGAAATGAGTTATAGATTAGAACTACAATGTCCTCCAACATTTGAAAAAGTAATTGAAAATGGTCTTAAAATCGAAGAGGCGTTAGTCAAGAGAGGAGTTATCAAACATTTTAATGATAAAACAAACAATGCAAGTAACTCCTCAAATCAATACTCAAGCGGTGAGAAACCGAAATTCTAGCAAAAGAGTCGCAACACGACTATCAACGAAACGACAAATGATACCCAAAACATCAAACCGGTTTTTTATTTGACCGCATCCACATCAAAGAATCAGAACAATGAACAAAATGTCAAGTCAAATACCATACAAAACAATGATATCATAAAACTCCAGTCATATCAAAAACCATCAAATCGGTGAAGGTTTACATCTTTAGGTCAATCAATGGAATCAGTAATGAAAGAACTAGTTACTAGAGGCCTTCTCACGGCATGAGAAGCTAGGTTCTAGGACCCAAAAGTCAAACCATCATGGTGGAATGACATTGATTACTGTAATTTTCATAACAACAAGGGTCACAAAACCAATGACTATATGGAATTGAAACATGTAGTGCAAGATTTGGTGGACAGCAACAAAGTGTATGTGGAAGGACCTCAAAATAACAATGATCATTTAGCCTTCAAAGATCCTTTGTCCAATTATGACAAAGGTGCATCATCTTCAAACAGCAAAGGAAAGCACGCTAATCATGTCTATGACACAACAATCCTATGTCTATCTGAAGTCAAACATGATCATGCAGTTAACGATAACATTGTTGATAACAAAACCAACACCATTACCTCTTTGGATTTACTCCCAAGCGTGCAAAGCTCTGATAATCAAATAAATGTCTTAAAAATTAGAGAAAATTGAGAACATCAACCCGCCTGCGCTCTAACTAGGGGACAATCAAAAGTAATGTTAAAGGGAATTGGCTCCACACATGCGGTTCCACCTCCACCACATTATGATGTTATCAATCAAATGCATTACACCCCCCGAGAAAATCAAGAACATCAACCGGAAAACATCATGACTAGGGGGCAAGCCAAGGTAATATTAAAAGGAGTGGGATCTCAATGCGCAGTTACACCTCAATCTCATTATAATATTATTGATCAATTGCAAAATATCCCCACGCAAATATCAATATTGGAGCTTCTTAAGTTATCACCATCACATAAGGAAGTTCTTGAACAAGCATTAGTTGCTACAACCATGCCAAAGAATCTGGATGTTTGTCAATTCCAAGCTATGGTGGGACACCTAACTACCCCGCATTGTCTGTCATTCTCTGAACAGGATGATGTCTCATTAAATCATCCGCATAACACTGCATTGCATATCGAAGTATGTATCCATAATCATCGTGTTAAGAGAGTTCTAATAGATGGGGGAGCTGGTCTGAACATTTGCACCCTCAAATTAATCCATGCACTAGGATATTCCGATGACGCTATTGATGCTCGGAGGAAAATGACCATCAAAGCATATGATGAGGAGGAAAGATCATCCCAAGGTTTAATTGTATTACCTATTCAAGTGGGACCCATGATCAAGCATATAGCATGTCAAGTGTTGGAAAGAGAGTTAACATACAACATACTCTTAGGACAACCCTGGATTCATAAAATGCAGGCCGTACCTTCTACATACCATCAATGCCTAAAGTTTCCAGTAAATAGACAAGAGGTGACTATAGCTGCTGATTATAGTCATCCACAACATTGTGACACATTGAGAGTATCTCAAGACACCTTTGTCCCTCACAATAGGGAAGCTTCAAGATCATCATCATCCAAGAACAAACAAAGTCCAAGCATCACTACCAAGTGGGTGCAAAAGAAAGGTAAAGAAAAGGAAACAATTCATGTTGAAACAAACATTCCAGGTACACAAACTTCTCTATCAGACAACTTTCAGAAGCAAGTTCAGTTGACAGATAAAGGAATGGGACAGTACTCAATGGAGCAATTGCTTAACTTATCACAGTTAAAGCCATCTCCTAGGAAATATGGTCAACCATCAATGATCGAACCTCTAACATCTTTACCTAGCATAGCTCTTCAAGAAACATTCGTAAAATCTGGAACCATAGCGGAAGAAACAGACAATAACGTAATCCTGGATTGGCTTTACAAGGATGAAGAAACATCAAAATCTGAGATCGGTATCAAAAATGTTATCAACACACTCAAGTATGGAAAAGGAAAGGCTATTCTTGAAAAGATGGGTTATGAAGGACAAGGGCCTGTGGGATTAAGAAAAGAGGGAATCTCAGAACCTATCACACCTCTCACTCTCCACACAAAAGAAAAACCAGGACTAGGATACTCTGAAGAAGAGAAGCAGGAGCTAACAAGGACAGCTATGGAAAATGTCCTTCATTTTAGAGATGGTTCTAAAACAAACTCAAATGAATATGAATGGACCTTACCTTCTGATTTACTTTTCATTGATATTCCAGTCGATGTGATTCAAAAATATACACCTACATGTGAGGAGGGCCAAGGTTGTGGGTCTATACCATTCGTTGAGGGATCACTAAATATCAATGACTCTAGTGAGGATGAATAGAATTTGAGTGAACTAGATAACTTTGAAGAGGGTACCATCATGGATCTCGATATCCCGAATGACAATTATGACGATGTTGTTGTCCTCACCCTTACTTCCATTGACCAAAATCAATCCGATGATACCATGCCATTAATCCATCCAGAACTTATTGATTGGGAACCTATCGAACCTTTGATTGTACCAAAATTTTCAAATGATGATGCCATCATGAATTTCCTATGTCATACTGAACCTGATACAAATTCTCTCTATACTACTCATAACATGGTGATCCCACAAAGCTGGTTTACAATTTTTGAGAGGAACTGATTTTTGCTAAAATCACATATTTTTGCTAAAATCACATATTTTTAGAAAATATAATGATTTAAGCCTTAAAAAGTTATATTTTAAGGATTCCAATTGAAAAGGATTTGATCAAACCACCTTAGATCAAACCCCCTTGGATAGAACCTTGCTAGTTTTAAACCATACCTATAAATGAGTCTCCTTTACACCTATCAAAATGTTGATAAAAAATCACTTTTGATTTACCTTTTGGGGGATCAAATGAATTAATTTAAAATTTATTTGAAATTATTATGGTAGTCCTCGGAACGAGCTATCCAATGAATATAATTTTAATATGTTTTGGTTTTATTATGTATTTGTTTTTTTAGTTTTATTAAACATAGGTTTTTCATCAAAAATGAAGGTCTTTGTTCTGCACAGGTGGAAAAATAGCAAATTATCAAAATAAAGTTTTAAAAAATATGCTTTTGCTGGGTATTGATGTCCTTGATCCATTAAAAAAAAAAAAATTGAATTTCGATACATACATAAAAAGTTATGTTGTATACAGTCCGCCCATGTCTGAATTGCAATTAGTTTGACTTCGTAACTTGATTAAGGAAAAAATATTCAATAAAAAACTATGAGACCAAATGAAAGTGCTAGATATCATAGTTACAAATCTAAATTCGAAAAAATTATAATTTTATCCTTCATACAAAAAAAGTTATGTTGTATACGGTGAGTGTCACTTTTTTAAAATGTTGTTTTCTGAAAAAAAATAGTTTTCATGGGAGATAGAACAAGAAGTGCAATCTGATTCCAAAAATTCTGAAAAAAAATATTTTTAGAATCTACAGACAAAATTTGATAAGACTCTAGTTTGCATCATCTTTAAATTCCTCACGGTTTAGCCACTATAGGTGCCCGAATGTGAAGATTTAGTTAAAAATAATAATTTCAGTGTCCAATTTGGCCAAAAATTGTAAACCACTATTGTGGGATCACCCAATAGTACAACTCAGCAGGAGGGTGTCAAATCTTCTAGTTGCAAAATTGACAACAGGGAAAATAGATCTAATGGTGAAAACCATTCTATGGCAGCATTAGATCTGGAAAAAGTAAAAATAAAGAACGCATCCAACGGTGAAAACCTTTTTGAGGCGCTAAAGGGTGGAAGATTTGACACTCTCCTAGAACACTATCATGAGCGATCATCAGTTATGGTCGAACCTACACAATCAATGGACATTGGCACAGAAGAGAAGGCAAAAATCCTACATCTGGCGGAATCCATGACAGAACAAGAAAGACTGACATTCATCCAATTCTTCAAAGCAAGAAGCATCAACTTTGCTTGGTCATATTCTGATATGCCAGGTTTGGATCCCAATATGCTTATGCATCATTTGTCTTTGCCAGTAGGAATCAAACCTATTAAACAAAAATTAAGAAAAATGCACCCCCACATTGCATTAATGGTCAAAACAGAGCTAAAGAAATTACTGGATGCTGGATTCATACGATCTATAGATTATGCCGAATGGATATCAAATCTTGTGCTTGTTTCCAAGCCAGACAATAGCATCAGAATCTGCATAGATTTCAGGGACCTCAATAAAGCATGCCCGAAGGATGATTTCCCACTTCCAAATATAGACATCATTGTGGACTTGATGGCAGGGCATGCCATGTTATCAATCATGGACGGTTTCTCTGGGTACAATCAAAGAAGAATAGCTCCAGAAGATCAAGAAAATACGGCTTTTACATGTCCATGGGGAACCTTCTGCTAGAACGTCATGCCATTTGGTTTAAAGAATGCAGGAGCAACTTATCAAAGAGCAATGACGAAAATATTCCATGATATGATGCACACCTTTATGGAAGATTATGTCGATGACATCTTAGCAAAATCTACTACTAGGGAAGGACATCTGCATATCCTAGATAAAATCTTCACGCGAATGGAAAAATTTAATGTCAGGTTAAACCCTAAGAAATGTGTCTTCGGGGTTACATCAGCAAAGCTGCTAGGGTACATTGTCTCAGAAAAGGGCATTGAAGTGGATCCGGCAAAAGTCAAAGCTACAATGGAGATGCCACCTCCTAGAAACATCAGCCAACTCTGATCACTACAAGGACGGCTTCAATCAATCAGAAGATTCATCTCCCAGCTAGCAGATAGAAGTCATCCTTTCAATCATCTATTGCATAAACACATAGTTTTCATGTGGGATGAGAAGTGTGAAGCGACATTCAATCAGATCAAACAATATCTAATGTCACCACCAGTTCTCATGCCACCAACAGAAGGAAGACCCCTCATATTGTATATTGCTACAACTGATATCTCATTGGGGGCACTCTTAGCACAAGAGGATAATAAAGGAAAAGAGCATGCCATCTACTACATCAGTAGAACTTTAAATGGCTATGAAATAAATTATACATTCATAGAAAAGTCTTGCTTAGTAGTGGTGTTTGCTACTCAAAAGTTGAGACACTACATGATGGCTCATACAATGAAGTTAATTGCAAAGATTGATCTTTTGAAGTATCTACTAAGTAAAGTTGCCTTAACAGGTAGATTGGCAGAATGGGTTATGCTCCTAAGTGAATTTGACATTCAATATGTCGAAAGAAAGGCAATCAAGGAACAAATAATCGTTGAACAGCTAGCTGGAGCTCCTCTACCAGATGATCACCCAATGACAATGGACTTTCCAGATGTAGACATTATGACAGTTATGCCTCAACAATGGATTCTCTATTTTGATGGATCATGTACACAACAAGGATCGGGAGCAGGAATCTTGTTCATCTCCCCCCACAGACACACAATTCCGAAGTCATATAGACTCATGTTTCAATGTACAAATAATGTGGTGGAATATGAAGCATTGATTATTGGGGTCAACATGGCTATTCAATGGAAAATTAGGGACTTACAGGTGTATGGGGACTCTCAACTAGTCATTTATCAAGTGAATGACGAATATCAAACCAAAGATAAAAAGTTGATGCCATACAAACAACAAATAGATTATCTGAAACAGTCTTTTGAAAATATCAAGTTTCATCAAATTCCAAGAGCAGAGAATAAAGCTGCAAACGCCATGGCTACGATTGCTTCACTACTGCAATTACCTAAGAAGCGTATTTGTTATGAGTTTATGGTAGAAGAAGTATCCTGTCCTTCCCATTATCAATCGGAATCCGCTACCATATTCCATATAGAAACCATTGAACCCTCTATCTACAAAAAAACCTATGCTTACCTAAAAGATGATATTCTTCCTCCATATCTTTCCAGGAACCAAAAATGGAACTTTATCCGCCAATCCGCCCAACATACATTAATCACAGATATCCTTTATTGTCGAAGTCTTGATGGTACCCTACTCCGAAGTCTAGAACGCAATGAATCTAAATCGGCCTTATGAGAAGTTCACGAGGGTATTTGTGGTACTCACTCGAGTGGAATGACTCTAGCTAAGAAACTCCTTCATTTAGGTTATTATAGGTCATGCATGGAAAAAGAATCATATCAATTTGTAAAGAAATGTCACAAATGTCAGGTTCACAGCAATCTGGTTCATGCACCAGTACAAGAACTACATCCCTTTACAACAACATGGCCTTTTTGTCAATGGGGCTTAGATCTAGTAGGGAAAATCAATCCATCATCATCTAATGGACACAAGTTCATTATTATAGCTACAGAATATTTCACGAAATGGATTGAGGCAGTACCCCTTATTACCATCACTGGGAAACAAATTTCCTCTTTCATCTTGAACTACATAATATGTCAGTATGGTATCCCTCAATCCATTATCACTGATAATGGACGACCTTTCAAAAATCAAGATGTCCAAGAGCTATGTGATAATTCCACATCCAACATCATTTTTCAACACCGTACTATCCTCAAGGGAATGGCCAAGCAGAGGCCTCAAACAAAACCATACTCAAAATTCTCAAAAAGACGGTTAACGATGTTGGATGTGATTGGCATGTTCAACTCAACCCTGCACTATGGGCCTATAGAAAAAGCATCAGAACACCAACGGGAGCTACACCATTTGCTTTGGTATATGGATTAGAAGCCATATTTCCCATTGAAGTTGAAATTCCATCCCTTCGTGTATCACTCAAAGGTATCATTTTAAGTGAAGACTATAGGGTATCTAGGCTGCAAGAACTGGAGCTGCTAGATTAGCGTCGTCAACAAGCTGTTAATCATCTAACAGCTTATCAACAGAGGATGTCAAAGAGTTACAATCACAGGGTAAAACCAAGGGTCTTTCAAGTTGGTGACTTGGTACTAAAGGAAAATCCTAGAAATCAGCAAGACAGAGAAAAGAAAGGAAAATTTGAGCCTAACTGGCTTGGTCCATTTGTTGTCATATCAGTGTATGGATCAGGAGCATATCAGTTATCAATGTCAGAAGGGGATCTGTTTGATGAACCTATCAACAGTATTCATCTTAGAAAATTCTATGCTTAAAGTCTCCTAGTGCACGGGGAAAATTTTGAAAATTGTTTCCTTGGTGAAAACCTGGCAAATAGGCATCTTGGCGAGCACGAAAATAAAATAAAATTAAAAATAAATAATAAAAGAAAAAGAAGAAAAATGAGAAAAATACAAAAACACAGAGGGTGTAATCAAAGTGTGTGGTGAAAACTTGGAAACAGACGTCATAGGTGATTCAAAGATTAGCTTTCCCATCTATTAAGATATATGTCGGGATCATTTCATCTAAAAAGGTAGTATCAATTCATATCATATCTTTTGTTCGGCCATCATTACATCCACTATCAAAGTCATGTCACGTGTTCAACATATAACTCCATAGCTTGGGGGCAACATCTGGATATCTAGGGGCAATCTAAACGTATCAATTGCATCTGATGGTAGAAAACCAAAAACAAAGATCAAAGCATAATTTCAATCATCATCAGAAGCATCAACCATCTGTATCATATCAAAAAGCCAAAAACATGTCAAATAGGAAACTCTGAAAAGGCTAAATCCAAAAACATAGGTCTATGTCAGTCAAACTACGTGGTCTCTGTGTATGTAACGTAGGCAAGGCTAATCTTTGATCAGCCCCCAAGACCCCTAAGATAGGTTACTAGGTTAGATCTTTGTTCAAAATCTCAAAAATTCAAAAACATGTCAAAATCAGGATGGATGATCTAAAATCTGATGAATGAATGAAACACTCTAAGTAAAAAATGGATATTTTGTCCTTTTTGATTATCATTTCTTTGGAGTAACCCAAGGATGTATTGAACTAGAGGAACAAGGAAAAAGAATGATATTTTTACTGTCTGTTGTATGTACGATTATCATATAAATGTGTGAATTGTCAGGGGATGTGCTATGCAAATGTATCACCGATGACATTCAGAATTCACACACTCAAATGATAATCACTGCTTGTTTTATGCAATGAATGCTTAGGTCATCTCGGTTCAATTATACCTCGATGCTTGTGTTCGATTGCAATATCAAAAATCATGAAAGAAGTACTCAGGTCGTTATTGGTCTAACATAACCATCAATGCTTGTATTAACTTTCAACATTCAATAAAGCTCTATGATGATACCAAGCACAAAAAGACTGTTAAAATGACATCTGTTTTACATATCATGACATGGTTAAAATTAGATTGCATCCATCATCATTTATTATCTATAGAGTGTTTGTTGCATAAAGGATTCCAATCAATGATTATCTAATCTACAAATAAGACTGAGTATACTTGACATAAAATCCAAAATCATCATCGGTTACCATATAGTTACAAATCCATATTTCATCATTAATCATTTCATCATCCATACAGATTTTTGCATCATAATAAATAGTCATTTTATCACCTACATCATACAACATCATCATTATTGTACCATGTATCCATACATTTAAAAATAATAAAATCACATCATTACACCCATCAAAGATCATTCATCATAAAATCATTCCATAAAATAAAAAAGCATTTATCCAACTATCCATACATGTTATCACATCACATCATATATACACTTATCATATATTCTACACATATAAAACATCATTACATCGTCACATTTAGAATTAGATCATCATAGAATCATATAAATAAAAACATCCATCACATAGAAATCATGAAGCCATCAACATATCATATCAAATGCATCTCATATATATATCACAAATTTCAAGTATACAAGGAAAGTCTGGTCTACAAAATACATGATCCACAATGGGCTACAATCATAATATACATCATAGAAGATCACAAGGGCATCTACGACCTGCTACTGCCAGAATGAGCAGGCCCAACAGGACATGTACCAACACCACCCCCAAACGGACCTAGATCTCTGGAATCTCTGCGTGGAGGCTAGGTCACCCCCTCAATGACTATTCATGTGTGTGTCTATCCAGATCTCGACGGAGCATAACTGACTCGGTGCTCAGCAGGCACTGCATCATGATAACGGCCCCGGTAGAACTCTGCCTCTCGACCATCCCGCAGAACCTCTCTCATATAATCACCGATAGAGGTGCCATCGGCCAATCTTTGGAGGGTATCTATTGTCTCCTGTGCCCTCTCGACTATCTACCGAGCACTGTCTCACTCGGCTATCAGGGTATCAACCTATGTCTGCATACTGGCTAACTGCCCCTGTACTTTGTCTGTGCCTGCATCTGGGTCTGGGTTTGCACAAGCATACCCCGAGCCTGTACCAACTACCCCTGTAGTGTCTAAACCTGTGCCTGCAAGCCTGAAATTTTTCTCTGATAATCCACAGGTGGCACGGTCACTGCTCACCTCTTGCGAGGCCTATTCGAAGATGGACCACTGCTGATGGTTGGCCCTATCCCTCGGTCTCCTCCACTACCACCATCGTTGTCCCCACTACTGTTGCTATCCTCACTGTCACTCTCTGAGCTCTCATCTACTGGGATATCACCCTCACCCCCGGCAACATCCTTTGCCACATCCTCCTCTACTGGTAATGGTGCGGGTTCATCAGGAATGGTGATGCGAGGAGGGGGGACGAAAGCCAAAAATGTCGCGTACTCCTCTGTCACGGGTGCCTCTGCAATATCCCTCTACATGTCCGAGGGAGATGGTTATAATGTACTGTACCCCTCTACTACAACATCATAAGATAATGTGGGACCCCAATCCGTAATATCCATCCATCGTCGTGCATAGTGGGCTACCCCCTATGGCATACACTGAATAATGCCATACTGTCTATACACCCGATGCAGCAAAAATCTCTCAATCACAAAAGGAGTCTGACCAATGAGGTACATAGAGTCACAAAGGAAGCCCAATACTGTATCATCCTCGTCCCACTCCTCATAGTCAAGGTATGGGCACCATGTCACTGTCTCAGTATCATCAAAAACTCTCCTCCAGTGCTCTAACTTGCCCATCCAGGCTTGTGTGAACCGACCACTATATCTAAATACATACAGTCTATCGACTGGTTTGTCTACAATGGGAAATGGCCGACAAATAGCAAAATGCTCCCAAACCCATATCTGTAATAGGGTCACCCTTGCGGATATACTACGTGCACCTAGGTACACAATGGAATGAAGATCATGGTAAAGATGTGCTAACATGCACATCCCCCACGCATATCTGGTACCATGTACCAACATGCTCTCCAGTGTCCTACCCCACCCAATGAGGAATCCCTTTGACCTGTGATCAGGGCAAAGGAAACCTCCAATGAATCCAACTAGCACTGCTGGTAGTGTCGCATACGAATCCGTGATCCTCCGCCATCGAACAATCGAACCCTCAATGTCCTGATCTTGAAATACTCGACGGAGAGCATCTCTGCTGCTGGTCCCATGAGAGTCATATGTAACTATCTCCCCCATGAACGGAATGCGTAAGATACACCACACATCCTCTTGTGTGACTGTCATCTCACCGATAGGTAGGTGAAAGGTGTTGTGGTCGCTATGCCACCTCTAAGCTAACACGGTCAACAAACCCTGATTAATCCTAATCTGGGGCATATCAAGTAAACTCGTAAGGCCACGATGGCCTATCACCTAAAGCTCATCTGGTGTCAGATGAGGTATCAAATCTGTAGTCTGCGGAAACCTCTCTCGCATCTGGAGAGTACCCAGGTCCTCCTATTATCATAACGAAAAATCAACAATCAGTGAACTATGTCGGGAATTAAATGTCATTCTACTATCAAGTCTATTTTAAAAGCTTTGGTATGAATTTTCGATCAAAATTCATAGGTGAACATCCAACCTCAACTATCATGAGGTTCATCAAAACATTATCTAGATCTTGCCAATCATGGGATTTATCATATATTGAATCAAACCTCACCTATCATGAGGTTCATCAAACCATTATCTAGATCTCGCCTATCATGAGATTTATCAGGTATTGAATCATTTCCTTGCCTATCATGAGGATCATCAAGAAATAGGATTTCTTCTCACCTATCATGAGAGTTAGTCTTATTTACTTTAATCTAAATCCTACATCAAGCAATTGGATTATCAATCATACCAATCAGAAGAATGGACATGATCAGAATTGATGAAATCAAGGTTCACTAAGTCAAAATCTTCAAAACTGGCCGGAAGCGCTAGAACAATCATCCAAAGCGCTACATCCTAAAAGTGCTACTTTATCAGCTAAAAGTGCTAAATCAGGGACCCAAAGCATTAAAACCATGAAAGCGCTATTTCAGCACTCCAAAGCGCTAAAAGAGGCTTCTGAAGTGCTAAAAATCCTAAAGCGCTACTTTTCCACATCAAAACGCTAAAATAGGCCATCAAAGCGCCACTTTACCAGAAGCGCTAGAACAGACCTTAAAAGCGCTAATCCATTGACTCAAAGCGTTGAAAGTCTCAAAGCGCTAAAATCCGGCTTCAAAGCGCTAATTCTTGACTCCTAAGCGCTAATTCGTTGAAAGTGCTACTTTACCGACTGGAAGCGCTAGATTTTTAAACACAAGCGCTAAAACTCAAAGTGCTAGACTACCTAACGGAAGTGCTACATCGGAATGTAAGTGCTACAGCATGGCTTGAAAGCACTAAAAGACACCTAGACATGCCTAAGACCTAAAAAGCATAAAAAACAAAAGTGCACAAATTACGAGGAGGTCGAGGGGTACATACTGGAGGTCCATACGCAGGCGGCCATCTGTAACATCGACCGCGCTCGAATCAGTGAGTGTGGTAAGGAATATGCATCTCGCTCCAGTTGGCAAAAAAGTCTTTATCACTAAGAATTTTGAACTCAAAAAGCAAATAATGAATTGAAAATGACCTTTTAGCACTATTTATAATTTTTGAAAGGTATTTTTGGGGGATTTTTATAACATTTTGATTAATTTTATCCATGAAATTAATTAAAACTCATCAGAGGACTCATTTCATCATCATTTTGTCGGGAGATAAATTATTGCATCATCGAAACACATCAAATCATCAAAAAATCATAAAAATTCTAAAAATTCTAAAAAACATCAGATCATTAATTTATCTCCCGAGGGGGCATATTATCATCAAATCATCCGAAAATCATGTCTAGGGTATTATCATCTGATATTATCATCATCATCTGAAAATCATGTCTGGGGCACACAGAATTATCATCATCTGAAAATCATGTCTGGGGCACACGAAATTATTTTTTTTATCATCAATCCTGGCAATAGCAGCAAAAAAAAATTTGAAGCAACATGTAAACACATCACTTCGAAGAGGGGCAAAATGTATACACCTAAAAAATGGTCTGGAGCATTCCGATTAATTAAATACGAATTATTTGATTAATTATCCTAAATTCCTCTACTGTTTAAATAAATGGAAATATTTATTTAATATAGTTCACATCTAATCTCGTCTTAATTAAATAAACAAAAATAAATACTTTGTTCGATTTAATTATCATTTCCTTATTTCAATCTATCACATCGTTTCTAAATTAATTAAATAAAGATCAAAACACTTTATTTATTAATTGCCATTATTCTTCTATTTTAATTTAATAAACAACTATCCTATAGTTCGTTTTATTAAATTATTTATCTCTCCTTTGTTAATTCAAATAAATCAAAACATTTGAATTAGAGCATAAGGAATATTCCAATCTACATTTCCTCAAAAATGAATTAGATTTTCTATGTCTAATCTATGTCAAATTAATTGATTGAAACTTCACGGGAAGTTTTGGAGACAAATTGGAGACAAATTTGGAATTTAATCTCTCAATCCTCTTCCATCAATTCTTCCTCTTCTCTTGCCTGGTGTTTTCATGGGTAGAGACAACCTCCCTCTTTCTCTCAATCTCCTCCATCTCTCACCATTCAATTCTCCAGATTGAATCCAAACCTTTCAAAGCTTTCCCTGTGCATTTCTACAACCAAAAAATCTATAAATACAACCTCATTCAACCAAGAAAAGGATCCAGATAATCAAGCTTTTGCACTCTTACTCTGCAAGAATCCAGACATCAAGCATCAAGCATTCATACAATCAAGCATCAAGCAATCCAGTTTTCAACCATGGCTACCTCCTATAGCTGCAATTATTTGTTTCACATCAATATCATGCTAGTTTAATTGATTTATCATTTAGCATTACATTATCATCATCTCGTTCTTTGAATTGTCATTTTAATAGTCTTATTTGCTTAAACAATCTGAGAGCAATTTTGATTTAATAAATCTTTGGAGATAGAGAGCAATAAGACGCTTTCAATTGATTACTTTGTTGAATTGATTCAATTAGTTTAATCTTTGATATAATGTCGTATTAAGAAGTGTTTTAGATCTTATTCACTATTTCACCACTTACACATCTAAGCTCAAGAGCACAAAGTATGTTAGGGAGCCTTAATCTAGATTTGTCTAAATTTATTTCATTCCATTATTTAGCACTTATTATTAATTGTTTAAGCTAGCCACATGCAACTAGAATTTGTAGCACATCCATGCACAAAAACATACTCTCTAACATATTAACATAGATATAGTTTTCTATCGGCACAATCCTTGAACGTCCTTTAGGTGCAAGTGTTAGTATATATTCCTCTCTATATATAGAATTGTCTCCCCCTCTATCTCTCTTTCTTTTTCTTGGTCTCTCTAAAGATCAATTAAACTATCATATTTTTATATATTAATTATTAATTATAATAATTTTATATTCATATTTAGTAATTTTTATTATAGAATACAATATTTAATAATAATATAATTTATATATACTATTAAATATAATAGTAAATATAATTATATTATATAAAATTTAATCTATTTTACTATTATATTAAATATATAATATATTAATTATATTTTATATTATATTTATATATTAATTTTTTGTATTATATAAAAAAAAAAATTATACTTTGCCAAGCTCATTATGTCTATCAATGGTCTAAAATTCAGTCTGTCTCAATGCAAGGCGATTAAACAAATCTCAGTCGTTCATCATTTTTTGTCATTTTATTTTGGTTATTTTCACCATTTTTGCTACTTTTCCCGCCACTATTGGTTCCCACTCAAGTCCAAACTCTTCCTTGCTAGTATTGACCTTTCACTTCTCCAATTTGACGAGCTGCATCTTGAAAATAAGGTTTCACTAAGGGTTTTAGAGTATAGGTCACCTATCTGTAGCCATGGCTATGGACTGTGTTGTATTTGATGTTGTTGATGCCATTTCAAGGTTTTCTTTTTCCGAACTCAAGAATCTAAGTAAGCCCTAAAACCCTGATATTTTCAAATTTTGTTTACTGTGAATAGATTGAAGCAAGAGTTTATGGTGTAATTATTAAGGTTCGAGCAAATTTTTTATATCTATATAGTGTTGAAAAAATAAAATATAACTGGTTCCTATTTATGACAACTATCTAACAATTGTATATCAAGTTGGATGCCTCATTGAATGTATATCTATGTGAGGGGGGGCGTGTCTCCAGGTGGGGTGGGGGGTTTACAAGTTTATAGTACATGACATCAAGATTTGAATTTATACATTTTCATAATGCTTGTAGTTTAAGATTCAATGTTTAATGTTCACTGTTTCAAGTAACAACAATAAAAAAATAAAAAAATTATTGTTCAATGGTGTGCCTTGAAGGAGCTTGTTTAGAGGAAGCATCCCCAAAATCATTGTAACAGAGAATGTTCCCTGCCATCCCTACACCTCATAAATGGTTGTGGGTATGAGGACACAACGTTTGGGGGAGTATGCATCTTTGTGCAACATGAACAAAACTATGTTGAAAAAATGAAAGGTAACTAGCCACTATTTATAATGACACCTGTACAACAATTATTTACTACATTGAATATTACCAGTGAGGAATTGAGGGAGATTATGCAAGTGAGGTTTGAGTTTTCCCAAGCCTTTCTTCAGTCATCATTATTTACTATATCTATTACTACTATCGAGAATGTTTCAGGTATATGAAATCCAATCTATTATATCAACATAAAAAATAATAATAGCTACATCTTCATCCTAATGATGGACCACAAACTAAGATCAAAATAGTGATATAGATATTTCCTATCACATTTCTAGAATAATTATTCTATTTATGATGAACTATGAAGGCTTAAAAACTTTGATAGAATCTTAAAAACCTTATTAATGGCCACTTTGAAGGAGTAATTCTCTCTAGAATAATCTTCTTGTGGAATTATTAAAATTAAATCCCTATGCCAAACTTCAGTAATCTAGATATCAACTTGACATATAACCCCATGGATAATTAAATAACATGACTAAGGGGTCAAATAAAAAGATAATTATAAAATAGTTGATGACTGAGAGCCAAGTCCCTAATGCTTAGTAATATGGTTGGGCGTTATTGGAATTTTTCACTCTAAAAGAGTTTATCTATCTCTTGAATGCTTAGTGGAGTCACAAGGAAATTAGTGACTATATTTTTCTCTCTTCTTGTATGCCCAACCTTGATCATCTTTATAGATTGCATTAAAGATCTGATGTATTGTTCCAGTACCTTCATCTTCAGGATGTTTGAGATGGGGTCTATGCCCTAGTAATGCATCCCCCAGAACACTAATCTTTCATTGTATCATTCAATGACACCAGATTTTGTCTGATAAAGAATCAAATCTAAATATAATATGATCAAGCTAACATTGTAGAGGTAATTAAATGATTCATTTTGCTTTGAACCAAGTTAGAGGATGATGGTGTCAGAGATAACAAGTAGACATGCCAAGAAACTAAACTTGACTAATGCCACTGACTTATTTTCAAAAAATCTTATCTTGAGCGAGCATGTCAATTATGGATTGAACTCTTATAATGCTCACGACTTGTGTGATCAATTTAATATGGTATCAAAGAAAGGTTGTGGGATGCTGGATGCTTGTTGAAACTTTACCTTAAGTTCTTTTCTTGTCTTCCTGAATTTGGTGTGAAGGGAAGTGCCTGGAAAGAGGAAAAGAAAGATACGAAAAAATGCAATTGTAGCATAAGTGTTGTTGTCGCTATGAGAAGCACAGTCAGAAAAGGCATAGGAAAAATGATGTTGTTGTTGTGAAGGTGTTTTCCAGTGACAAAGTTGAGCATGGATTCTTCATGACTACTATATGCAAGGAAGCACCAAAGATATTCTTGCTTGGGAATATGATCAACAAAAGTACATCTATACAATAATCCCTTAATATTATTTGTTTGGTTTTATTTACTTTTGTTGGCCCTCTTGATGTTGTTGTGAGGACTTAGAATCACTCACTTCTCTACCATATCTCCCCTAGAATCTAACCCCTCTGATGTTTCTTGTTTAATTCCAAGGGAAACCTTTTTCATTTATAAAGACATTTAGAAATGATTAGACAATTTCTTAAATGGGAGAGGGCAGGGGATAGAAAAACAAGTTTGTCGGCATTAATCTTCACTGACCATGCAATCACCCTCAATCTAAGACTAGCTGATCAATCATCCTAAATCCATTTAGTGAATGTTGTACAAATAATCTTAACCCTACTTCTAACTAGGTGCTAGGTGGTGTAAGTGGCTAAATATCCTTAGCGTAGTCAGTCGTAGTCGGCCAAGTTATTATAATGAAATAAAACTATAGTCTTAGTGGGAATATTTGTTGGCATGTACTTTCAGGTAATTAAGTCCCAATTAGTTGTAGTGGGTTGTTATGGAACGTCACGACGGTTGGTTGCTCAACCAATAGCCAAATGTTATAGTACTCAGTTTTGTAGTCAGGAGAATTACTACTATTGTCATTATGATTATGATTCCATGATTGATAGTACGGAGATAATTTGTGATTGTACATGGTGATATTTACTAGAAATAAATACAAACGTCTCATGATTCTAGAATATTGTATTGTTTTGTTATGTGTGTTACATATAGTTCTGTTTATTTCCTATGTACATAGTACGTTGATATAAACACTCCACAAGGTAAACATTTGGCGTTGTTGCCTAAGCGAACCAGGGAAGCACTCGTTACAATGGCAACGTAATGGGTTGACTAGAGGAGTAACCCATAGTAACGAATGAAGAAAGAGAGGAAAACTTAACACGGGATTTTCCAAATCTCTGGAACATATCCCTACAAGATCACGTACGAAGGCAAGCCCTCAGGCAAGAAACCCCTGAGGCAGTAGTCTGGGATCAACTCGAAGTGAACGATGAGGTTGATCACCTTCTCCACTGCATGCCAAGATTGTTGGTCCACCACTCTATCATCCTACAAGACCTTCAAGTGGAAGAGGAACAGGAATGTCGAAGGCAGCAAATCTTGTAGCAATATGAGGAACAAACCAAATGGGAAGAAGAGGAACGAGACACTAGTCGGAGACGTACCGCTGGCAACCAACAATGATCACGTGAAAGACCTATAAATTCTTGTACGATCGAACAAGGACATGAACCGAGTACCATTCAGGCATGAAGCGAAGGAGGAAATAATTTGTCAATCATTAAGAGTACAAGAGCAAGAAAACCGATGGCTGAGATTTAGTAAAGCACATTAGCACTCTGTGGAAGAGAGGGATGAGGAACCATTCATCACCCCGTACGTAGAAAAAAATAGAAACCAAGAAAATGAGGAAGACTTGAGTGGTGAACTTGAGAATAGTATCCAATGCTTTCGGGAGTTGTCCATATCAGACAACGACAAAGGATAGAGGACAGAGAGATCTGAGCCCAAGACCCCTTTGCAGAGGGAGCACCGAAGCAGAGCCCAGGAAACCCAAGGTGTAGAGGACACTAACAGGGGATGGAAGAGTGACTCGTATGTGGCCGAGAGTGCAAGTGACGCACTGGAACATACCAAAACAAGTCCAGCCAAGTGTAATACACGGGGAGGACAGTGGGGCAGGATGGTGACTCCAGACGGAAAAAGTTGTCGAATTTTACGGGGAATGGGTTAGAGGATCCAATACGACACTGCAAAACGTGCGAGACAATTTGGATAGCAAGTGGAGAAGATGACCAGGATAATTGGCTGAAAGCATTTTTGGTGACACTCTGAGACAGTGCCATTGACTAGTACTCGGAGTTGGACCAAACGCAGAAAGCTTCATGGAGGGTGTTGAAGTAGGCATTTCAAGACGAATTCAAACTGTTGAGAGATGGCAGTGAAATTGTGGCTAAGATTTACAACACCAAACAAGGGAAGAACAAAAGCGTATGAACTTACAACCGGAAATTAAAAGACTTGTTGGAGAAACTAGAATCACAGCCAACAGATGGTTTAAAGAAGAGATGGTTTATCGAAGGGTTGCTTCCCTCGCTATGTAAGAACATGAAGGTAGTACCTCCATCCTCATACACTGAAGAATACAACCGTGTGATGGATATTGAAAGAGAGAACAAGACATCCTCTAGAGGGAAGAAGCATGATGATGAATAAAGTGCGGGGGAGAAAAGGGATGAATCGAAAACCGTACAAGTAGTTTGTCGCAACATGCTAAAAATGATGAAGGAACTAAAAGCAAACAAAGAAGGATCCAAAGAAGTAACTGAACTATGGTGCACGGAATATAAAATGGAAGGCCATACAAAGGAAAAATGTCCGAAGAAGATGTTCTGTGACATCTGTCAGGTTATGGGACACTCCGTCAAAGAATGCCCATACAATTTAAAAACACAAAGTGTGCAAATTTTCTTCACACAGGGGGAACAATCCACCCCTCCGACCACACCAATGAAGCATCAGAATAACTATGCATCCCCTAGCGGCTATCACAACAATCGGAGAAATACCACACCAAGAAGAAAAATCCAATATGACAGCAAAGGTCGGCCCATGATCCAGTTTCAGAGATGTAGCGATTGGGGCCACTTTGCCAGGGAATGCCAGAGCGGCCAAGGCACTGGAGGGAAGTTGTGCAAGTGGTGCGGTCCGAGCAATCATGAATACACCGACTGTCCCAAGCAGAAAGGTATCAACATATTGGAGGTAGCCGATGAAGAATTCCTAGCACTTACAAGGGCATAGACGAAGAAGGCTAACTATTCAAACCCCCGTACGGAGAAAGAACGACTCCAAGAAGCCAAGGCGGAAGTAGAAGAAGCAATGGAAAAAGAACAGAGAACTACCAAAGCAACTAGTATGCCATTACAGTCAGAGTTGGAAAAGAACATCTTACAGCAAGTACTTCACACAACTATACCAGTCAAGGTAACAGACCTTCTGCAAACCATGCTACAACTAAGAGTAGCACTTACAAATATCATGACAGATAATACTGAAATGGGTCCGAGCGAAGACACCACAAAACCAACAAAAGCAATCACGGATCCAACGCTACTCGCAATAAGTGGCGGGAGGAAACTGGTTGTCGTATAGATGGAAATCCTGGGGATGAAACTCTCTAATACCATCGTTGACAGAGGATTGGGAGTTAACATACTACCTGAAGATACATGGAAGAGCCTCGAGAAGCCCACACTCTGGCCACCGACATTGCAACTGGTGGGCGCCGATCAACATAATATCAAACCAATCAGTACGTCGATGGCATAAAAAGTGGTGATAGGTATGCAACAATTACCATTGAATTTTGTCGTCATCCCACTAAAGAGAAAAGCGTATGATGCACTACTAGGATGGGGATGGCTAATCACCGCCAAGGCGAACCATAACTGGAAGAATAATACCCTATCGATCGAGAGCCATGGGAAGAAGTATATTATCGATTTGAAGAATCAGGCGGTTAGTGACAACTTGGCATCTTTAGTCTCTGACAAAGGATCAGATGGCGATGAAGAAAGGAGAAAAATGGAGCCAAATGAGGAAGGGGTACTGGAAATAGGAAGTTTTTTGAAAGATGAAACCAGTTCACTGAACGGGTTATTTCACTAGCAAATGGAGGATTATGAAGTTTTTCACCCAAATTGCAACATGCTGCAAATCAAGGAAGGAGAAGAAGATGAAGATAAGGGCCTGACCAGTGAGAAATTTATGCCAGAGTACAGCGAATATAAGAAAGGTACGACAGAATTAGATGAGACGCCAACCCATAAGCTTGAATAAGATAAACTCATCAAGTATGAGGAACTGACACTCAAAAGGGTGAATCTAGGGGAACAAGAGAAGCCTAAGGAGATCCTCGTCAGTGATGACTAGGACCCCATACTAAAGGCGATGGAATTTAAAATATTCATGGAGTACAAGGACACCTTCGCCTGGATGTACAAGGATTTGAAAGGAGTACCACCAAATTTTTGCGTGCATAGGATTTCGCTCGTACTAGGAGCCCAACCCGTACGAAAGAGAACGTATAGGATGAATAAGAACTATGCTGCGAAGGTGTTAGCTCTCAAAAATGCAGGTTTTGAACCATGAAAGGTTGCCAATCTTTCACAACGTTTTAGGGTAACAGAACAAGGCTTTGAAATAATTTAACCTTCTACTCTTTAGATGCTGCTAGATCTAGGCAGGTGTACCTACTAGAATTGAGCAGACTTAACTTTTGATCTTCTCCTATTGCCCTAATTTGTCCAAGATGGCAATTTGAAATGGACAAAATAAAACAATTTTGGTACAACCAGCACAACAATATTCAAAACTAAAACCTAATACGCACAAATGATAGATAAAATATTGTGAGTGAAACTAGAAGATGAAAACGAAAAGACCAGTGCCTCATAGGGTTCACAAAGTCAAGAGAAATCTAAAACGAGTTTATTTGTCTGGCAAACATTCAAGTTGTTTAGCATTTTATTTGGTTTATAGCTTATATAAACATGCAAGATTGTGATTACTGAGTTCTTCTTAATAATCCAATTGACATTCCCTAATTACTATGGTCAATTCAAAGGATTTAATCTTTATTGGAAAGAAACAATTAATTGACCATACAGATACAGCAAATGTGCACTGACGAATTAGGTATAAACTTGTTTACACTAATTCGAATAACCAGAAAACACCATTACGGAGACAACTTCAATAATATTTTCGACAAACATCATAAACAACTGATACCAGAAATAATGCACCATCATCTTAAATTTTCATTGATATCTCCATCATTATACATATGCTACCAATCTCATCTTTTCCTCTAAAATGTATATCGTTGTCCGTTCTCTATATCTAACTAATTCTACTTCACCCCCTTACATTGCTTTCAAAATGAACATTTATACATTGAGAATATGAAAGGACGCGTCCCTTCGGAAATAGGAGAAAACAAAACAAAATATAAAACAAAGATAGAGAATAATTAAGCTCTAGTTAACCATAAGTGAGTCGTAGCAAGGTAATCCAAATAATCTTGGCAGTTAAAAGTATCTACATCTTCAACAACATTCTGGATCATGATTTCCATCCTGATCATTTCCTCATTCTGCTTGCTCACTTCTTCTAGTGTTGTACCCTCTACAGAAGATGTCTTCATGATTTCCTTTAGCACTGTATCACATTCATTCCTCCACCTAGTGGCATCTTTCAACTCCCCTTTACTATCAGAGAATGCGCTCACAGTGTTCTTGGCAGCTTCAACTAATCCCTTTTTATCCCCCAGTAATTCTTCATAGAATTTTTGATGGCGACTGACAATGTGATTTGCAGCTTCAAGTGCAGCACTGCTAATCTCATCACGTGGGGCCAATTCATGAAACTTATCCATAACCCACCCATTCATCCTCTCATGCTCCTTCAGTGCATCCATAGTAGCAGAATACTTCCCCCATAATTGATTTAACCAAGATGTCAAATTGTCCTGTCTCTTCTTAACAATGGTTACAACTGCATCATACTTTCCCTAATTATAGGCACTTGACCTGATCCAATGATCTTTAGTCTAAGAGCTTTCTCCTTGAGTGAGCATTTTGGCTGGAACTATTGGAACACCAACCAAGTATTTCAATCTATCATTTTCTCTTAACATTCTCTCATTATTCGCCTTATACATTTCTCTTTCTCTTATTAATGCCTGGATCTGTGCTTTATTCAATTTTGCAATATCTATCCCAATCTCTGCAGTAACCACAAGATCAGCCTCTCCAACCTTTAGGGTCATAACATGGCCAAAATCCTTTTCTGTACAAAGCCCATATCATCAATGATCCCTCATCAGTATTAAACTTAGAGCCTGCATACACCTCTATCACCTTTTCCTTATTAAGTTTGTGTGCAGTATTACTATCTTTTAAGAAGCTATCAAATACCAATGCAGAATTCAAATCAAGTCCAGGAAAGATCATGAAACCAACATTCTCCAATATTTTCCTCCCCTCTTCAGGAGTCATATTTGTCATTTCATCATCCACACATTTTCTCAATTGATCCAATAATTGCTCTTCATTCCCAGAAGTGATAGCACCAACACCTTCTCATATTTCTTTCCCCTTCTGTTTGTACAAGAATGCTTTGAACTCTAGAGAATTTATAAACTCGTCATCTGAAACAAAAGATCTGTATTCCATATGCCTGGCATCAACATCGCCACTTTCAATACTCTGCTCTCTAATTGGGAAAACATACTTCTAAGTCCTTAGCCTAGATACTCTCTCTGTTCTACTCTGTGGCACTTTATCCATTGGGGTTTCCTCACTCCCAGAAGACAAATTTCCTATATCTTGCAACCCCTGGTTATAGCTTTCAACCACCGCCTCTGCTTCCTCTTCATCCAAATTTTTGATCATATCATCAAAAGGATAAGGTACATGTTGATACCTTCCAAAGTTAATATTTTCTTTGGCTAAATTGATATATCCTTCAGGGTCAAAGTTTTTCCTGGGTGGTCCAATTTTCATATTATAATGCAATAACCTATCATGGAGTGAATTATATCCCTCCTTGGCCAACATAGTGAAATCACCAAAGCATAATCTACTAGGCATAAAAGCCTGCTTCCCATAAGAACTGAAAATCATAACACTGCTGTAATCCATTTGTCTAACAATTTCCAAATATGCAATTTTGTTTGGAACTGTCCTTGGTAGAATAAAAGGGGTACCTTCAAATCCATACACCCTGATCATTGTAGCTCCTTCCAAACAATACCAGTCACCCCAGTTATGATCAATTGGCCCATTGAAATCTTTTGGCCGAAGAAACCTCTTGATCTCATCAGTTAATGAATAATTACAAGGATATTTATACAATTTGAACAAAGTTTTCACAAAGTACTCTTCAAAATGGATGAAACTAGCATTGGCAAACCTGCTGTCCCAAATAGCAGTCCACAGTTGAACAGGCAATGCTTCACCCTCCCTACCAATTTGAGAAACTCTCATTTCTGGAGGCCATACTCCCAACTCCTGTCCAAAATATAGCACCAAGTGCATCAACAACGAATAATGCCTGAGATGAACAATAGAAGCTCCACCTTTTATAGCTACCAATCCTGAATCAAGCTCCCTAGCAATTTATGAAGCATAGTCGAATGGCCTGGAGTTATGATATTGAATGTCTGCTGTGATAATCATTGGCACAATTGACATGAGTTCTGGAGCATCCATCCCCAACACTTGACACACTGAGAAATATGTGTATTTCATGTAAGGTTCAAATAAATCTACATGATAAGGAGGCCCCTCACTATCTTGTAAAGGTTCTAACTTGTTACCCTGTTTAATTCTATGGATAGGTAACCTCCAACCTTTATAAATTGTATCCATTCTTGAAAATTCCTTTTCCAACTCTTCACAATTGATCTCCTCATTGCAAAACCCTTCCAATTTGAAAACCTCACCTATTGCTTCTTTAGACACATAAATTTGTGGTTTTCCAGATGGGTCACATATAGCCTTCTGCTTTGGATCATAATTATCTGCAAGCAATTTTACTAACTCTGCATTTACAAAAACATTAGGGCACACCAGTTTCCCTACATTCAATTTCCATGGGTTACAGACTGGTTCAAAATGGTTTCTTCTGTGGTAGTGGAAATTGAAAAGCTCATAACCTCTTATGGCAGTCCAGACATCACCTATGAATTTACACTTGTCATCTAATTTATCAACTTCTGCCCTAAGTTGTGTAGACCTTCTCGCTTTAGGGCCCGAGCTAGGTAATTGATCAATAAGGTCTTGGTTCAACCTCCTTTCAGTACCCTCATGCTCTGTATCAACCTTTTGTTTCTTTCCTTTTGACAAACTACTCACAACAGGCTTTCTACCCTTACCCTTCCCAGAACCAGAGGACTCCATTCTCAAGCTTATAGAACCAAAATGCAAAAACCAAGGAACAGTCACTTACAGTATTCCGCTCTAGCTCCTCAGACTGAAAATCCTCCTGGTTCTCTGTTCGGCACGCCAATTCACCTACAATCAATTCGAAACTGAAGAATTGATTCAATCTTTACTGTTAAATCTCGTCGCGCCATTAATGAAGCACGAATGAACACCCATTTGAAATTGGCACTGTCGCATCAAGTGTCCTTTCGATGAGAGATTTTCAAATCTGGGGCGAAATCCCTTTTCAACATCTATTACACCTTTCGCCAAGACAGAATGCAGTCTTATCGACACCTAGACTCCAAAAAATGATGACTGTTGCTCTTGTTTTTTATATCACTATAACAATTCTGAGTTGGAGAGATGTCACATAGACTTCATTATCTCATATCGATATGCATTTCTTCAAGTCATAGTCGCTGAGACAAAATTACCCTTTTACCGATGAATTCCCATTTCGACATGTCCATCAAGTTTTCTCATTGAAAAACCTATCAATGAAATAACACTTCGGCAAGACATAATGTCTTCGAGAAGACTCATATCGATACCAAATGTCTTACTGAAATCATCCCTTCATATTACTCCTATTCGGTGAGACTCACCCTGAACTACTTGTCGGTAAAACAATCAAACTTCAGTGAAGTTTATACCGAAAAATTCCTCTCCTCGCGATGCACATCTCTGTCAGCATATCTTCTGAGTCGGAAAGACCCCAACACTTTCTCCAATAGTCTTTTGAATCCCCTTGTATTAAGTTCGTCAAGACAACAATCATCTTGCCCAGACCTTCACCGAAGCACATAAGTCTTACCGAAACATTTGTCTGCAAGCCAATCGGTAAAACAAAATGGTTTCGCTATGACATCCTACCAATACCAATCGGTTTGGCCGAAATGACCCCTTCACATGCTAGTCGGCAAGATCAATTGAATTTGCCGTGACCTTACAATGACACCCTAACACATGCCGATACACTTTCTATGTGCCAGTTGGCAAGAAAAATACTTCGCTATAACCTTACCCCGAAATGCCATTTTTTGCCGATATAAATCTCTGCAGTCGCTGAAACAAGAGAAAAGTCTTACCGACCGTCTACAACACATACCTGTTAGTCAAAATATAGGTCGGGGAGACCTTTACTATGTCTTGCCGATTTGAATCTTTTAATGAAATATGAAGAGGTAGACGGACTCAAATGGGTTACATGACAAAACATAAGCAAGAAAATGCAAAGAGGGGATTTTTATGTTTATGATGAGGACTTAATGCTGGAAATTCTTGAATACAATAGACTATAAAATTTCAAACTTTTATAGTTCTAACAAAAGGTACAAGAGGAGATAGAGAAGATGTTGGAGGCGGACATCATTTTCAAAGTAAATGTGAGCGAGTGGGTGTCACCGATTGTCATTTCCTTGAAGAAAGAATTAGAGCAAATCCGGATATGTGTCGACTTCCGGTGTTTGAACATAGTAACAGTTAAGGACCCATTTCCAATCCCCTTCACCGACACCATCTTGGAGGAGGTTGTTGGGCATGAAATGTACTCGTTCTTGGATGGGTTTTCCGGATATAACCAAATTTGTATTTTTGAAGAAGACAAGTTAAAAACAAATTTTGTGGTAGAAGATGGAGTATACGCGTACCACCAAATGCCATTCAGGTTGTGTAACACATCGGCCACATTCCAAAGGATAATTTTACACATATTTGACAAGATGTCAGTGGGCAATTTTAGGGCATTTTTAGATGACTGGTCTATTTTCAGTGACAACACATCTCAAGGCTCTTGGAGAATGCATGGAAAGATACTGAGCAGCATGCCTAGCATTGAACCCAAAGAAATGCAGGTCATGGTACCACAAGGAAATGTACTGGGATATATTGTGTGCAAAGCCAGGTTAAAGACCGATCTTCATAAAATAAGGGTCATTGTGCATATGGAGGCTCTAGAAAACGTCATAGGTGTAAAGTCCTTTCTCGGCCATGTCAGTTACTATCGAAGGTTCATCAAGAATTTTGCACAAGTATCGTACCCTCTCAACTTATTGACAAGCAAGGGACAACCCTTCATATGGACAGAAGAACAAGAAAAATCATTCAAGGAACTAAAGGACCGGCTAATTAGCTCACCCATCCTAGCATACCCGGACTGGGACAAGGAATTCCATGTACATGTGGATGCCTCAAACTTTGCCATAGGAGCAACACTCGCATAAGTTGGAGCACATGGGCTGGACCACCCAGTATTCTTTGCTAGTCGGCTACTCTCGAAGGTAGAGAAGAACTATAGTATGACTAAGAAAGAAGCACTGGGGATGGTGTACTCCATACAGAAATTTAAGCACTATTTGTTAGCAACGCCATTCACCTTCTATGTGGACCATCAAGCCCTAATGTATCTGGTGAACAAGCCTATAATCCAAGGCAGAGTGAGTAGGTGGCTACTATTACTTTAGGATTTCACATTCACTATCATTGTACAGCTGGGGAAGAGTCACGTGATTGTCGACCAGTTGTCAAGAATACGGTCGGGTGAACCTACGGAAGGAGGCGTGAATGAAGATTTTCCCGATGCACAGCTGTTTCAAATTGCAATACTTTTGTCATGGTACAAAAAGATCGAAGAATACTTTTCCACATCCACATTCCCAAAGGAAATGGCACTGGTGGAGAGGAGGAAGCTCATACTGAAAAGCAAAACATTTCAGCTAATTAATGGCTTGCTATACAAGATGGGGTCTGACCAGATCCTCTGAAGATGTGTTATAGAAGAAATACCAGGGGTACTAAAGGAAGCACATGAGGGTTTGGCTGGCGGACATATGGGACCAAATGCCACGGCGATAAAAATTCTTCTGGCAAGACTATGGTGGCCGACAATGCACATAGATGCACGGGAGTGGGTGATAGGATGTGATACCTGCCAGAGAGTGGCAAAACCTCTAAAGCGGGATTTTATGCCACTCTATCCATCCCAGCCTCAGGAGTTGTTTGAGCGATGGGGATTGGACTTTATCAGACCACTAAAAGTGAGTCACCTACACCGGTGCTGATATAATATCTCATGAAGTGGGCTGAAGCACGAGCATTGCCAGACAACACAACCCAGAGCACAGCTAGATTCATCTATGAATAGATAGTGACATGGTACGGGATCCCAATCCAAATTATGAGTGATCGAGGAGGACACTTCGTGAATCACGTCATCCAACTAATGACAATGGAGTTCTGGATATTCCACAACCTATCTAGCCCATACTACCCACGAGCCAATGGCCAAGCAGAGTCTATGAATAAGGTACTAGTGGCAATCATTCACAAGTCATGTGGTGTAGAGGAAGCCGATTGGGAGGAGAGGCTACCAACCATCCTGTGAGCATACCATATGACATAGAAAGTAACAATAGGACACACACCTTTCCAATTGATGTACGGCCAGGAAGCAATAGTACCAATGGAATACATGGTACCCAACCTATGGATAGCCATAGAGAACCGGTTAGGAGATACAGAGAGTTTGAAGGAACGGTTGTACAAAGTCAACAAACTGGATGAGCGGAGAGTGATGGCATAATGGGTCACAAAAAATATGCAACAGAGAAGGAAGCATTGGCATGACAAACACCTCCGACGAATGAACTTCCGGCCAGGACAATTAGTTTTGAAGTATAATGGTCGTAACGAGATCAAACTAGGGAAGTTCAAAGTACGATGGTTAGGACCGTTCAAGATCAAAGAAATATGCGACAATGGTTCTATAAAACTCAATAATTTGGATAGATCACCCCTACTGAGTGCAATCAACGGATCTAAGCTAAAGATATATCGGGAGAGAAAAGAGAAGAAACACATTATAGCCATCAACATGCTAGGCTACACCACCAAGGAAGACTAGCATGTATAGAAGGAAACACCAAGGGAACAAGAATGGGGTTTGGGAGGCCCCGGATAAGCACCAAATAATGGAAGAGAGATTGGAGGAAAAGAAAGTGGAAGGAATTGTAGTACCATGAATAAACAAACACCTGACCAATGCAGTGTTCGGGACACCTGCACTATGGAAATGAATGGGTGGACACTAGAGTTACGTCGCACCATACGAAGGCATACGAAAGGGGTATTTGGAAAAAGAAATAAATGAAGAGGCATAGAAGGAGAAGGAAGAACAAGCAGCAAGAGAACCCCAACCTAAAGATAATGACGAAGAGAAGGAAGAATGGGATGAAGAACAATGGGAGGAATACTTCGAAAAGACGGCCCCTTGTCTAAAAAATGTGGTCATGATAGAGGACAAGTTCTTATCACATGTGGACAGGTATATGGAAGAAATACTGTAGCAAATGAGAAGAGAGAGAAGGAAGGTGTCAAGGGTAAGGAAGATAGCAACAAAAGACGGACTCTGGAAAATAATACCCAATCCAGTCGGACCTCCCACAGTAGAAGGCTAAGATGTTACATGGTACCAACAGTACGGAGGAAGGTATGTCGATGGCGGATATAAAGGTACTAGTCCCGCTCCCTTGCTAGATAAATGGTTTGGCATAAAATATATAGGAACTTGTTGTGAAGAAGAATGTTATAAAATATTTTCACATACATGTAAATGGTATTATGCATCGGAATTAAAAATGAAGTCAGGGGATGAAATAGGGACAAGAAAGAAGAAAAGAGAAGATGAAGAGGACAAAGATAAATCAAAAAAATTAAAAGAAAGTGGAAAAGGAGAGAAAATTAAACAAAAAATAAATAAAAGCAAATTATTAAATAAAATTAAAAAATTTGAAAAAGCAAAAAAGTCGACTAAGGAAAGAATAAGACCGGCCGTACAAATACAAAAGGCACATTAAGGGATTCAAACTGTACGATAGGCTCAAGAGTTCATTTGACATCCAGAGCAAAAGCAAAAGCACAACGTAAGGCAATTAGGTTGCAACTTCAATGTACAACTTTCCCAGGAGTCCTCAATTGTACAGTGTCCACAGTCTATTACCACCGTACAGCTAAGTGAAGCCAAAAAAAATTGTAGCGTACGGCGAAGGGAAGCCACAGGAATTTACATTGAACGGCTAAGTGAAGCCAAAATATTTTGTAGCATACGACGAAGGGAAGAGGTTTGCATCGTACAACGAGCAGAAGGTAGCGAAGTTTGCACCATACTTCTAATTGAAGGTACAGAGGGTTACATCGTACAGCATGTGGAAAGTTGTGAAGAGTGCATAGTATGGTCTATTTTTCAAACACTGCAACCAGCTGAAGATAGAGATAGTGACATCGTACGGGTTAATACTCACATCATACGATTTATTGGAGGTACAGGGGTTCACGGTGTTCGGCGTTCTCCTTTCTTTCAAATCGTACGGTATTCAGTGTCCAAATAGATTGTACGGCGACTAGAGAGTTTTCAAGGTGTGCAGCGTGTGGAGAGTTTTAAATTCATACGACATTCACTAGAAGAGGCTTCCTAGATCGTACGGCACCGCCTTTCACTAGTAGAGGTTCCCCAAATTGTATGGCAGTTACAGCCTTTTCAAAAAATTTGAGAGTCTCAAGGTTACTTAGTACGACAGTTACTGAAGTTGGGCAATTTCGGGCAATTTCGACAACCACTTTGAAATAAATAAAGTTGGCTAGGATCGCCAAACCAACAACACAATGGATAGGGGAAAGAAAGTGGTGTAGCATAAGTCGAAGGCAGCCTTAGTAGGAAAGAAAAAGAAAATGGATGCAGACGTTGTACTAATGTCCTAGGAGAATTTAACTGGTAACGAGTGTAAGTAGTGGTGGCGGATCACAGCCGAAGACCACGTGCTGAAGATTGCACTACAACATGCTCAGGTGGATAAAGTTGTCTTGGTGCCATTCTTCAATTCGCGAGAATTTGAACCTTGGTTGAAGGCCATGGTGGAAAATTATTGCAGGCACACTCACAAGTCAGTGATAAATTATAGAGGCTGCCCAGTTACAGTTTCATTCTGGCCGTAGGATTTTGAATGATTTTTCGATGTTTCAGCCACAGGGATCAGAGTTAATAAGCCAAAGAAGATGACCCAACAACACAAGGAAGTCCTAATTAAGCAAGTGTTCCGAAACAATTTAAGCCGAAAGAAAAAAAATACTATATGGAATGTCGGCAACAGAGGCCTTCGGAAACATTACCTAGCTATAGTCGAATGGAAGTGCATATTAGACCTGATGAAGTGCCAACTTATAGGTGCCAACCATGTGTCCGACATTTCCATATGGATGATAGATTACATGGTGGGATTGAGCATTGACCGAGTATACAATTGGGCATGGTTATTGGCAGAGCAGATGCGAGAGTTTCTATCCTAACGGCACAAAGCGTTTTACATGATGCAACATGCCATTGCTCTATTCTTGGATGTTGTGCATACGCAAGTACTTGAAGGCAGGTGGGGCCGATTGCAGCCTCTTACCCATCTAAACCCAGGTCTGTCTATGGTATTCTACTGGATAGTACTAGAACTCAAGCAAGTGGGTGAAGGTCCTATGACAGGAAAAAAAAGGAAAGGCCGAGAACCATCAGCAAAAGAAGAAACATCAGCACAAAGTGGGGAGGAAGGAGAACACATTGAGGTGTCTTCCTCAACCTCAGCAAAGAGCTCACCGGAAGACGAAGAATTATCGATGGTCATAGGTGGGAAAAATAGAATGGAAGTGGCAGAAGCAGTTATACCACCATTTCAGCCAACATGATTCACCTTGCCAGCACCACCGGCGGGTCAGGAGAGCTCGCCGACGGTCACTTTCACACTGCTTGCATCATCCATTGGCGGCGGTAGGACATTGAGAGTGGCAGCCTCAATATCGGGTGCATTGCCAGGGTGGGCACCACTGGGAGAAGTGACCACCATATCATCGAGTTCGACAGCCTCGAGTGACACAGTACCACCGCCAATATTCACACCTAACCTGCCAGGGTCGGCAACTATAGGGATAGGGTTGGCAGCTCCAGTAGAGATAGCACCGGCAATAGAGGGTCTACTAGGGACATCACTAGTGGTTCCCACCAAGCTGCCAGAAGTCTCAGGGACTTGGGGAACCATCACTCCTTAGGAGCAAGTCCCCTCCGTTACACCGCCAGGAGTGCCAGGGGTGGCCCAGATTGATAATTGGCTAGGGGCATATGGCCTGAGAGTGGAGGTGGCTGAGACACCTAATGAGAATTCACCAGAAGGGTTGGGGGTGATACGGATGTTGCAAGCTCAGCCATTCATACCTAGGAGAGTGATATGGCGATGGACATAGCAAAACAACTAGTGGAGGTGCAGCCAGTGGCAAAAGAGGTGTACCAGCAGCTGTCAGTGGCCACTGAGGGGTTGGTTGTAGCACGAGAGCCAGTAGAGGAACAGGGAGGGGCAGAGAACCTTCCTCCAGATGAGGAGGATGCACTTGATGAAGAGGATGATGAGGATAGTGAGTCTGGAGGGTATGTGGTAGAAATATCACAACCGGATCCATTAGATCCTTTGGGGACAGTACAGAGATATGTGGAGGATCTCCAGCACATTGGGTGAGTAATGATGCAAGTGGGGCACATTTCGAAGGACCTTAAGATTGGTCAATTCCCATTAGTGGGCCAGAAGGTACAATGCCTTAGAGGGTTTGTACAGATGGGATGTGAGGCAGAGTTCACTTGCATTTTTACCAGCCAAGGTTGGCCGACAAGCAAAACTGTAGCCATGCTTAGAAATTGGTGAGGAAACCCACCAAGGATGGAAGGAAGGGATGTGAAAGTTATAGAAAGCCTCTATTACATCGAGCTTGCATTCTGAGATGTTTTCTACAAAGTGAAGAGGCAGATACTGTCTGCCGAGTTGGTGGTAGCAAGAAAGGTGGAAGCCTATCACATGTTACAAAAAGTGAAGGAGGAATCGGCCATGACCATGAAGAATCTCCAAACTCAGCTAGCAGACCAGACTCAGGTATCAGATGCACAGGAAAAACAAATAGCCACCTTGGAGGCCAAGTGATTAGTTTGGAGGAAGGGAACTACTAGAGGGAGGAGGAGTTTAGACAAAAGGAGGAGGAGACTCAGAAGCAAGAACAGATGTGGAGCGAGAAAGTCAAAAAATTGGAAGAACAGTTGGCAACCACAAGCGTGGAGGCAAACAAAGTCAAGAGCCAGCTGATGGAGGCATCCCACATGGTGAAAGTTGGGAGGGAACAAGAGATTCTTGCCGATCGCCAGCTTCGAGTACGCACGGAGGAAGTAAAGCGATTGAAGGACCAACACTCTTTGGCTGCTACTCCCACATCATCAGCTCATCTAGGGACGTCCTCACTTCCCCCTCCCTCTCAATAAATTTTGTATAGCATAGTTTCCCATTTTTTTTTATCTTGTCACCTGGAAGGTGACCTATTTTGTGGGGGGGATGATGTAAGTGGCTAAATATCCTTAGCGTAGTCGGTCGTAGTCAACTAAGTTATTATAATGCAATAAAACTATAGTCTTAGTAGGAATATTTGTTGGCATGTACTTTCGGGTAATTAAGTCCCAATTAGTTGTAGTGGGTTGTTATGGAACGTCACGATAGTCGGTTGCTCAACCAATCATCGAACGTTATATGTACTCAGTTTTGTAGTCAAAAGAATTACTACTATGGTCATTATGATTATGATTCCATGATTGATAGTACAGAGATACTTTGTGATTGTACATGGTGATATTTACTAGAAATGAATACAAACATCTCATGATTCTAGAATATGGTATTTTTATTTTCTATGTGTTACATATAGTTTCGTTTACTTCATGTGTACATAGTACGTTGATATAAACACTCTGCGAGGTAAACAGGTGGTGCAGGAGCACCTTGTCCTCAAAATACCTTCAAAAGGCAAAAAATTGCAAATTTTCAATTTTCAATTGTAAAGCATTGTAAAAGATCTTGGGTGTTCATATTCAATGTATTTAAAGTTTTTAAAAGGTCTTTAGGAGGTCAAAATATGCAAAAAAACATAAATTGCAAAGATGCTAAAAGTTGCTAATTGTGTAAAATGCAAAAAGAATGCAAAAAATCAGGAATATGAAGAGACAAAGTGGAAAAGGAAAGGATGGGTCAAATAATTTGATGGGTTATTTGGCATAGCTATTTGAAAACATCTTTAAAAGGCTTTTAGAGGGTGAGCACAGGACAATTAATTATATTCTTAAAGAAATATTACTAAATAAAGCTCCTTGTTCCTAATTTTTTTGTGTTTTCTTCCATTGTTTCTCTAGTTGCACAGTTCGTACAGTAGTTTTGAGTCTTGAATTGTATTATCTCAAGTAGCATAAGCAATTAGCCTTCATTTTTATCTATTTTGAAGGAAATCTATTGAGGGTATACTTTGTTTGAGTATGAACCCTCTATATTGAGGTTTTGAGAGTCAATTAAGAGAATGATCTCTAATCCACCTAGTTAGGCCTTGTAAATTGGTGGAGTAGATTTAAATAAGATGTTTTATGTTGTGTGAGTACTGATTTGTGTAGGGATAGAAGAGAATGCAGGTTGAAGGTTGGTGTCCTCATGAAAAAGCAAAGTTTTCCACATGAAAATGCATGGCTACAAGTTGGTATTTGTGAAAATATCATTCAAGGATTATGGGAGTTGATTTCTAGAGAAAAAGAAGACCTATCTAAACCAGTTTGAAGAGGTGGAAGAGTATATGGAGGTTTGTAACACTTAATTTTAATAAACTCTCACTTTTTGTGTTGTAAAAAATCTAGAAACAAGGGATTATGGTATAGCATTTTGTGGAGATTCTTATCTCTTAAAAGTGATTGAATCTTAAGTTTTGAGAGATGATAAAAGATTGTTTTAAGACCTTGGGTGTTTTGGTGAAGTTTAAAGACCACTTCATTTGTTAATTTGGGCTAATGGAAGGGTTTTTGGGCAGCATTCAGTCAAGTTGGCATTGAGGTATGTTTAAGATGATCAAAAATGGGTCTCAAAAGGGTGTATTGAGTTTGTGAAGATGCATTTTGTATGAAGAGGAATAATCCACTTTAAGGGTTTGTTGCCCTACAAGGTAAATGGAGGTTGTTTACTTGAAATTGTAAAAGTTGACAAACAGGGAAAAGAGTGGTTACAAATTCTTGGAACCTATTTATTTGGTGTTGTTACAAGTGTATCCATGTTTGGATAAGATTTAAAAGGCATATTAGTTTGTTTTTTTGCTTTGGGCAAGGTAAAATATTGTGGGAAAATGGGGTTTTGGCTACAAAAGATAATGGATCTGATTATACAGTATTATCTCAATATTTTTTTGGGTTGTTTCAGTTGTAGTAATAATGTTTACAGTGATTTGAAGGTTTGTTGTTATTATGAAGGAAAGAATGTATGATTAGTTGTCTATTTTCCTTGGAGAAAAGAGTTGTATTGAAGAGTGAAAGGATGGAAGGTGAAAGAAATGAATGGTTTAGTTTGTTTCTAATCTGGTTTTATTTTGATACAATCATTTAATGTTAGTTGAGTTGTATTTGTATCTAATAATGGTGCAGATTATTGATTTTGTGATTTTAATGATTATTAGCCTTATGACCTATGAAGTGAATTTGAAGAGAAATTTATGAAAGATTAGTGAATCAAAGTTGCTTGTTTGATTTGATCTTCTCCAAGTTATGTTTGGGTCATGCGTACCCCTGATGTTGGTTGGTTTAGTAGATGCTCTACATAAATTGGTATCAAAGCTAGAAGGCTCTGGGAAAAGAGAAAATTTTTGGTTTGTGGTTTTGTGTTGTGGTTGGTTGCAAGTGCTTAATCCATCTAAGCTGCAGAGAGAAATTCCAAGAGACTAGGTAGAGAAAAGAGGAGACGCCTAGGTGAGGCAAAGAAGTTGCTAAGTTGTGTTGCAGTAAGAACCAAGTGGATACTAATTGTGAAGCACTTGATTTTGCAGCCTGAAGAGTACTCCACTGATGGGAGTAGATGAGAAGATGAAAATATGAAGACAAGTTGGTCAGAGAAGGTCAAGGATGAATTTTTAAAGAAAGAGGAAATTTTGCAAGGACAATCATGTGTCCTTAGTTGAGGAAACGTTAAGGGAAATTTGAGAGTGGTGAAAGGGCAGTCCTGTTTCCTTTTGAGGGAGAAAATTAATTGTGAAGCTGATGATAGAAAGAGAAAGATAAGAGACAAGAGAAGATAGAGATGAAGATAGATGGAAAAAGGCAAAGTGAAGGTGGTGATGAAGACAAAGTTGAAGACAAAGATTCAAAATATAGAGAAAGATCTAGAAGCAGTCAAAGACATACTTGAATTTTTTTTGTAGGTACAAGCAAAGTTGCTACAATAAGTTTCCATGGGACTTGGAAAGGTTTTGTTGGTTGGTTGTATGGTGTAGGAGCACGTTGTCCTCAAAATACCTTCAAAAGGAAAAAAAATGCAAAATTTCAATTTTCAATTGTAAAGAATTGTAAAATGTCTTGGGTGGTCATATTCAATGTATTTAAAGTTTTTAAGAGGTCTTTAGGAGGTCAAAAGATGGAAAAAATAGAAATTGCAAAGATGCTAAAAGTTGCTAATTGTGTAAAATGCAAAAAGAATGCAAAAAATCAGGAATATGAAGAGACAAAGTGGAAAAGGAAAGGATGGGTCAAAGAAGCTGATGGGGAAGTTGGAATAACTATTTAAAAACATCTTTAAAAGGATTGTAGAGGGAGAGAAAAGGACAATTAATTGTATTTCTGAAGAAATATTACTAAATAAAGCTCCATGTTTCTAAATTTTTGTGTTTCCTTCCATTGTTTCTCTAGTTGCGCAGTCCATATAGTAGTTTTGAGTCTTGAATCTTATTGTCTCAAGTAGCATAAGGAATTAGCCTTCATTTTTATCAATTTTGAAGGAAATCTATTAAGGGTATATTTTGTTTGAGTTGATATTCTAGAACTCGGTCTGAACCCTCTATATCGAGGTTTTGAGAGTCAATTAAGAGAATGATCTCTGCTCCACCGAGTTAGGCCTTGTAGATCGGTGGAGTAGATGTAAATAAGATTTTTTATGTTGTGTAAGTATTTATTTATTCAGGGATAGAAGAGAATACAGGTTGAAGGTTGTTGTCCTTATGAAAAAATAGAGTTTTCCTCATGAAAATACATGGCTACAAGTTGGTATTTGTGAAAACATCATTCAAGGATGATGGGATTTGATTTACAAAGAAAAATCAGACCTATCTAAACATGTTTGAAGAGGTGGAAGATCATATGGAGGTTTGCAACACTTAATTTTAATAAACCCTCACTTTTTGTGTTGTAAAAAGCCTAGAAACAAGGGATTTGTGGTATAGCATTTTGTGGAGCTTCCTAGCTCTTAAAAGTGATTGAATCTTAAGTTTTGAGAGATGATAAAAGACCCTTTTAAGTCCTTGGGTTTTTTGGTGAAGTTTAAAGACTGCTTCATTTGTAAATTTGGGCTAATGGAAGGGTTTTTGGGCAGCGTCCAGTCAAGTTTCTAATGTTTGTTTCAAAACAAGTCAAGTTGGTGTTGAGGTATGTTTAAGATGATAAAAAATGGGTCTCAAAAGGGTGTATTGATTTTGTGAAGATGCATTGTGTATGAAGAGGAATCACCCGCTTTAAGGGTTTGTTGTCCTACAAGGTAAATGGAGGTTGTTTGCTTGAAACTGTGAAATTTGAAAAACAAGGAAAAGAGTGGTTATAAATGCTTGGAACCTATTTATTTTATGTTTTTACAAGTGTCTCCATGTTTGTATAAGAGTTAAAAGGCAGATTAGTTGTTTTGTTGCTTTGGGCAAGGTAAAATCTTGTGGGAAAATGGGGTTTTGGCTACAAAAGATAATGGATCTAATTATACAGTATTATGTCAATATGTTTTTGGGTTGTTTCAGTTGTAGTAATGATTTTTACATTGATTTTAAGGTCTGGTGTTAGTATGAAGGAAAAAATGTATGATTAGTTGTTTATTTGCCTTGGAGAAAAGAGTTGTATTGAAGAGTGAAAGGATGGAAGGTGAAAGAGATGAATGGTTCGGTTTGTTTCTAATTTGATTTTGTTTGGATACAGTAATTTAATGTTGGTTGAGTTACATTTGTATCTAATAATGGTGAGGATTATTGATTTTGTGAATTTGATGATTATTAGACTTGTGGTATGAAGTGAATTTGAATAGAAATTGATGAAAGATTAGTGAATCAAAGTTGCTTGTTTGATTTGATCTTCTCCAAATTGTTTTTGGGTCAGAAGTACCACTGATGTTGGTTGTTTTAGTATATTCTCTACATCACTAGGTGCTAAGTGTCCTTTATTTTAAAAATTCCTAACTACTTGCTAACTGTCCCTTATTTTAGGAATTTTATTTTTTATTTAACTATGTGCATAAACCATAACTAAACTTCTAGTTCAGTACAAACTTTCTTGGATTTTAGGGAATGAAGCTAATTTAGTGTAGAATTGCTTTGACCGACTGTTGTGTGATTGCAATTCCACTTGAACCTGAACCTGAAAATGTCTCCCTTGTTGTGAACCTAAACATGAAAATGATAATTACAGCTAGTACACAAATATGGACCAAAATATAGAACTGAAATATAAATATGCAAATATTTAATCTTTATGAGAATACTTTTAAAAACAATAGAAACTAAATTTTTTCTAGTATCAACAACACATGGAACAACACAAGATCTTTTGTGAGCCATATTCATGTGGAGTAGCCACCAGCTCCTCTCTTATAGGTAGAAGGTAAGCCTTCTCATTCTGAAAGATCCTTTAGAAATGATTATACAATTCCTTTTAATAGGGAAGGGTAGGGGATAGAAAAAGAAGTCTACTGGTAGTAATCTTCACTGACTGATCAATAATTCTCTTTCTATGATTGACTGATCAATCATCCTCAATCTATTTAGTTAACATTTTGCAACAAATCTTACCTATACTTATAACTAGGTGTGAACTGTTATTTATGATAGGAACTCCAAACTATGACCTAACCGCCCCTTTATTTTAGAAAGTAAATATGTTTATTTATCTATGTGCATATATCTTAGTTGAACTTCCAACTCAGTACAAGTTGTCCTTGATTTTAGGGAAATGAAACAGATTCAATGTAGACTGACTTAGAGTGATTGTTGGTTCATTACAATTTTGTTCCAAATGCTTCCATCTAAGAAGTGTCAACTTTTGAAATTGTTGTTTCAATCCTTTGCAAAATACATCTGATTTTCCCCATGGACAGTGACAAATCACTTGTAGCAATACTATGTTCTATGCAGTTTTGGAATGGGGGTTTTTGGGATGAGGGGATTATGGATCAAATTTTAGGGACAACGATGCAAATAGAATATAGTACTTGGAAAATTAGTCATAAAACAATGTATAATAAATTGTAATCTAAATATAATATAGTACTTAACAACATCCATCGACATCATGTATAGGCAACTTAGAAGGAACTTAGGTGCTCTTAGCTTATAATTGTGCAACAAGTAAACTAGGCTCATTTAGATGTTGAACATATTTTAATTAAGTTAATTATTAATATTTAATTTTGAAAAATCCTCAAAAGTCACACCTATTTGAAGTATTGAATTGTCATTCTATTGTTGCATATTGTTGTTATTTGTGTTTTATATTTTTTTGATCTGTGTTGTTATAATTGTTGTAAATTTGTCACACTTCTCTGCATAACTATTAAAGAAAACATAGTGTTGAATGTAAGTCATTATTGATAAATCTGACATGGTAGCATAAGGTAAATTTGCGTCCTTGTTCATGACATAAGTTTTTGAGTGTCGAGGAAGTCATAATGCATTGCAAGTGGCCAAGAACCAAGTAATATATAAGAGATAAATAGATCTACTCTATTGCAGAAGCAAAATAACCCAAAAAAATGATTGTTTTTCTTTAAATTATTTTAAAATTTTGATTTATTGGCTTCTTGGTGCTATAGGAATCCCAATCATCCTTGGATGGATTAGGGATGCACAGGTATCCCCTAGCTGACCCAGGGATGGATGGGAGCCCCCACATTGTCCCCTACAGTGTGAAATGTTCCCTGATCTATAGGAAGTTGTGGGGACATCCCCCCTATAAAAGATAATGGGAGGATGGTCAGGGGATGTTTTGTACTCATCCCTGTGTCTTGGGGACATGCTCATCTCAGATATGCTAGGAGTTTTTTGGGGGATGGCTCCTTGTGGAACACTGCAACAATCTGACCTATGCATTTGAGAGGGGTTGCTCACTTGTATGATTAGGGTTTTGTATTTTTTTTGCACTTTTAACCAAAGCACAAAAGGACTAAAAACATAATAGGAAAAGAATGCAGAAAAAAGAGAAAATCTGGATATATTAA
Source organism: Sequoiadendron giganteum (assembly GCA_007115665.2). NCBI lineage: Eukaryota > Viridiplantae > Streptophyta > Pinopsida > Cupressales > Cupressaceae > Sequoiadendron > Sequoiadendron giganteum. The sequence goes on from CM021101.1 coordinate 108,965,900, forward strand.
CATGCATTGGAACATTTGGCTAACTTAGAAAAGAGGAAAAATAAAGCGGATCAGAAGCTCCTTTTCCTTAATGGCAATGGAGATGGGTGGGGATGATTTGCAAATAAACCAGTTGAAATATCGTATAAACACAATATTATCATTAGATTTGATAACATGTGGGTGATGCAAAGATCCATCTCTCAAACCTTAAACATCACAAAGTATGTAAGAAAGAAAATACAACATATAAACATAATATGATCTATAGCATATGGTAAATTCCATTTAGTAAGTTGAAGTCAAATTTTGTAGAAAGGAAAGTAGCACATCCATTCATGAGAAACATTAGGTTCCATCATGCTAAAAATCACATTCCATCAATACTATTAAGAGATGTTGTAGAGATCACTTTAGCATGTAAAACTTTTAATCTAATGTATTTGTAACTCTAAAATGTATTGATTATGTTAAGGCTGGGGTGAGGACAGATCATATGTATCTATGTTGACTAATTTTGACTTCAAAAGGATGAATGTTGTTCTTGTTCTATTATCTAATAGCAATAACTAATAAACATATTCTCTAGTTCTATCTCATTTTTCTTTCTTGCAAACTTTCAAACTAAAAATGCTTAATATGTTTTACAAAATGCATGAAGATGATTGTTTGGTAAATTTTTTGTATGAAATTGCATTTAATATGACTAACAAATGTGTTTTATATTCTTTAGACAAGGATAATTTGTGCCTTTATGGATTTCCAAATGAGACCATGTTAGAATTGGCTATGGATGCCAAGATCTATGGACCAAATAGAAAGCACAAAGAAGAGAGAAAATAATGTGACAAGAATAAACTGTATTCAATGTCAATGATATGAGATGAATCAATGTACAAATGTGGTAGAGACCCCTTGGTTATATAGCCAAGGTGAGAACATAGGACTGCATAAGATTATGACAAGTGGCATAATCTTATGACATGAGACAACAATGAAAAGCTATCACTCCACCTAAAGTGGAAAGTGATAATGTGATAACCACTACAAATAGTGGATCACCCACAAAAGGTGGAAACCTAATAACATGATATGTCCATGAAAGGTGGAGGTGATAAAGTAATAAGATGATAAGTCCACCAAAGGTGGAAATTCTCCAACAACTCCTATGTGGTCCCTAAGTAAACTTAACTAAGGTGTAATTATGACCTAAGACAAGGTACAAAATATTTAATTACACCAACACCCCCCCTTAAGTGCAACTTAGGGAGAATGTACACAAAGACAAACAATGCAAGATGGCTCCCAAAAACGAGGCCATGTTAGGTACACATGTAAAAAGGCAATGCAATCTCTCACAAATGAAGAAAAGGAAAAAACCCAGTAGGACAAAACTCCTCCCCAAAAGAGAGATGAAATACAATAATGAAATGCTCTCAATGATGGATGAGAAGGTAAAAACCCCATGTGAGGAAAAAGACCCCCCCATAAGAGAGAAGTAGAAGAGAGACAAGGTAGCCCCCCCTTAATGTTGAGTCTCCTGCAATGATGGTAGAAGCTCGACATTGAATGCTAAAGATGATCCAATCTCACTAAACAACGTTCCTCCCCTTAGGAAGAAACAAAACCAAGGATGTATGTAGGATGTCAAAATGATGGATGATGTATGATGTATCTGAAGCATGCTCAAGTGTCTCCATGTTGATGTCGAAGGCTAACACACTCCAAACAGGCATTCTAGGCCACACTTCTGAAGAGTACAATCCAACATCGAGTAGAGATGAATGTAGAGCACAATAGAAAGACAAGGATATCCCCTCTAAAGACAAAGAAGCCTCCTCCAAATGTTGTCCAAAAGTATCCACACTCACGTCAAGCTGTGAAGAATGATCATGTAGAGAATGAACAAGAGGGTCAGAGTGTTCCCTCACAACAATTGAAGAAGGAGTATCTTCATCAAAGAGAAGATGAATGTCATCAATGATGTCCCCCAAATCTGCAAGATGAGACTCCACAAACAAGTCTGAAATACCTGTCAAGAAGCCATCCAAAGAAGTCATATCTGGAAGACAATGTATATCCTGCTGCACTGAATCACAAGGAACCAAAATTATGGAATCAAAAGCATCATCAACTGCAATAGTAGATGGAGGAGATGAAATTCATGACTCAAGAACTAGATCTGATGTGAGAACTCCCAAGTTCAAGTAGCCAAATCTCTCCTCTGAATCATGGTTCACACTAGAAGTGTGATCAACAGTCGAAGGAAACTAATGTCATCATCAGAAGCAAAATCTGCAAAGGTATACAACTGAGATGAATGATCAACCACCCCAGTAGCAATGATCTCTCTACTCTCCAAGTCTCGAATGATGATTGAATCAGGTGTGAACTCCACAGTCCTCCCATCTCCACCATGTGTAATCTGATATATGGAAAGAAGATTGTTCATCAAATGAGGAACACACAAAACATCCTGAAAAGAGTTGTCCCCAAAACTAATAGATCCCTTCCCTATTACACTCATGTATGTATTGTTTCCCATCAAGATAGGAGACATAGAACAAGGCTAAAATGAAGAGAATATAGATTATGAAGATGCCATATGATGAGATGCTCCTGACTCTAGAAGGAATCTCCCTGATCCTGAACCTAAAAAAGCACAAAGAGCTTGTCCTTTATATCCTAATGTAGATGCCAAATGAACGTTTCCCTTAGATTGTTTTGAAGAAGAAGAAGAAGAAGATTCAAACATTCTAGAAGGCAAATCAATTTGATTCTTTTTGAGAATATTTTTCAACTCATCAATATCCTTCTTATAACAATAGTGTTCTTCATGTCCATCTTTCTTGCAATATGCAAAAAAATACCTCTTCTTCTTAGATGATTCTTCTTTTGAATGAGTGGATTCTGATTCTTTATGTGGCTTGTTTTTTTTCATCTTTTTGTTCTTATCAAGATTCCTTGATTCTTTATGTACCTTTGACTCACTAGAAACCAATGCATGTGGCTTGGAAGACTTGATTAGACCCATGTTCATTAACTTAGCTTCCTCTTGGATTAGGAGATTTGCAAAGTCATCAAACTTAGGATCAACATATGATGCTCCCATAGAAATTTGATGGGTATGAAAGCCAAAAACAAATACTGAATACTAAGGACCAAGTTTGGATAACACATTCAGAATCAATTGTAAATCCTCTTTTTCAATATTGCATTCTTTCAATTGTGTTCTTAATTTCTTGATTTTGGATATGTAGTCTTGGATGTGGTCAAAAAATTTAGGATCAAGATTCATCAAATCATTATCAATTTGATATCCCCTAATCTTATATGTTTTACCATACAATTTTTCAAAAGTCTCCCATGCTTCTTTAGGTGTCTTACATGAATCAATATGAAATTGCAAATCAAATGAGACTAATGAACATATGCATCCAAGTGTTTTTTCTTGATCAATCTCCCATTTTTGCAATTCTTTAGCATCAGTAGGTTTTTGAGTAGTGTCCTTTACATGACCTATTAGACCTGTTTCCATGAGATAGTGCCATATTGATTTTCTCCATGTAGCATAATTATGTGGAGTTAGGAGTTCAATTTGAGATTTCCCCATTGCAAGAACACAAACCAAGCAAAAGAATGTAATCAACCACTGCAAGATTACCCCCCCAAATCACTCAATCAAGAAACCCCCCAAGAAATATCTGATTTGGCACTTTATACTTAGTGCATTTACAATTGCCATTGCCAAAAATAGCAAAGTGGACTTTGATCTTGGTACATGCAAATTGCCAAAATAGGCCACAGATTCAAGTACAATTTATGGTATAAAATAAGATCAATCTGATCATATCATAGAAAATTACACAAAAAATTAAAAAAATGGCACTCAAAAATGTTACCGTAGGAGCAAGTTATGAGCTCCCAAAGTTCCCAAAATGAGGACGAAACAACAACACCTGTGAGAATCTAAAATTTTGGGAAAAACTAGAAGCCAAAACCAAAAACTAATTGCACCACTGTGAAGAGCACGAAAAATTAGCCCAAATCAAAAAAAAAATTGCTCGAAAAAAGGAGCCAAAATCACTGAGATATTGGCCTTCAAAGTTGAACTGCAAAAATGAAAACTCCAACCGTGAGGGGGCAAATTTTTTTTTTGAAACTACTAATGTAATGCTGACGTCAGCCAACCACTGGATTAAAATTGACGGTCTAGTGCCCATCGCCGAAAAAAAATCCCTGCCGAAAAATCCTATCGGAATATTCCCTTCTCACCCGGATTATTAAATCTGCCAGATTTTTAACTTTTCGCTGCTGGAATTATTAACTAGCCGCCCAGAATTTATTTTTTCATCGATTTTTTTCTCAATTGCCGATGTTTTTGCCAGTTGGCGAAGGTGGAGGGCCACGAGGGCCATGGTCGTAGGCCATGTGGCCTTCACCGCTACGTTGTACTTGTGGGTACCTACAGTGGTACCAGTCTGCGTAGGTACTTCGCAAAGTACCTTTTGATTTTGATTTTTAATTTTTATATTTTTTGAAACTTTTTTTTAAAAAATCTTTACAAATTGAATTCAATAAAATCAAAATTTTCACAAAAAAATTTCAAAAAAATTCTGAAATTTTTTTAATTTATTTTTCAAAAATAAATCGTACCCTGTCATAATGACGTGACCGGGGGGTTGTACGACTCTTTGGGCAAAAAATATTTTGCCTCACCGGATGAATTGCTCCGGTTTGGATGATTGGACGGTCGATCTTAGGGTTTTTGGCCCTTCAGGACGTGATGGCAAGGTCTGATTTGACCCAAAGTGCTCCAAAAATGCAAGTACCTTCTAGATCTGGCAACCACAATTCAACTTCAAACCCTCATAGATTTGGCCTCATATGTCCGATTTGGACAAAAAAAAGGCAAAATTTACTTTCTCGAACCTTTCAGACGCAATGGTGAGCTCAAATTTTCATCAGCAAGCTCTGATATAAACCTGCAATAAAGAACCAAAAATGGAACCTCCCCAAATCTGGTACCTCTCTTCAAAAAAAGACTCTCCAATGGCATCCAACCCGCTCTGATACCATGTTAGAATTGGCTATGGATGCCAAGATCTATGGACCAAATGGAAAGCACAAAGAAGAGAGAAAATAATGTGACAAGAATAAATTGTATTCAATGTCAATGATATGAGATGAATCAATGTACAAATGTGGTAGAGACCCCTTGGTTATATAGCCAAGGTGAGAACATAGGACTGCATAAGATTATGACAAGTGTCATAATATTATGACATGAGACAACAATGAAAAGCTATCACTCCACCTAAAGTGGAAAGTTATAATGTGATAACCACCACAAATAGTGGATCACCCACAAAAGGTGGAAACCTAATAACATGATATGTCCATGAAAGGTGGAGATGATAAAGTAATAAGATGATAAGTCCACCAAAGGTGGAAATTCTCCAACAACTCTTATGTGGTCCCTAAGTAAATTTAACTAAGGTGTAATTATGACCTCGAACAAGGTACAAAATATTTAATTACACCAACAAAGATGACCCTCTATTGGCTACTATTTCAATTTGGTAATTTTGTACAAGGACAAAACTTCTATTGTAATTGAATTTTGTCTACCCAAATTCTCCTTGAAGAGATTGAAGACCAGCCCATTTGTTTCTGAACTTCGATATATATTAATGTTAGGTCGATAGTGTTCTACCCTCAAATATAATATTATTCTAGTTCGTCAAAAGTTGTCCCTATTTAAAATGATGGAAATGGATCACATCTCTTAGAACAATTTCTCTTGCAACAATCTTGGAGATGAATTTAGATGCAGTGTGGCAATCAGAACATAATTGAAGGTTCTTAACAACTCTAATAGTTGTAGCAAGGGCCATGTTTAACAAACCAAATGTAATTGCTAACTTTTCACTATGGTGGCAGATAATGAGATAAATGATTCTTTATACCTTGTTGCCTTCATTTTCTAAGCCAATTTCTCCTACTTTGCATAGATCTGCCATGTTTGTGGATGTGATTTATCTCCTACACAAAACACATGTACTGGTTTATGACCTTCAATCCAACTACATCCAGGTATCTTTTTAATTCCTCTATCTTTCATCAATCTCTTTACTATATGAACCTCATACAGATGTTTTAGAGAAAAACATAAGTTGTAGCATTTTTTAGGATCCGACTAAAAAGTAGTGTTGCTGGAAATATTCAGCCTATATTCATATATGATCCACATGTACCACAGATTTAACTAGAATCTTAGTAATAATGTTTAGGGTGTCCTCAATATAGCCAACATGGGCACGAAGCTCAACCATGCACACCTAATGATCAACTATATGTGTAAATTGTAATGCAATAAGGGTTAGATTATTTCAGCTAACAACCAAAATACGTATAAAGAGGGATTCAACATGCTTGATTGTTGTTGAGGTCGTTAAGACTGATAACTAAACCTAAAACTTCACTTGATACTTCCTCAATGTTCTTGCTAACAATAACACAAAACTTAGTCGATGGCCAAGTAGTCTCTACTCTCTTTACAAGGCTATTACAAATTATCAAGAAAATTTGATAGGGGAAACAATAGTGTTTTCCAGCTTTGCGCCCTTTCCTTTATGAAAATATCCCCTTCATCATCTTTACAAACCCATAATACATATTTAAACAACTATTAAGATTCCACAATCAATGAACTAAAGGCTATAATGATGCTTGAAGTGAGCTCTAGATTTGTTAACATTACCTTTCTTGAGAGATGTATGGTTATGCATTTTTTGCTATCTATTTTATATTTGCCTATGTTTGCTTGTTAACTGATGTGTGACTCCTCATCTCTTGATGAGTTGGTTTTTGGTTGCTCACCATGTTGACAAGTGTCTTGTCATGAAATGACTCCAAAATTTGTGCCAAATGGTTGATTGCATGGATTTAGATGTTGCACAATGTTTTAAAAGGTTGTGTAGGGTTTTGTGTTGTGTTTTGGACTATGTGCCTCATGTTCATAGATGTAAATATGGCATAGAAATAAAACATAGTTGTTTATGTAGTTATGCAGAATGATCCTTGGAATTGTATGAATGACACATGATGTGAAGGTATGTGCAAGAGTTGTATGATGTTTTTGAAGTTGCATGGTATGGCTCCTAGTGTTGCATGAATGGTTCATGGAGTGAGGAGTTGTGCCTTCACCCCATGAGACTCTTGAGTAGGAAAGCCTCAAATACTTGAAGCTCTTGGTGGAAAAAGAAATGGCACAAAGCATTCAACCAATTTTGTGTCGCCTTTATTCCTTCCACTATTGCAATTTAAATCCAGATAGTCATTTGCAAGACACAAATGAATTCCAATGATTTATTTAGGTTTTAAAAAAAAATTGTGAACCCTGAATAAAATATGAAGAAAAATTGTGAAAATTATTTGCAAGTTCTCATGAGGTTTTCTTAGATGAATCCATAAGCCAAATGTTGAACCCTGGTTGAACCTTGCCCACACTGGACCGGTATCCAAGATTGGTAACTTAGGGAAAAATAGTAGAGGTAAGCATCACATATGACACAATGACTAGGATGCATGCAAGTTGCAAGCGAGGCAAGATTCTTGTTTTACATACCCAAGTGAAAAAATTACCAAGTGAATGAGCATGGATTTCAAACCAAAACACATTTGGAACTAATCCAAGTCAAGAACTAGTTGCTTAAAACATTGAGACATTTCCCTTAAATAAGTGTGGATTTTGGTCTTAATAAATCAAGAGGTTGAACCCATACTGTCAAGATTATTGAAATTTGAATTATCACAATTATCAAATCCAATGGGTTCAAAAAATTTCCTGAGTTGAAGTCTAATTGTCAATTTGATTGAAACCATTGATGGTCCCAACCCATGTAGACATGTAGAGTGGGAAGTACATGGTGAAATTATTCAAACTTTTATCACCATAAGATTTTCTATTTAGAATCGACATGGTGACTATGATGTGTGCAAGTAGTCACAAGGCAACGATTGTGTCTTATGTGCCAAAGTGGTGTATTAATCAAGTGAATGAGTGTGGATTTGAAACCCTGAGACATTTGGGACTGTTTTACATCCAGAATCAACCACTTTTGACTATTGTGAAGATACTAATTTTACTCTTAATAAGTGTGTTATTTGGTATAAATGATTAAGAGGTTGATGAAGCTCGTAAAATAAATAAACCCCACAGTTACACAAGAAGCACAGGATCAACAAATGGGTCGTTGAAATCCACCAAGAAGGTTCATAGAACAAACAAACACTAAGGGGCTAGGTCTTAGTCTCTAGCCTCCTTATTACAATTTTATCTCATATCTAAAATAGGGAAAGCATGATTCATTATCAGTCTAATTTTCCTCCATTGTCTTTGAATTAGCATCTTCATAAGGATGACCTTTATCCTATGTCCCACATCCCAATAATAATCCATCTAGAACTTTTGGCATGAGAATGTGTAAAGGTTCTCAATAATTTTGCTAGCTTCTTGCATAACTTCATGAGTGATTTATGTCATACAGATCTCCTTTATATTATTGGATAGGAATGAGGCTCTATATAACTTAGTTTGTGCTAATATATTAATATTCAAACAAACATCTTTAAGTAACTTCACCAATGTGGTGATCTCCTCCAATTACTAGACATTGTGTTGGGAGCATTCTTAGAATTAGTAATATAACTCGTGCTAGACTACTCCTAAATGATCAACATTCAATTATGCACTTTTAAACTAGTTTGTAGTTAGCTATATAGGGTAATGACATTGCTCCAAGACAAGCTTTGATCTAGTGCACAGTTATACAAGTGCTCTACTTTCCCTTCAATAATAAACTTCTTTCTAGGGATATTGAATAATATATCCAAGGGTATAGGTGGATGTAGCTTATAACAAATAACCCACTTATATGAATTACTTTATTCGAAGTAGTATTGTTCATTTATTATTTACCTTGATACCTTTTAGACCTATCTATATTTTTGTTACTTATCTATTGCTTACTGGAAACTTTAGCAAGTTGCCCTAGATTCATGTGTTGGTGTTTTTTATTTTTATTGGGTTATACTGATATTTTTGATATACTTTAAACAAACATCTAATTTAATTATCTGGTGCTAAGCATGAACAAATCTATTTCTAACCACAAATACACATTTTCAATGTATATACAAAAGGTAACATGTTTTTAATATTTATGACCTGAATGGATTATGTTGCTTATGCATTTTGTTTGCTTTTAAATGAATATTTTAACATCTTATTGTTGAGTTATTTTTCTTCAATTCTAGGAGAAACATGGAATTTATGTTCACGCTTGTCAGGGAAATTCATTGGTGAAGATTAGTAATGTTTGTATCGCACAATCGTTTTATTCTTTATTATTTTGCTTTCATTTGTAGTCATCTTTAGGTTTATTCCTAAGCATTGATATTGATATTTGACCGATAACATATTTCCCTTGTTGTTATGAATGTATATCTACATAGTAAAGCTACACTAACAGACACCATTGTAGAGCTCCCTAAAACATGGCAGTGAGAAATGCAAGCATCACAGCAGCAATAACTACCGAATTTCATGATTGTATAGCAATATTTATGTATATTTGCCTCAAAACATATTTAATAATAGTAACTCATATTATTTGGCCTTGCTTTTTATAAATAGTTATATGAATAGATAGATGTTATCATAGCTATTGTTTATATTTTTTGTTGTGATGTTTTTTAGATTCATGGCCAAAAGTGGGCTTTTCAATTTGCATATTTCATACTCTGCAACATGGGATTCCTACTACTTTCTGGGAGAGCTCTCAAGGTACACTGTTTCATTTTCCTTTTAACCTGTATAAATGCAAAATTTTCAATTTATTTATATATGTTACTAACTCAATTGAGATGAAATTTGTGATCAACTTTAGATCCCCATTTTGATATTAGGTGTTTTATCTTGATATTAGATGTTTTGTCTTGATAGCATGTCTAATCTAGGATTATTATTGACCAAAGATGTTGTGAATATGTCTACTATGGTCATCTTTTTGGCTAAATGGCTAGCATTGTATCTTTGTCTATAACTTGATGGGTATAATCCTGTATTAAAACATAGCTTAATTCATTTACCATGAAAATGGTTCTGAGAACAGTTATAGGTATGGATTCATTAGTCTTAAAGATGAAAGACATTGGTTAAAATTTTATAAAATGCTAGAGTGCTTAAAATACTTAAATAAAACCAAGACTCATCTCCAAGTATCTTCTCAACAATTCCTAAATGTTCCAATCACAATTATCATGTAGAGTTTGTCCCCATTGCAATTATGTATCAGACTAAGCTTGTTCCCATTCCTTTTTCTACTCAACAATTCATAACTTTCCTTGGGGATGCACATAACTTAGTTAATGAACCTAGTGGTAAATTATCTCCATAACATGACAACATTTTTTGGAGCTCTTGTTGTGGGATTCATAAACAGTTGGAAAGTTGTCCTTGTAACTCTAGCTACTGGTCCATTTATTTTGGTTGCAGGAGGAGTTTCAAATATCTTTCTTCATAGGCTTGCTGAAAACATTCAAGATGCATATGCTAAAGATGCTAGCATTGCAAAGTGGGTTTGAATGGGGGGGAGGGGATGTAGTTCATATAAATTAACTTGTTAAGTTTTTGTATTTTGTATGTAAATTGACTTTATGCTAATTCCTTGTTGACTTGTAGGTAGTTTCTATGATTTGGATTTAGGTAATTGTTGATGGTTGTGTTATATTTGGCAATTGTCAGGCATTTTATACATGTTTTTCCTAGTTTGGGAAAGTAGTCCAATCTTGATCATAGATGTTTCCTGGTCTATATTTTGTGTACAAGCACTACTCTTACTGAATAAAACAATCATTGATATTTGTCTACAATCTGTTGGCATGTTTTGTTATATTTTACTTGCATAGAAACAACTAATGTTATTGTTTGGTTGTAAGCACCACTTTTGCTTATATTTATGTTGGCTTAGATTGATGGTAGTTTCTTTATTAGATTTGATACCTTGATCACTTTTGTTTTAGTAGAAAGGAAATATGCTTTTAAGATGTTATGTTCATGGTAGATACTTAACAAATGCAAGCAATTTGAACTAATAACATGACCCATGGAAATTGTTATCTTGATGTAAGTCATTAATCTTTCTAGGCTATGAACATGGTAGAAAATTTAAAATCTCCTTAATGCTTTTGGTATTTTAGTATAGACCTATTGAATTATTTCAAATTTAAGGTTATTGTTTATACTAAGCATTGATGCACTTTATTTGCTTACATTTAGATTAGTTTTATTGATTGTAGCATTGAGGGACTCTTTTTTTCCTTGTGTAGGAAGGGAACAGGCATGATAAGTGCTTCTAGAGGTAAGGGATGGACTGGTGGAGGTGGTGGTAGAGTTTCCATAAAGAGCTAAAATAGGCAAGAGAGTTTGAATATCTTTGTGCATGGTTAGTTTGAATGAGAGCAACCTACAAATGATTGGAGGTTTATCACAATCATAGAATGAAAGTTCCTCTACAAAGATGTATCATGTACTTAGGCATTACAATGGTAAGGGACTGTACGTTATGATATAAAAGAGAATTCATGTACAAATGACAGATAGAGGATCATCAAGCATTACGAGGGTAAGGGATTGTAGTTTATGCTATAAAAGAATAGTCATGTTCCTATTCTTTTGTAAGTTTTTGAACAACATAAAGGCAAGGTTTTGGACTAGATTTCAGCTAGTTTTTCTCTCTCAACAATGTATTGTAATCTTTCAAGTTCTTCCATGTTGGGACAACAAATTGTAGCTCCATTTTCAACCTTACACATCTATATGTAAAATCTTTTTGATTAATAAAATAAGCTATTTTTAACTTTGTTGTGCAGTTTTTTGCACACACGCCCCACTGAAAGTGGGGACCCTCTTTTTTCGCTTTTGGTGTTTTGGCCTTTCTTTTCTGGGGGCTTTCGCTTGCTTGGGTTCATGTTTTAATGTCCATCTTTCCAATTGAAGTGGCACACTTATGAGTTATATTGAAAATCTTGAGTTCTGACTTTGTTTCAGAGTTTTCACTGCATTTGGGAAAATCCGCCTGGGCTGGATTCTCCCGGTTTCCTTTCAATGTCTGAAGTTGCTGCCTATCGCCCTGTTTTCGGGAAAATCCGTATGGTCCGGATTTCCCCGAAGTCCTTCACCATGTCGAATCCCCAGGTTTTTTGTGGTCGTGGTCGTCTTATCGACCGCATTAATGGCGTTTGTGCGGACATTTGGGGATTTGATATATTGGATTTTGGGAGGTAAATGATCATTTGAGTTTGTGCATTTACTATCATTCGAGCTTAAGTCTTGGAGCTTTCGGTGTTTCGCTAGATTGAGATTTTTGAGGCCGTTTGGACTGTGCATCTGCATTTCATATGCATGGATTGTGTCTTGCTCGCATTTGACGGTTTTCTATTGGCATCACCAGTTTCGGCCCTTACACTTTCATGGTATGTTGAATTGATCTTTTACTCTATTTTTTCGATTGATTTGCTTCATTTATTTCTGGGTCTTTCATGATTTCCTAGTGTCCTTGGGTATGTGCGTCTCATTTGGGCATTTCGGGGGTTTGTGTTGCTTTACTAGTCTTCTTGGTTGGTTGTTGATGTTTGTTCTTGGTCTAGTATTGCTTCTCGTTTGGGTGTTTTCTTGCATTGGTCTTAAGATTCTCAATTCTTGTGTGTGAGCAAGTCATGCCTTGTTCCCTGTGTTTTCATCGTGGACATTTTAGGGTTCTTGACCAAGGGCATGGCCAGTCCTCCTCAAATTGTTGTGAGGAATGTTCTAGATTCGTGTTTCATTCATTGGAGGTCTAGGTCAATTTATTGTCTAAATGCAGGCCTTAGATCCAGAGTTGTTAAATAGTTTTGGTGAAAGTAGTGAGAATGTGGATAGGTTCGGGTTTTCGAGGTCCTCGCAGAATTTCGCTTCCCCCAGATTTCCCCAACTTACCTCTTTCTTTATTTTTCACCACTTTTTCTTGGATTTCATTTATCTCGCCAAAACCCGCTTCCTCCAGATTTTCTCGGTATCCACGATCGGGTCATTTTATTGATTTTGTGCTTTAATTTTGATATATCCGGATTTTGCCAAAATCTGTTCACTCTGGATTTTCCTGGATGTTCCGCGGCTCCTCCTTTTTCCTGGGTTAGCTATAATTGGCGTTGTTTTCTCCAAAATCCACCTTTTGGCAGATGCTTCCAAGTTTTCGGGAGAAAGGTTGAATTTGGTGATTATGGAAGAATCTATTTATTGATGATGTATTTGATTGATTAAAGGAGCTTATGCTAAGTGTTTCTAATGGTTTTACTTTGTTAATTGATGGATTTAAATGATATTGTGGGATTTTGCATGCTTGGTTCGTTGGAATCCGCTTGGTCCGGATTTTCTCAAAAATCCTCTCTAGTGTAGAATCCGCGAGGAGGGCTAAATCCCAAACTTTGAGGTAATAATTTCCTGCACTTGTTGTTTCTTGTGGATCTGATTGTGGTCATCTTTTTTTGTTTGTAGTCAGGATCAGGACAAGATGTTGCTGGTCGAGGAAAGGGAAAGGCAACAGATCCAGGTGCAGAGACTTCTGCCATCTCAGATGCAGAGAAGGTGAAATTAGATATAAGGAGTCAGATTCCTGAGAGCAAGCTGACCTCAATTTGGTCAGGAATCACGGATACAAACATAGGCATGTGGGACTATGAGGAATTCAAGGCTGAGATGTCAACATCGAGCCCTCCTCTGTTGGAAAATATATTGGTAGACTCCAGACTGACTCATGTGGCAGGTTTTCTTTCCACAGTGCAGTGCTATGAGTTGGTGCTTGAGTGTGCCAGAAATTATGATAGAGGGACACAGAGGATTATTGGTCCCCAGGGCAGGATTCTTGCAGGTTTCAATCTGGTATCCATTGCTGCAACATTTGGCATTCCCACTAGCTCCCATGTGGTGGCCTTTGACATGGATGTTGCCATAAAGTATTATGAAGAGAATTTAGTCATGTCTTAGCAAGTGATCAACTCTTAGCTAGAGAAGCCCAAATCCCATTTCTCCAAGTTGCCTAAGCAACTATTCAGGCTTAAGTTCAAGAGAGAGTACTACAATGTCATCACTCTTCTCAGCAGGTTGGTGGGATTGAAGAGTGTAGGTGTGTTCGAGACCTGGATGTTTAATGTAATTGCTAGAATGGAGTAGGGAATTGACTATCACTGGGTAGGGGCCATCAGTGTTGTGATTCATGAACAATTATGTAATGTCTTGCAAACCAAGACTTTTACCATGACCTCTTACCTAGTGTATTTATTGGCGAGACTTCACCCATACAAGGGGTTAAGCACTAGGGGTATCTTTGGGCAAGATGCCATCTATGAAGTATACCCACAGTTACACCTGACTGGAGGAAGTTACAGGAGATCCAATGATGCTTTCATAATGTACATCACTAGATTGCTCCAAGGTGTAGAACATATAAGAATTTTTGATAAAGCAAATGAATTGATAAAGAGATATGGGGCATGGTTTATCCAGTTCCCAACTTTCTCATACATCAGTATTGATGGTTTTCAAATGGCTCACTATAGACTCCCTAGATATCCAATTGATCATGTCATATTATTGGAAGTCACTAGGCAGATTTATGACTTCGACAATATTGTAAATGGAGAGATGCACAAGACAGGTTTTAAGAATGATTTCCCTCTAAAGATAGGCATGGGTGAGGTTTGTGCTTCCATTCAGTCTGCTCATGCTTTTGAGGAGGATATGAGTACTCTTGGTCTCTACTTTCATTCCAAGAGGGCAAGGTTTGGCATCACTGGCGAAGCTCAAAAGAAGGCCAGTAGGCAATATAGCCATAAGGCTCACATTGAAGATTACTAGATTAACCTTGCTGATGAGTTTGAGGTAAGAAAGAAGCGGTTTTCTAGGTTGCCAGTGGATTTGGTGAGACTATACAATGTAAAGGCCATCCCTGACCAGGTAGAGGAAAATGAAAATGTAATCTAGGGCCATGTCTATGAGGTAGTAAAAGATAGGCCAGTTGGAGAAGTTGACTGGTTAGAGGAAGAAAAAACTGAGTTGGACCAAGTCATGGCCCCAGTGATCAAATATACCAAGATGTGGTTGAAGCAAAAGATGCTAGAACTGGAGAGTGAAGGTGTTCCATGCACCTATGAACTGATGGGAGACTTAGAGTCTCATTCTGCTTTCGAGGGTTCACTTGAACCTGATCCAAAAGGGAAAAAAAAGGTGGATTCTCCTTTCAGAATCCAGGTAAGGGAGGTTCAAGCTAAGAAGGTTGTAGAGGTAGGCAAACAGACGAAGCCTGTTTCCAAGAAGAGGAGACATGCCTCTAAGAAGGAAGTTGAAAAGAATAAGGAAGAAGAGGAGGAGGTTGAAAGTGTTCCACCGTTGATAAAGAGAAGAAGAATCACAAAACTGTCACAAAAGGTGGAGGAGGCTCCTTAAGTTGACTAGGAAATTGAGCCACCAATGGTAGAGGTGGAAAGCTCAAGGGAAAAGACACAAGTTTACATGAGGAGGTCAAGGACTCCTTCCCCGAGGGATACTGCAGCAAAGGAGAATGTTTCAGTTAGTATTCTTGTTGTTGAGCAAGTGAGTGCCTCCATTCCTCAGGATGCTGGTAATGCATAGGAGGAACCAAAGAATGATGAAAGTCCTAAGGATTTGGGTGAGGAAGAGTTTCAAGAGGGAGACCTCTATAATGTAGAGGCAGAGATTGATGAGGTAATATAGTCTCCCTTGGTATCACATGCAGACTCATCTATGAGGGAACAAATGAACAGGTCTCCTCAAAAGGAGGAAGAAATACTAGCTATGGCCCCTTCACCAGTACGGGTGGTTGTGGAAGAACAGGTGAAAGAGAAAGAGAATCCAATTGTGGACATTCCTAAAAGTCCAAGTGCTGAAAAGCATGCAACTGCTGATCAACAGGAGCAAGGGCAAGATAAGCAAGATATAGTGCCTATTCGGTCCACTATTCTGGATTGGTTAGAAAAAGAATTAAAGAGCAAGATAGTGATAGTGGAGGATGCTCCTCCTAATTGGGATGCCTTTATGACCAATGTAGAGAAGGAAAAAACTAAGAAGAAAGCAAGGGTTGTGTCCCGAATTGAAAGAGATGGGTTAGGTAACAGAGTGGCTCACGTTGCTACCCCTGCTCCAAACAAAGGTAGAGACAATGTGACTACCCAAAACTATAATGTGCAAACTGTTGACTTGGGGCATGCTACTGTGGAGAAGGACATTGAAGAATATGAAGGCTCCAGTGTTGTGATTGTGGGCAGATTGAGGAAAGCTATGCAGACCAGGCACGAACTAGAGAGGGAGAATGAGAAACTAAAGAAGTACTTGCAAGAGTTGATGAAACCCTTGCAAGCCATTGGCTCTTCCTCCTCTGCTGTAGATTTCTTGCCTCAAGAGACAATCTCTTAACTTGAAAAGATGAAGGGTACCACACATGCTACAGTTGCTTCATTGCAGGGTGTCCAAGCTAAAGGAGATGATGCTATTAAGAGCATATTGTCAACTAGAGGAGATGCAATGAGATCGGTGGATTGGTTAAAGGCTATCTTAGCTCAGGATAATGTGGATACCAACCTCCTACTGCAAAAGACTACAACAATCCTGCTAAGGATAAATTGGTACAGTGCAGGATTCTTCCTTTTCCAAGGGTTTCTAAACCTTGGGAATGGTTTGAAATCCTGCAAATGAGGCAGAAGGCCTTGAAAAATATCCATAAGCAGGCATGATAGATTGAGGATACCTTGACCAGTATCTATGATAAGTGTATTTCATTCTTTGAGGTCATGAATGGAAGGAAGAAGTTTGCTCTGAAGCATCTTAGTTTGGAGCAACTTAGGGAATGGTGGAGAGATGTTTATTCTCCAATCAATGAAGGACTAGTTACTAGACATCAGTTGGATGATGTTGCAACTTATATTGCAGTTATAGAAAAATATTTGGCTAGTAAGACCGATTGGGATGGTGCAGTTAGGCAGGCAAGGGATGATATCAAGTCCCTTGATAGGAGGATTAGAGTTTTGCCTATGCCACCTATTGCTGAGCTGGATAGGGTTCTGTTGGTTGTACATGGTGAAGAAGATAGAGCTAAGGACAAAGATGGGGAATAGCTATATAGGGTTACATTAATATTTGTGCTTCCCATTATTCACATGTATTGGGTCGACCCTTTTGGTATCTTGGTGGTTTTGGATGAAATTGGTGCCAATGGCACATTTCATGTGTTCGAATTATCTTTTGGGCTGACCTCTTGTAGGTCATGTTTTATTGTAAATTGTCTTTTGGGCCGACCTATCTTATGGATTCTCTATAAAATAGGCATGTTGCCTCATTTGAATAGACATAGATAGAGAGGCATATAGGAGGATAGAGAGAAAGTAGATAAGTGACATTAGAGCAAATTAGGGTTTATTTTCAAGCAAGTGTTGTAACAGAAAGCTAGAGTTGTTGCTACTTTGGATGATTTAATATAAGAGAGATATTGTGTTTGGTATCTATCTTTTGGAATTTCATCTAGCATGATTCTTGTTGTTCTATCTTTCAGATTGCTTATAATTTTATGATTAGATGGTTTGGTAATGCTTAGGTTTTCATGTTTGGAGTGTTTGCAGCGATCTCTAGTCCATACTTTTTGCAGTTAGCTGATTGTTAGCTGCTTTGCAAAGTTAGCCTGGACTCAAAATTGTGCTTAGTTCAGTGATAAGGGTTTGTTCATCTTAATTGCAATAGAATTCATTGAATGAATGTTTATAATTTGAAAATATTTAAATACCTTAGAAGATTGCACTATTTCTATGGCATTACAAATTCATCTAGGTCAAGCAGAAAGTAGTTTATGAGAGATTGGTCTATTTTAAGCATTTTATCTTTTGGCATTTTCAATCTTAGGGTTAAAAGTAGTATTAGAATTATCTCTAAATCCTTTATCTTTTGTTGTTTATTTATTATTATCTAGGTTCCAATCAAGTTTCAAAGTATCAATTTATTGTTTATATCTGATAGATTCGAAGTCTAGTGTTTGCTCGTAGTAAGGTCCTATTGTGATTACCAACATTTTCACATTTATCACTAAGTTGTTTTGTTGCATTGTCAAGACCTGACATTAGAGACCTTGGGGTTATCTCTTTTCCCATAGAGATTTCCCTTTCAATAGAGATAGGATATCATATTGTGTCTGAGTTGTTGTAGTGCAGAAAACACCATCAACAAATTGGTGCTAGAAGGAGGGCCTTGACCAAGAAAATTGAGGTGTTTCTTAAATGCCATCTCTCTTGAGAGCCTTAGAAGAAGAACTAGATCTACTCTAGGAGAAGAAGAATTTCAAGAGTTACAAGCCCCTACTAGGTCAAGAAGGACTAGAGGAGGGGAAGAATCATCATCAACTCACCCACTTCCATCATCTCCATCATCCTCATCTTCATCTAAGTTTGAGGGGATTCCCATTCCACAGCCACAACTAGTCATAAATCATCCATTACCACCCCCATCTCCACCAATGGCTTTTCTTGCTAGTAATCCATCCCCATTGATCTTCAATAATTACAATGTTATGCCCAAGAATCCTGAGCACTTCTGCTCTAAGTTTCATACTCATAACCCCAACAGAATGGTAGAAGAGCATATTAGGATTTTCCAGACTTGTTTGAGGGATAGAGGGATTAACCATGAAGATGTTGCATGTAGGATTTTCCCTTATTCTCTAGGAGAAGAAGCCTTCTATTGGTACAATCACTTATCTGCTGCTTCTATCCATAATTGGACTAAGTTAGAAACTGCATTCCTGCAAAAGTTCAAGATTCCCATCAGTGCTAATGAGTTGTACTGGAGTGAAAAGAGAGATTAATGAGCCCATAGGATCATTCAATCATAGATTCCATCAAGCATACACTAGACTCCAGACACCTTATGCGGGGAATGAAAATATTGCTTTGGAAGTGTACCTTGAAGCCTTGGATAGCCTTACAACCACCTTCCTTAAACAAAGGACCAATCCTCTGAATACTTTGCTCACTACATATGCAGAAGCAGTAAAGGTCAGCACGGACTTGAGGCAACATTTATCAGGACCTTTTCCATCCTTAGGACCTGCTGCCCACGTTGGACAAATTCAAGCCCTTAACCAGGCTCTAACCAGTCATGCTCCAATAATGAATCCTATACTGTCATTGCCTCTGGTTCCTCATCCGAGCCCACCTTTGAATCAAGCTCATCCAATGACTTCTTATCCTCAGTGCAAATCTAATCAACCCTTACAACAACAACAAGTTGGTTTCCCTACATATTTGCAGAATTCAGAAGTCTTGAATCAGGCTGTTGGTTCTGGAAACATACCCGGATATCCTTCTAGAGGTAATCCAACACTGCCTAACAGTCTGGATAAGGAAAGGTTGGATGAATTATCTGAATAAGTGAAGAGGTTGAATACAGAGGTAACTTATTTGAGAAATCAGAATAGCCAGCTTCAAGCTGCTCAGAAGAATATACAATCTAACTATGGCAGGGAAAACAAGAATTTTGAAAGAGGTCAATACTTTGATAGAAATCAAAACTATGATAGAGGGCAAGGTTCTGGTCAGACTTTCGATAGAAAGCAAGGCTCTGGTCAGAATTTTGATAGAAATCAGCAAGGGGGACAAGGATTTGACAGAGGGCAACAACCTAGGTATAATAGGTCTTGAAATACTGGGCCTAATAATGGAGGGATTCCTACTCCCTTAGATCAGCCCTCTACTCAAGAGAAACCTCTGAATGGTGTATACCTTGCAGAAGCAGCTTTGTCTAGATGGTGCAAGCTCCATAAAACAAGTCAACACTCAGAGTTGGACTGTGCTGAATTTCAGACTGCAGCTTCTATCTTTCAGTATGAAGTAGATAATAATTCTACTGGACAGGAAATGGTACCTTCAAATCCATACGATTCTCCAATACTGGTACTTAATCATGCCCCATTCCCCAAAGGTGAGGAAAATGAACCAACAGAAGTATCTATTATAGAGGACGAGGCAGAATGGTGTTAAATGAGGATGAGATTTCCTAGTTGTTTAATGAGGAGAGTGAGAATGATAATGGCCCTTTAGATGAGGACGAAGTTAGTATTGAAGAAGTTCAGATGTTTCAACAACCAGCAAAGAAATATGATTTAAGAAATAGACCTAACAGGGGTCCACAGGCTGGAGGTCCTTTCACCACTTTCATCCCTCCTAACAATTTCAATACTCCACCAAATCCACAAGCTAGTAATAATTCACCTTATCCTCATGTGCCAACGCAGTACCTATCAAAAGGGGATAATGTTGAAATGTCCAAAGATAGGCAAGCCAATGGCAACAAGGAAGACCAGGGTTATTTGAATGTGGAGCAATTAGGTGAATATGTGATTGAGGAATTCAAGAAAGTAAAGATGAGTCTTTCTGCCTTTGAATTATTAAGAATTCCTACCATTAGGAATGCAGTTCTGGGATCATTTAGCTCAAATATAACATCGCAAGGCATAGCCACCAATGAGGCTGCTACCAGGTCTTATAATTCTCACACGCCCAAAAGTCAGGTCCCACCTGTAGACAAGAGGGGAGATAAGGATAAAGGACAGGTTGCACAAGCTGACACTTATCTGAATCTATTTCAAGATAAGATGGAAACTCCTTTCCTAATTTTTGTTCGTATCTTCGGAAAGAATTTGCATAATTATCTTCTAGATTCAGAAGCCTCTACAAATTTTATGCCTTTTGTTGTTTGCAAAGCATTGGGTATTACTCCTATTGCCTCTCAAAATAAGGTTACTCAATATGACAAAACAAAGGTGAGTGTAGTTGGAGAATTGAACATGATCCCTACACAGCTTGCCTCGGATCCTAGGGTGCAGCAAGTGATCAATATCCAAGTGGCTGACATTCCTGATACTTATGGTTTGATCCTAGGCAGAGATTTCACTAAAGCTTTAAATGGATATACATCCACAGATCATTCCCATATAGGGTTACCATGGAAAGGAGTCCCAAATCATATCAGAAGTGAAAGAGAACCCAGAATGAAATATGTAATCACGGAGTACCAAAATATCTCAAATGAGGTGTTGGTGTTTGAGGTTAGCATGGGGAACTATGTGTTGGTTGCATCAGTTGCAGAGGATGAAGAATTTTTTATGTTGTAGGATTCTTCAGATGAACACATTCCAGAGAGCAATGATCATGAGACATTGATTGAACAAGAGAATGGAATAAGTGAGTATGAGGATAGGCAGCTTGGTTTATTGGATAACTTTCAGGAGTTCATCCAGAAGGGTATGGAAGATCAAGTACAACTGAAGGGAAGCATGACATTTGAAGAATTATTGCTTCCAAGTTGGTGCAGAGTCCATGATGCTCCTCATTCTAAGCTAGAATGTGATTTGTGTCAGACTGTTGTCAGACAGATATAGAGATGCATTAATCCAGTTCCACCTATTGAACTTAATATGCAAGAAGAATCAAACGATGATAAAGGTAAGAACCCAGTGCTTCTTGAAGAGCCCCCATTCCCCAGCAAAGGATAGGGTAAATTGAAACCCAAGGAACCTGATGGTTGTTGGACACTAAGATTCGATGGATCTAAATCCAAACAAGGTGCTGGAGCAGGATTTGAATTGATTAGTCCTAAAGGTAAGAATTACTTTGTTGCTCACAGTCTCCAATTCCAATGTAATAATAATGTCGCTGAATATGAAGCTTTGATCCATGGCTTACTGATGGCATCAAGGAAGAAGGTGTTCGAAGATTCAGAGTTAGTAATCAAACAAGTAAGAAAACAGTATTCATGTCGTGACAGAAGAATGACCAATTACAGGCATAGAGTATGGGATCTCATTAAGGGATTCGGTGCTTTTAGTATTCAGTTAATCCCTTGAAACAAAAATCAAGTTGTTGATTCTCTAGCACAAGCTGCTAGCACCTTGCAACCTCTATCACTTTCGGGATTGAGGAAATTTATAGTTGAGATCACTCCAGTGCCTTCAATGCCTGACAACGTTACTAATTTCCAGGTATTTAAAGATGATAAACATATTTTGGACTTCATTAAAAGTTGTGATGTGTTTTCTTCCCAAGTTATTGATGAGATAGAGCCTCAGGAAGTAGAAATTGACTTTGGGGAATCATCAATCTGAAGACTAATACCATTCCAAGAGGTATGGTACAACTTGAACGAATTTTTGATTTAGATAAGATAAGAGATCAAGAACAATAGAATAAAAGGGAGTCTCTCAACAGCTAGTGTGAGACATATAATATGGGGACATCAGAGGACTCAAAGAATGTGTTTATTGGCAAGGTATGTACTCCAGAAGAAAGGAAGGGAATTATTGATACCTTACATACAATCACGATGTAATAGCTTGGAGTTATCGAGATTTGAAAACGTATGATACTTCAATCATCACACACACCATTCCTTTGAAGTCAGATGTCAAACCATTTAGGCAAAGACAAAGGCCAATTAATGCTTTGTTGGAACCCATTATCTAGAAGGAGGTGCAAAAACTACTTTCAGCACACATTATATTTCCAGTAAGACATTCTACTTGGGTGGCGAATTTGGTTCCAGTAAGAAAAAAGAATGGAGAAATTAGGCTATGTGTAGACTTTAGGAATTTGAATAGAGCATCAGAAAAGGATAATTATCCAGTTCCTTCACTAGATGAGGTGCTTCAGATTATTAATGGATCCCAAATGATGTCTTTTTTGGACGGGTATTCTAGATACAACCAAGTTATGGTGTAGTATGAAGATAGGCACAAGACTACCTTCACTACAAAATGGGGAACCTTTGCTTACAGAAGGATGCCATTCAGATTGATCAATGTTGGAGCTACATTCCAGAGAGCTATGGACATTGCTTTTAAGGATATAATTGGTAAGTGCATCATTATTTATATGGATGATTTGATTATTTTTTCCAAGAAACGAGGTGATCATATAACAGACTTATGCAAGGTGTTTCAAATATGTAGAGAGTTTGGTATCTCGCTTAATCCAAGAAAGTGCATTTTTGGAGTCACAAAAGGAAATTTATTAGGACACATTATCTCAGAATAGGGTATTGCTATTGATCTTGAGAGAATTCAGGTTATCTTGAAGATTCAGCCTCCTGCGAGTAAGAAAGAGATGAAGTCATTCTTTGGTAAGATTAATTTTGTTAGGAAATTTATCATAGGATTTGCAGAGATAGTCAAGCCATTAAATGCTATGTTAAAACAAGAAGCAAAGATAGAATGGAGTGCGGAAGCCAAGGAGGCATTTGTAGAAATCAAGAAGTCTATTGTTGAAGCTCTTGTATTGGTGAGTCCAGATTACACTAAGCCTTTTTACATATATTGATTCACTTCTGATCACTCTTATGTTGCAATGTTAACTCAAAAGTCTGATTAAAGGGATGAACACCCTATAGCATTCATGAGTACTCCCTTAAAAGATGCAGAATTAATATATCACAATGTAGAAAAATAGGCATATGCTTTGGTCAGAGCAGTGAAGAAGTTTAGGCATTATATCTTGAGGAATAAAGTTTTTGCCATAGTGCCTGACCCTACAGTGAAGCTGCTATTAATGCAGAATGAGTTAGGTGAACAAAGGGCCAAGTGGGTGACCATGTTGCAGAAATATGATATGGAAATCCAACCCATGAAATTGGTAAGAGGACAAGGGCTTACAAACACAATGGCTGAGACCAGTCCTGATCTCACAACTCAACATTATTACCTTCAAGAGGTATCTCCAAGAGATTGGTATGACGAAATCATTTTGTATCTGTTGAATCAATAGTGTCCTGATCACCTTAACATGGTTCAGAGGCGAGCTTTATGCTTGAAGTGTGGAAGTTTTATGATGAAAGGGGCTATCTTGTACAAAATAAATCATGAGGGTGTATACTTAAGGTGTCTGGGAAAAGAAGAAGTTGCCAGAGTAATGATTGAATTTCATGAGAAATATGGCACAGGCCATGGTTCTGCATCATCCATTGCACATCAAATCTTGAGGGCAGGTTATTACTGGCCTACTTTGTTCAAATATGCACACCAACATGTGAGAACTTGTCACATATGTCAGACTACAGCAAGTAAGGAAAAACATGCAACTCTTCCACTCCAGCCAGTAATAGAGGTAAAACCATTTGCTCAGTAGGGTATGGACTTTATAGGTCCAATTAATCCTTCATCTTCTATGGGCCACATGTATATCCTTACCATAACTGATTATTTTACTAGATGGATAGAGGCTTTTGCTTGTAAACAGTGTACTTCGAATGTGGTAATCAATTTTCTTGAATTAGGAATTATCAATCGTTTTGGTTATCCACTGTCTTTGGTTTGTGATAATGGTCTTGCATTTGCATCACTGAAGTTTTATAATTGGGCGTTTGATCATGGGATTGTTATTAATTTTTTGTCCAATTATTACCCTCAGGGTAATGGTCTAGTTGAGTCTTCCAACAAGAACCTACTGACAGTTATCCGTAAGTTGTTAGAAAAAAATCCTAAGGATTGGCACACCCAGCTCCGATTTGCTCTTTGGGTTGACCGTACTAAACATAAGAAATCCATAGGAACCTCTCCTTATCACCTGGTGTATGGTTTGGAACTTGTGTTTCCTATCCAGTTGAAAATCCCTACCCTACAATTTATTAACAAGTACTATAATGAAGAAGATAAACGTGAGGCCCGTTTGGCTGAATTGTTGCATCTGGAAGAGAAAAGAGATGAAGCCCTAGAGAACTTTGCTAAACATCAGGGTGTAGTAAAAAGATGGTTTGATAAGAGAGCTAAGGTAAAGGCCTTTAGAATTTCTGACTTAGTTCTCTACTGGGATAAAGCCCATGATCGTAAGGGAGAGAATGGTAAATTTGATAAACTTTGGCTTGGTCCTTACCAAATTTTAGAAATTTTGGGAGATAATGCTTTTCATTTGAAAACCCTCACTAGTGAGGATATCCCGCTATCTATTAATGGGCAGTATTGAAGCATTATTTTCAACCTTGAACTGCTTGCAGTTCATCCTATACATAGCTAGAGTAGGTTTGCTTTCTGTTTTTGCTTTGTTGTTGGTTTTGCTCTAGTAGTTTAGGTTTGCTTTGGTTTGGTCTTGTTTTTTCATTTTTTTGTTTTTGCTTTGGGTTTCCTGGTTTCTTTGGGGTTGTTGCACCTGTGCAACAAGCTAATTCATTCGGGATTGTTTTGGAAATTTCATTTATAAACTCCAATCAGTCTTTCAGAATCGGGTGGTGGATTTCTTTTATCTGATGTTCTTTGTACTTGGAATTAGAATCACTTGTTTTAGATACACTTTGGAATATATTTGGGTCCCATATTTTCACACTAAATTAAAAAATTTGGAGTTGCATTGGGCTCTCAAGTGGTCTGGTCTGGTGAAAAATCTTATATTTTGCTTCAGTGCCACTGTGTTCCTCATCCCTGAGTGTGAGTTTCATTACTTACAAAGGTGAAGCAAGAAAATTCTATAAAATAGAAAAAAAGAAAGAGAAAATTTTGAAAATTTGAATGAGCTTCACTTTATCAAGAGTATCCTAGTATCTCTACCGAGGCTATAGACGCCTGACTAGCAATAGAGCTATGCTTGAGAGGGTCACAGTGATAACCTTGTTGGGGCTATGAACACTTGATTGGCAGCGAGGCTCTATCTAGGTTTCTTTTGAGGTTTGAATTTTTGTGTAGCCTTGGTCAGATTTTCTCTTGTTCCCATTGCACTTACAAAATAGGAATCAATGCATAATACACACACTTGGACCCTAGTATAAGAAAAGGTCTTCTTGCTTGTGGTTTCTGAAACTTTGTTCATATGTTGTGTAGTTTTTTGCACACACGCCCCACTGAAAGTGGGAACCCTCTTTTTTTGTTTTTGGTGTTTTGGCCCTTCTTTTCTGGGGCTTTCGCTTGCTTGGGTTCGTGCTTTAATGTCCATCTTGTCAATTGAAGTGGCACACTTATGAGTTATATTGAAAATCTTGAGTTCTGACTTTGTTTCAGAGTTTTCACTGCATTCGGGAAAATCCACTTGGGTCGGATTCTCCCGGTTTCCTTTCGATGTCTGGAGTTGCTGCTTTTCACCCTATTTTCGGGAAAATCAGTATGGTCCAGATTTCCCCGAAGTCCGTCGCCATGTCGAATCCCCGAGTTTTTTGTGGTCGTGGTCATCTTATCGATCACATTAATAGCATTTGTGCAGACGTTTGGGGATTTGATATATTGGATTTTGGGAGGTAAATGATCATTTGAGTTTGTGCATTTACTATCATTCGAGCTTGAGTCTTGGAGCTTTTGGTGTTTCACTGGATTGAGATTTTTGAGGTCGTTTGGACTGTGCATCTGCATTTCATATGCATGGATTGTGTCTTGCTCGCATTTGACGGTTTTCTATTGGCATCACCAGTTTCAGCCCTTACGCTTTCATGGTATGTTGAATTGATCTTTTACTTTGTTGTTTTCGATTGATTTGCTTCATTTATTTCTAAGTCTTTCATGATTTCCTGGTGTCCTTGGGTATGTGTGTCTTGTTTGGGAATTTCAGGGGTTTGTGTTGCTTTACCAGTCTACTTGGTTGGTTGTTGATGTCTGTTCTTAGTCTGGTATTGCTTCTCGTTTGGGCATTTGCTTGCATTGGTCTTAAGACTCTCAATTCTTGTGTGTGAACAAGTCGTGCCTTGTTCCTCGTGCTTTCATGGTGGACATTTTTGGGTTCTTTCCCTAGGGCATGGGTAATCCTCCTCAAATTGTTGTGAGGAGTGTTCCAGATTCACGTTTCATTCATTGGAGGTCTAGGTCAATTTATTGTCAGAATGCAGGCCTTAGATCCGGAGTTGTTAAATAGTTTTGGTGATAAGTAGTGAGAATGTGGACAGGTTTAGGTTTTCGAGGTCCTCGCGGAATTTTGCTTCCCTTGGATTTCCCCGATTTACCTCTTTCTTTCTTTTTCACCACTTTTTCTCGAATTTCATTTATCTCGCCAAAACCTGCTTCCTCCAAATTTTCCCGGTATCTACGATCGGGTCGTTTTACCGATTTTGTGCCATCCAGGGCCATCTCTATGAGGCAGTAAAAGATAGGCCAGTTGGAGAAGTTGACTGGTTAGAGGAAGGAAAAACTGAGTTGGACCAAGTCATGGCCCCAATGATCAAATATACCAAGATGTGGTTGAAGCAAAAGATGCTAGAATTGGAGAGCGAAAGTGTTCCATGCACCTATGAACTGATGGGAGACTTAGAGTCTCATTCTACTTTCGAGGGTTCACTTGAACCTGATCCAAAAGGCAAAGAGAAGGTGGATTCTCCTTTCAGAATCCAAGTAAGGGAGGTTCAAGCTGAGAAGGTTGTAGAGGTAGGCAAACTGAGGAAGCCTGTTGCAAAGAAGAGGAGACATGCCTCTAAGAAGGAAGTTGAAAAGAATAAGGAAGAAGAGGAGGAGATTGAAAGTGTTCCACCATTGATAAAGAGAAGAAGAATCACAAAACTGTCACAAAAAGTTGAGGAGGCTCCTTAAGTTGACAAGGAAATTGAGCCACCAGTGGTAGAGGTGGAAAGCTTAGGGGAAAAGACACAAGTTTACATGAGGAGGTGAAGGACTGCTTCCCCGAGAGATACTGCAACAAAGGATAATGTTTCAGTTAGTATTCATTTTGTTGAGCAAGTGAGTGCCTCCGTTCCTTAGGATGTTGGTAATGCACAGGAGGAACCAAAGAATGATGAAAGTCCTAAGGATTTGGGCGAGGAAGAGTTTCAGGAGGGAGACCTCTATAATGCAAAGGCAAAGATTGATAAGGTAATACACTCTCCCTTGGTATCACATGTAGACTCACTTGTGAGGGAACAAATGAACAGGTCTCCTCAAAAGGAGGAAGAAATACCAGCTAGGGCCCCTTCACCAGTACGGGTGGTTGTGGAAGAACAGGTAAAAGAGAAAGAGAATCCAATTGTGGACATTCCTAAAAGTCCAAGTGCTGAAAAGGATGCAAATGTTGATCAGCAGGAGCAAGGGCAAGATAAGAAAGATACAGTGCCTGTTGGGTCCACTATTTCGGATTGGTTAGAAAAAGAATTGAAGAGCAAGATGGTGCTAGTGGAGGATGCTCCTCCTAATTGGGATTCCCTTATGACCAATGTAGAGAAGGAAAAAACTAAGAAGAAAGCAAGGGTTGTGTCCCGAATTGAAAGAGATGGGTCAGGTAACAAAGTGGCTCACATTGCTACCCCTGCTCCAAACAAAGATAGAGACAAGGTGACTACCCAAGACTATAATGTGCAAACTGTTAACTTGGAGCGTGCTACTATGGAGCAGGACATTGAAGAATATGAAGGCTCTAGTGCTGTGATTGTGGGAAAATTGAGGAAAGTTGTGCAGACAAGGCATGAACTAGAGAGGGAGAATGAGAAACTAAAGAAGTACTTGCAAGAGTTGATGAAACCCTTGCAATCCATTGGCTCTTCCTCCTCTGGTGCAGGTTTCTTGCCTTAGGAGAGAATCTTTGAATTTGAAAAGATGAAGAGCACCACACATGCTACAGTTGCTTGGTTGCAGGGTGTCCAAGCTAAAGGAGATGATGTTATTAAGAGCATATTATCAACTGGAGGAGATGCAATGAGATCAATGGATTGGTTAAAGGCTATCTTAGCTCAAGATAATGCAGATACCAACCTCCTACTGCAAAAGACTACAACAATCATGCTGAGGATAAATTGGTACAGTGCATGATTCTTCCTTTTCCAAGGGTTTCCGAACCTTGGGAATGGTTTGAAATCCTACAGATGAGGTAGAAGGCCTTGAAAAAGATCCATAAGTAGGCATGACAGATTGAGGATACCTTGACCAGTATCTATGATAAGTGTATTTCATTCTTTGAGATCATGACTAGACAGAAGAAGTTTGCTCTGAAGCATCTTAGTTTGGAGCAGCTTAGGGAATGTTGAAGAGATGTTTATTCTCTAGTCAATAAAAGACCAGTTACTGGACATCAGTTGGATGATGTTGCAACTTATATTGCAGTTATAGACAGATAATGGTCTAGTAAGACTGATTGGGATGGTGCAATTAGGCGGGTGAGGGATGATATCAAGTTCCTTGAAAGGAGGATTAGGGTTTTGCCTGTGCCACCTATTGCTGAGCTGGATAGGGTTCTGTTGGCCGTACATGGTGAAGAAGATAGAGCTAAGGACAAAGATGGGGAATAGCTATATAGGGTTACATTGATATTTGTGCTTCCCATTATTCACATGTATTGGGCTGACCCTTTTGGTATCTCGGCGGTTTTGGATGAAATTGGTGCTAATGGCACATTTCATGTGTTCAAATTATCTTTTGGCCCGATCTCTTGTAGATCATGTTTTATTGTAAATTGTCTTTTGGGCCGACCTATCTTATGGATTCTCTATAAAATAGGCATGTTGCCTCATGTGAATAGATATAGATATAGAGGCATATAGGAGGATAGAGAGAAAGTAGATAAGTGACATTAGAGCGAATTAGGGTTTATTTTCAAGCAAGTGTTGTAACAGAAAGCTGGAGTTGTTGCTACTTTAGATGATTTAATATAAGAGAGATATTGTGTTTGGTATCTATCTTTTGGAATTTCATCTAGCATGATTCTTGTTGTTCTATCCTTTAGATTGCTTATAAGTTTATGATTAAATGGTTTGGTAATGCTTAGGGTTTCATGTTTGGAATGTTTGCAGCGATCTCTAGTCCATACTTTTTGTAGCTAGCTGATTGTTAGCTACTTTGCAAAGTTAGCCTGGACTCAAAATTGTGCTTAGTTCAGTTATAAGGGTTTGTTCATCTTAATTGCACTAGAATTGGTTGAATGAATGTTCATAATTTGAAAATCTTTAAATACCTTGGAAGATTGCACTATTTTTGTGGTATTGCAAATTCATTTGGGTCAAGCAGAAAGTAGTTTATGAGAGATCAGTCCATTTTAAGCATTTTATCTTTTGGCATTTTCAATCTTAGGGTTAGAATTAGTATTAAAATTGTCTCTAAAACCTTTATGTTTTGTTGTTTCTTTATTATTATCTGGGTTCCAATCAAGTTTCAAAGTATCAATTTATTGTTTATATCTGATAGATTCGAAGTCCAATGTTTGCTCGTAGTAAGGTCCCATTGCGATTACCAGCATTTTCACATTTATCACTGAGTTTTTTTGTTGCATTGTCAAGACCTGACATTAGAGACCTTGGGGTTATCTCTTTTCCCATAGAGATTTACCTCACAAAAGAGATAGGATATCGTATTCTGTCTGAGTTGTTGCAGTGCAGAAAACACCATCAACAACCTTCACATTGTTGTTTTATTGTGCAAATCTTTTAGATAGTTGATAAATGATATTTTTGATTAATAAAATAAACTACCAAATGACAGTAATTAAAAATGCACTAAATATACTACTAAATCATGACTAAATGACTAAATATATGACTAAATGGCTAAATTAATGACTAAATTAATAATTAAATATATCATTAAAGTAATGACTAAATATATGACTAAATAAATCAATACCATGACTAAATAAATGACTAGTTAACAACAATCAATGACTAAATCAATGACCAAATCAATGACTAAATAAATGACTAAAATAGTTTAGTCATAAATTTGGTCGTGTTATAAATGACCAACAATAAACTACTAATAGTCACGTGACCAAAATTAGTCATTTATATGCAATTTTTAGTAGTCTATGTAGTCATGTATTGTTGTTTTTGTACTAGTGCACAAATTGGAAATCCCTCTTGTTGGTGGAATATTCCAAGAATAAGTTTTCTTGTGAGGTGATGGATGGATTGATACAGGATGACAGGTACTGAGTAGTGGATGATGTGATTTACTACACGGATAGGATTTACTTGGTGCCAAAGTCTAGACTGAAGGAGAAGATATTGCAGGCTTCTCATGACACTCCTTTGGCAAGCCATCAGGGCTATTTCAAAACTTACAGATAGGTCAGAGAAAGGTTCTAATGGAAGGGCCTCAAGGATGGTGTATTGAGAAACGTTAGGGATTGTGTGACTTGTAAGCAGAAGAAGTTAGATCATACATATCCAGTTGGATTGCTACAATCACTGCCTATCCCAGAGCAAAAATGGGAGAGAATTTCTATGGAGTTCATCATAGGTCTACCTAAGGTGCAGGGGAGAGATAGTATCTTTGTAGTAATGGATTGGTTGATGAAGTACGCACACTTCTTTGCTATTCCGATAGAGTACAAGACTCCACAAGTAGCTGAGCTATTTTTTAGGGAGGTTTTTCAGATTACATGGATTACCTCGATACATAGTCAGTGACATGGATAGTAGATTCATGAGTGCATTCTGGCAGGAGCTGTTTAGGTTGGTAGGTACTGAGTTGACTCTGAGCACAAGTTATCACCCTCAGATAGATGGACAAACATAGATTGTGAACAAATGGATTGAGGGGTACTTGCGCAACTACATTACAAGGCAACAATGGGCATGGATTAAGTGGTTGCACTTGGGGGAGTATTGTTACAATATCACTTATCATATGTCAATTGGGATGAGTCCTTTCCGAGATTTGTACGGTTACGATGCACCTTCATTCATGGAGATGGATTTTGGTGAGACAAGGGCTCCCAAAGCTAAGGATTGGATTTAATAGAGTAAGGATATCTTGAGGGAACTTAAAGATAACCTACAAGTGGCACAAAATTAACAAAAGACATATGTTGATAGGCACAGGGTTGAGTGGAACTTCGAGGTTGGCGATTTGGTATACCTTCACTTACAGCCCTATAGATAGTTTTGTCTTAAGAAGAGTGGAGTAGAGAAACTCAAACCTAGATTCTATGGACCATACATGATTATCATGAGGGTTGGAGAGGTGGCATATGAATTGGAGTTGCCTGAGAGCAGCAAGATTCATAATGTATTTCATGTTTCATGCATTAAAAACACACTAGGTTAGTAGGTTACTACTTCTTCAAAGCTCCCACCACTAGATGAGGAAAGACATTTTATCCTAGTCCCTAAGGAGAGTGTAGGCATTCGAAGGAGGAGGTTGAGGAACAGGGTGGTGAAAGAGTATTTGGTGAGATGGAAAGATTTGCCAGCCAAATATGCCACATGGTGACTATGATACATGTGCAAGTAGTCACAAGGCAATGATGTTGTCTTATGTGCCATAGTGGTGTATTAATCAAGTGAATGAGTGTGGATTTGAAACCTTGATACATTTGGGACTGTTTTGCATCCAAAATCAACCACTTTTGACTATTGTGAAGATACTAATTTTACTCTTAATAAGTGTGTTATTTGGTCTAAATGATTAAGAGGTTGATGAAGCTCATAAAATAAATAAACCCCACAGTTACACAAGAAGCACATGATCAAAAAATGGGTGGATGAAATCCACCAAGAAGGTTCATAGAACAAACAAACACTAAGGGGCTAGGTCTTAGTCTCTAGCCTCCTTATTACAATTTTATCTCATATCTAAAATAGGGAAAGCATGATTCATTATCAGTCTAATTATCCTCCATTTTCTTTGCATTAGCATCTTCATAAGGATGACCTTTATCCTATGTCCCACATCCCAATAATAATCCATCTAGAACTTTTGGCATGAGAATGTGTAAAGGTTCTCAATAATTTTGCTAGCTTCTTGCATAACTTCATGAATGCTTTATGTCATACAAATCTCCTTTATATTATTGGATAGGAATGAGGCTCTATATAACTTAGTTTGTGCTAATATATTAATATTCAAACAAACATCTTTAAGTGACTTCACCAATGTGGCGATCTCCTCCAATTACTAGACATTGTGTTGGGAGCATTCTTAGAATTAATAATATAACTCGTGCTAGACTACTCCTAGATGATCAAAATTCAATTATGCACTTTTAAACTAGTTTGTAGTTAGTTGTATATGGTAATGACATTACTCTAAGACAAGCTTTTATCCAGTGCACAATTATACAAGTGCTCTACTTTCCCTTCAATAATAAACTTCTTTCTAGGGATATTGAATAATATATCCAAGGGTATAGGTGGATGTAGCTTATAACAAATAACCCACTTATATGAATTACTTTATTCGAAGTAGTATTGTTCATTTATTATTTACCTTGATACCTTTTAGACCTATCTATATTTTTGTTACTTATCTATTGCTTACTGGAAACTTTAGCAAGTTGCCCTAGATTCATGTGTTGGTGTTTTTTATTTTTATTGGGTTATACTGATATTTTTGATATACTTTAAACAAACATCTAATTTAATTATTTGGTGCTAAGCATGAACAAATCTATTTCTAACCACAAATACACATTTTCAATGTATATACAAAAGGTAACATGTTTTTAATATTTATGACCTGAATGGATTATGTTGCTTATGCATTTTGTTTGCTTTTAAATGAATATTTTAACATCTTATTGTTGAGTTATTTTTCTTCAATTCTAGGAGAAACATGGAATTTATGTTCACGCTTGTTAGGGAAATGCATTGGTGAAGATTAGTAATGTTTGTATCGCACAATCGTTTTATTCTTTATTTTTTTGCTTTCATTTGTAGTCATCCTTAGGTTTATTCCTTAGCATTGATATTGATATTTGATTGATATTGATATCTGATCGATAACATATTTCCCTTGTTGTTATGAATGTATATCTACATAGTAAAGCTACACTAACAAACACCATTATAGAGCTCCCTAACACATATCAATGAGAAATGTACGCATCACAGCTGCAATAACTACAAAATTTGATGATTGTATAGCAATATTTATGTATATTTGCCTCAAAATATATTTAATAATAGTAACTCATATTATTTGGCCTTGCTTTTTATAGATAGTTATATGAGTAGATAGTTATTATCATAGCTATTGTTTATATTTTTTGTTGTGATGGGTTTTAGATTCATGGCAAATAGTGGGCTTTTCAATTTGCATATTTCATACTCTGCAACATGGGATTCCTACTACTTTCTGGGGGTACACTATTTCATTTTCCTTTTAACCTGTATAAATACAACAATAAGGCAAAAATTTCAATTTATTTATATATGCTACTAACTAAATTGAGATGAAATTTGTGATCAACTTTAGATCCCCATTTTGATATTAGGTGTTTTATCTTCATATTAGATGTTTTGTCTTGATAGCAGGTCTAATCTAGGATTATTATTGACCAAAGATGTTGTGAATATGTCTAGTATGTTCATCTTTTTGGCTAAATGGCTAGCATTGTATCTTTGTCTATAACTTGATGGGTATAATCCTGTATTAAAACATAGCTTAATTCATTTACCATGAAAATGGTTTTGAGAACAGTTATAGGTTATGGATTCGTTAGTCTTAAAGATGAAAGACATTGGTTAAAATTTTATAAAATGTCAGAGTGCTTAAAATACTTAAATAAAACCAAGACTCATCTCCAAGTATCTTCTCAACAATTCCTAACTGTTGCAATCACAATTGTCATGTAGATTTTGTCCCCATTGTAATTATGTATCAGACTAATCTTATCCCATTGTTTAGTATATTGATCCTATCCCCATTGCCCACTGATATATCAAACTAAGCGTGTCCCCATTCCTTTGTGTACTCAACAATTCATAAATTTCCTTAGGGATGCACATAACTTATCTGATGAACTTGGTGGTAAATTATGTCCATAACATGACAACATTTTTTGGAGCTCTTGTTGTGGGATTCATAAACAGTTGGAAATTCGTCCTTGTAACTCTAGCTACTGGTCCATTTATTGTGGTTGCAAGAGGAGTTTCAAATATCTTTCTTCATAAGCTTGCTGAAAACATTCAAGATGCATATGGTAAAGATGCTAGCATTGCAAAGCGGGTTTGAATGGGGAGGGAGGATGTAGTTCGTATAAATTAACTTGTTAAGTTTTTGTATTTTGTATGTAAATTGACTTTATGCTAATTCCTTGTTGAATTGTAGGTAGTTTCTATGATTTGGCTTCAGGTAATTGTTGATTGTTGTGTTATATATGGCAATTGTCAGGCATTTTATACATGTTTTTCCTAGTTTGGGAAAGTAGTCCAATCTTGATCATAGATGTTTCTTGGTCTATATTTTGTGTACAAGCACTACTCTTAATGAATAAAACAATCATTGATATTGGTCTACAATCTCTTAGCATGTTTTGTTATATTTTACTTGCATAGAAACAACTAATGTTATTGTTTGGTTGTAAACACCACTTCTGCTTATATTTATGTTGGCTTAGATTGATGGTAGTTTCTTTATTAGAGTTGATACCTTGATCACTTTTATTTTAGTAGCAAGGAAATATGCTTTTAAGATGTTATGTTCATGATAGATACTTAACAAATGCAAGCAATTTGAACTAATAATGACCCATGGAAATCGTTATCTTGATGTAATTCATTAATCTTTCTAGGATATGAACATGGTAGAAAATCTAAAATCTCCTTAATGCTTTTGGTACTTTAGTATAGACCTATTGAATTATTTCAAATTTAAGGTTATTGTTTATACTAACGATGGATGCACTTTATTTGCTTATATTTAGATTAGTTTTATTGATTGTAGCATTGAGGGACTCTTGTTTTCCTTGTGTAGGAAGGGAACAGGTATGATAAGTGCTTCTAGAGGTAAGGGATGGGCTGGTGGAGGTGGTGGTAGAGTTTCCATAAAGAGCTACAATAGGCGAGAGAGTTTGAATATCTTTGTGCATGGTTATTTTGAATGAGGGAAACCTACAAATGATTGGAGGTTTATCACAATCATAGAATGAAAGTTCCTCTGCAAAGATGTATCATGTACTTATGCATTACAATGGTAAGGGACTGTACGTTATGATATAAAAGAGAATTCATGCACAAATGACAGATAGAGGATCATCAAGCATTACAAGGGTAAGGGATTGTAGTTTATGCTATAAAAGAATAGTCATGTTCCTATTCTTTTGTAAGTTTTTGAACATAAAGGAAAGGTTTTGGATTAGATTTCAGCTAGTTTTTCTCTCTCAACAATGTATTGTAATCTTTCAAGTTCTTTCATGTTGGGACAACAAATTGTAGCTCCATTTTCAACCTTACACATCTGTATGTAACATCTTTTTGATTAATAAAATAAGCTATTTTTACCTTCACATTGTTGTTTTATTGTGCAAATATTTTAGATAGTTGATAAATGATATTTTTTATTAATAAAATAAACTACCAAATGATGGTAATTAAAAATGCACTAAATATACTACTAAATCAATGACTAAATGACCAAATATATGACTAAATGGCTAAATTAATGACTAAATGTATGACTAGATTAATGACTAAATATATGATTAATGTAATGACTAAATTAATGACTAAATATATGACTAAATTAATGACTAAATATATGACTAAATAAATCAATACCATGACTAAATAAATGACCAGTTAACAACAATCAATGACTAAATTAATGACTAAATCAATGACTAAATCAATGACCAAGTCAATGACTAAATAAATGACTAAAATAGTTTAGTCATAAATTTGGTTGTGTTATAAATGACCAACAATAAACTACTAATAGTCATGTGACCAAAATTAGTCATTTATATGCAGTTTTTAGTAGTCTATGTAGTCATGTATTGTTGTTTTTGTACTAGTGCACAAATTGGAAATCCCTCTTGTTGGTGGAATATTCCAAGAATAAGTTTTCTTGTGAGGTGATGGATGGATTGATACAGGATGACAGGTACCGAGTAGTGGATGATGTGATTTACTACACGGATAGGATTTACCTGGTGCCAGAGTCTAGACTGAAGGAGAAGATATTGCAGGCTTCTCATGACACTCCTTTGGCAAGCCATCAAGGCTATTTAAAAACTTACAGACAGGTCAGGGAAAGGTTCTCATGGAAGGGCCTCGAAGATGGTGTACTGAGACATGTTAGGGAATGTGTGACTTGTTAGCAAAACAAGTCAGAGCATACACATCCAGTTGGATTGCTACAACCATTGCCTATTCCAGAGCAAAAATGGGAGAGCATTTCTATGGACTTCATCATAGGTCTACCTAAGGTGCAGGGGAGAGATAATATCTTTGTAGTAATGGATTGGTTGATGAAGTACGTACACTTCTTTGCTATTCCAATAGAGTACAAGACTCCATAGTTAGCTGAGCTATTTTTTAGGGAGGTTTTTCAGATTACATGGATTACCTCGATACATAGTGACATGGATAGTAGATTCATGAGTGCATTTTGGTAGGAGCTGTTTAGGTTGGTAGGTACTGAGTTGACTATGAGCACAAGTTATCACCCTCAAATAAATTGACAAATATAGATTGTGAACAAATGGATTGAGGGGTACTTGTGCAACTACATTGTAGGGCAACAATGGGCATGAATTAAGTGGTTGCACTTGGGGGAGTATTGTTACTATATCACTTATCATATATCGATTGGGATGAGTCCTTTCTGAGCTTTGTACAGTTACGATGCACCTTCATTCATGGAGATGGATTTTGGTGAGAGAAGGGCTCCCAAAACCAAGGATTGGATTCAATAGAGTGAAGATATCTTGAGGGCACTCAAAGATAACCTGCATGTGGCACAAAATCAACAAAAGACATATGTTGATAGGCACAGGGTTGAGTGCAACTTTGAGGTTGGTGATTTGGTATACCTTCACTTGCAACCTTATAGACAGTCTTCTTTTAAGAAGAGTGGAGTAGAGAAACTCAAACCCAGATTCTATGGACCATACATGATTATCACGAGGGTTGGAGAGGTGGCATATAAATTGGAGTTGCCTGAGAGCAGCAAGATTCATAATGTATTTCATGTTTCATGCATTAAAAAGGCATTAGGTTAGTAGGTTACTACTTCTTCAAAGCTCCCACCACTGGATGAGGAGGGACATTTGATCCTAGTCCCTGAGGAGATTGTAGACATTCGAGAGAGGAGGTTGAAAAATAGGGTGGTGAAAGAGTATTTGGTGAGATGGAAAGATTTTCCAGTCAATGATGGCGGATGGGAGAATGAGCAGATTCTATAGCACTCAAGCTTGCAATTGCTTGAGGACAAACAATTTTGAGAAAGGAGGACTATGATGTCCCCTTCTCGCTAGCCACTCAAGATGTCGCTTTGCCTTTTTAATTCCCAAAAGAAAATGTCATAATATAAGAATCATTTATTTAATTACCTTTTTATTGCCTAAGTTCCAATTAATCTTAAAAAGCGATAAAAATAATTAATTAAATCATTTTTATAAAATGACTATATTAAATCTCCAAAAGGTGACTTAACGAAATATTTTGAAAGTGACCTTAATAAAAGTCACTTTATTTGGTGAATGGAAAAAAATTAAAAGGAAAGAAGAATTCATTTTCTTGGGCTTCTTTGGAATGGATACAAAAGAATGAATGAACTCTATGGTCGATACCTTTAGCTTTAATATTTTTCACAAAGAAGCTTCCCGTGAGTTTTGGCGTCTGTGGGTTCCAAACCCTTGCAACCAGTTTTGAGAGTGTGAGATTATCTCCTAGCTGGGATGTGGTTGTGAATGACGTTCAGATGTTTTGCTCGGATCTATTTGTGGTTTGGGAAAACATTTTCAGTGTTGGGTTTGATTATATTTGAGCATAATGGAAAATCGATTCCAGGTATTCTGAGAAGATGCCGGTTTCAAGGGAGGTCGTAGGTCTTTCCAGAGCTTGGACGCCTTTGATAACACTCATTCTGAGCTGAATGGCATGGTAGCTAGATGAATACTGAAGCAAAGAAGAGGGACGGGCTATCTTTGCTTGGGATGCAGCTGTAATAGTCAAAGGTTGGGTCGTTTGGCCTCTAGAAACTAAGGCGACCCTTTGAGGAGGGGAAACGTGGCAGAATAGAGGGACGCCAAGCTTGTATAGAGAAAAACGTGGTTACATATTGGCTGAAACGAGAATACAGCAGCTTGCTGGGCGCCATATCAGACTCAAGAAAACTTTACCAGGTTGGAACGACTTTCCTTTTTGCCTTTTAAGTCACCTCCTACAGCGCTGGAGTATAATGTGAGTGATATCTGATTTTTTGAATCTATATCATTGCAAAATCTGGGTATTTTTGTCAAAGAAACTCCTTGTAACAGCTGTGAGTCGAATCATGCCACATGTTTGAACTTCTGTATACATATTCCAATCTTTTTATACTCGAAATTGTATATCAGCTGACTGTGATTACTTCTCAGTATCACTGTTTGACACCAAATGCATATTAGAAAGGGTCCTTTGCATATTGGCTATGTTGCTAGAGCTGTAGAAGTCAATGGTCCTATTGAGAACCTTTAATCATCTCACTGTATTGAAATGCAACTGAAACTTTGATGTGTGAGCACTGTCAATATCTTTAAGTTCATAACTGTGTATGCCCTGTTCACTGTGAGTTGTATTCTGCCCAGAAATTGCTGCTTGAGTTTTTGTCACCTTTCCAATCTGTTGTAACAGCCTTTTAATGGGATTGAAGTAGTCACTTGAATTTATTAAAATGCTACTAATTATTGTCCGAGTTTGTCAAGTTACAAGACATTGTTTGAAAGGTGAATCGGAAATGTTTTAGTTAGTTCATTCAGCTCTATTGTTTATGCATATCTTTGTATCAATTGTTTTTCCCTAAACTTGATTGAGTGGCTAAACAAACTTCTGCAAATCAAAACAAAAACAAAAATTTCACACCTTCCGGAAAGGCACACATCATATATGGCAGTCAACCCAATGGTTTTATTTGATAGCATGAATGAAGTACAATGCTGATAAAGGAATGCAAGATGCCAACTTATCTCCTTATATCGACCTATCAAGAGAAACTGAAATTACATGATATGCTGTTCCAAACAGCAATTTGATACAATGCAAATGACTGAGATACATGCATATATAATTCTGATTACAATAGTGAATGATTACTAAGACTTCTAATGCAATACATATGCAATATGATGAACCTGGAAATCGATAGCAGCAGCATAAAATAATTTGATTCTCCTTATGGGCTGATTGTCTTCACTCCAAATTGCTATGAATGTCTTCTAATATGCCAGTGACTCCTTCAAAATATTTATTATAATTTTTCCAGCTCTCTAAGTCAAAATTGCCCTGTGGCAAGGTGCGCCCAGCCAAGGAATGAATTCTGATTTTTAATTGATATATAATTGAAAATCGTCCCTCTCAAAGCCGCCTTATGCTATGCAAAATTGTCCTCCAATAACTCCAATGAAATCTGAAATATGAGCTCCAAATCGATGCAACCAAAATTGGCCCTTGGACACAAATTTTTCCCAATGTGAAAGACTGAAATATCTCTCACTCCAAACCAGCTAGGGTTGGTGTTGCACAACCGAAACCAACATACAAGAGGATTCAAACCCTCAGGCTATGAAAGCATTCAAGCTCTCTTCTACCACGCAAGTATGTATGAAATATAAATATCCTAGTGTGCTTGAATGATTAGCAATGAGCTTCTTCTATACTTTTTCTAACCCATCTCCAAGAAGCTTCTAGAATAAGATATTATTCTATTCACTTAAGTCAGTAAGTGACTTTATGATTTAGCATTTTATTATAGTCACTTTATTAAATTAATTATAATAAAGTTACCTTTGAGATATTATTTTATTAAGATAACTTTATTAAATAATTAATTTAATACTCCACTTTAATTTAATTAAAATAATCAATTAGTCATCTTTATGAAATACTAATATTTGGACAACTTAATTAATTAAATTAATTAAATCATGATACCTCCGATTTAGGGACATGACAATCCTCCCTTCCCAAAAATTGCTTTCCCTCAAAAAGCAATTTGCAACTATCAATTTGACTCAACTGCCACAATACCAGAAGCCCGAATAGAGAATCACCTGCACTTGTCCACCAACCACCCGGATCCCAAATAATCCTGAGAAGAACTCCAATCAACATCCACTGAATATAGCTAAAGCTCTTGCCACTGTGAAGTCCTATCAATCTGTGAGGCCAACTATCCAACAAGAAAACTCTTGGATCCCAAACCTGTATATCTGCCCCACCATGCGGACTCCAAGTACTGCAATAATAATCCTCATGTATCCAAACTTTCCAAAAACAATCTCCTCCTGGATCACATGAATAAACTGGAAGTCTATCATTCTCAACATTGAGTGATTTTTGTTTTGCCACTCTGATACCCCCTAGAGTCCCATTGGACTCCTCAACTAAAATGTAATGCCCCCTTCTCATTAGTAACCAGTTTAGTTACTCATCAGCCAATTCTAGAGGCCCGTAGGCTCGTTGAGGTAAATTAGGGTTTCCTTTATTGGAGGTTTTGTGGTATTTCTCGAAATTTACTATTTATAGTAAATTCTATTTTTGGCAGTATCTTAGTTGTCAGCTCTTCAGTTAAGTTCCTCTTCAGTTGGAGCAATAAGGTGTTTTCTCAGTTCTGGCTTAAAAGCTTTATTTGGTGAAAAAGTTAAATTAAAGTCAACTTAAAGTCAGTTCTGGCTTAAAGTTGTGTTAAAAAGTAGCCATGAAGGGGGACGCCTTCATTAAGGAATTAATTAAAGAAACATTTAATGAAGATCTTATGCCTTGAAGTTGGACGCCTTTTTGATGGAGTTTTATATTTTTGGAATTTGAAAATAATTCAAATGTCTATTGGGGCGTCCCTTGCTTGGAATCTGAAGAGTCATCCCATTTTCTATAAAGACGAAGCTTTGCTACATCATTTGGTATCGAATGTTTTATGTTATTGCTATGCTGTCAAAATGACAACTTGATTTTCAGTTCGAGGGATGCTGACCTCTTAGTTACAATCCAATTTCGTGTTTGAAAGATAACACCTAGTTGGTTTTTATTGCTGCTTCTCATCCAGACTAGCAGATTGAGCTTTATAATTGAAGTTTTGATGATGATTTACAGTTTTGGAGTTGTTGTTGTAGACATGGCTAAAAGTCGATTTCACTTGCAGCACTCATGGTGATTTTTATTTGCTGATGGGTAATTGATCAACTGAGTTCTATGGTATTGGCAACCATCCGCATGAATTTGCAGATTTTAATTTAGAGTATCCGATTTTTAATGCTAAAATCGTCCCTCAAGGAGGGTCATACTTTTCTTAGTGGCATTGGGATTCGTGCCAAATAAATGTAAAGGATTTGATGCTGTTTTCTAATTGGTTCTTGGACGCCATACTCTTAGAGGTCATTTGCAAAAGATTTCACTCCAATCGAAGGTAATTTGGTGAAGTTATGAGCATTTGATTGATTTTGCAGTTGCTGATAATTCATTTCCAGAATTGCAGATTTCAATATTAGACTTTATTTCAGTTTTGCATTCCAGTTTTTCTTTATCAATTCTTGTTGATATCTAACATGAAATCATCCTACATCTTGGTGCTTTGAAATCATTGTAAAACTCTTGTAATTTGGAGCTCTTTCCTATTTGTAAAAACTGTAAACAGTAGTAGTACTGTTCTAGTTTATTATTGTTGCATTGATTTCTAAATTTCACATTAAGCACCCCTGAATGGTATACCGCCAGTGTGGATGAATTGTTAAGCTTTCTTATACCCACTATCAAGTGGTGAATCCCCACTCTTGAGTGGATGCCTGACGTAGCAGATGAATCATTTATTTGTAATTTCTTTCCCCCCACTGTTTTAGTGGAAGAGTGGAAATTCTCTCATGGCTGGTTATCCGCCTAAGTACTTTCACTTTTGTTATTAGCACTCCATATGTTAGCACCTCGCCTTCTAAGGGATCTTGTGTGCACAATCTTGGTGTCGAGTTTAATTCTTCCCATTCAATTGTAATCATTTCAGTTATTGATTAACTAGATCCTAGGGATCTTCTGACCATATGCCCATCCTTCCTCCTTAAGTGGTTTTAGGGCGCATTCTTGGTTAGAGTTCTTTTCTGCATCATTTTGGTTTACAACTAACCTTAACGGGTGCTTGATTACATTGTAATTGTCATTGAAAAATCAAAAAAATTGAGAGGGTATCTTTCATAAAATTTGAAGCATATCATACCAGAGTGGATCCAAACTCAACCCAACTCTCTGCATCATCAAATCCTGTACATGCGGGCTGGCTGTAAATTGATGAACACTTCTCAAGATACAATTGAGATGAAACTCCCCTGACTGCGCCAAAGGACAACCAGAGTAGTCAGGTGTACTCCATCCATCATAAGAAGAAGACTCACTACTCAACGCAGGAAAAGCAATATCATCACCAACATAAATGCCATCTACTCCCCGGAGAGAAACTAGAACATTACTAACACCCAATATGTAAGTCCCAAAAGGAATCATCTCCTTAACAAGGTTAAGAAGGTAGTCATGATTTGAAAGAAGGTTCAAATAATTCGACTTCATTGTCCCCATACCTTCTTTGATAACCTGCAAGTCATCATGAGAAGACTTTGCTCCAATCCCCTTTTGTCTTCTCTCTAACTGATCCGCCCAAAGATGATCCTCAATCCATTTGTACATCCTGTCATGATGAGATAATGCTGCAATAATCTCATTCTCATTCACTTTTAACTGAGTCTCCAAGCTACGAAGACTTTCAGGTTTATGAACAACTTCAGCCTCACATGAAGAAGCCTCAACCTCATCACCATCATTAGAACAATGTGCATTTTCGGATTCATCTTCTCTTTGAATAAAGAGTCTTCTAATGTTATCTATCCTCTTTTGCTTTGCTATGTTGATGAGATTGATCTTTTCTTTGACTTTTTGAAGATGTCTTGCATTGGCAGCCACTAATTTAGCCTCTTTGGCTTTTTGCATTCATTCTTCATTCATCTTTTCGGACCTCTTTACTTCTTCTATGCCAAAATATACAAAATCAGTCCTCTTATGCTTGATATCTTCATGTCTATCACTTGGTGTAGGGCTGACATCAATGGGTGATATCATATCATTGACTTTCTCATGATCAAAAGCTCCTACCTCATGAGAATGATGGGACATAATGCTGCTGTCTTCAAACAAATCAATAATGACATCATGGCATTGAATAATATCTTCCTTATCATGTGTAACCAAAACACTAGTGGCTGCTCCACTAAGTAAATGATCCACTTCTTGTAGCTGCTCTAATGTAGCTGGTTTGTTTTCAACTATCACGTGCTCTTCTTCAAACTTGGAGTCATCATGAAGTTTCATATGCTCAACATCT
The DNA here is from genome assembly GCA_007115665.2 of Sequoiadendron giganteum. Classification (NCBI taxonomy): domain Eukaryota; kingdom Viridiplantae; phylum Streptophyta; class Pinopsida; order Cupressales; family Cupressaceae; genus Sequoiadendron; species Sequoiadendron giganteum. The sequence goes on from CM021101.1 coordinate 109,010,191, forward strand.
TTCTCTATGCAAATCTGATTTTTGCTCTTATTAGGATCAGTTGTAAGCTGATTACTAACTGCAAAAAATTCATCATAGAGACTTTTAGATGTTTTACTTGTAGATTTATTGTGTTGCTCCCTCTTTTTGTTGTGAAATGTGGAACCCTTTGGAATGGATTCCAATCTTTTCTTTAGAGAAATAGTTTGTTGAATCAACGGTTCCATCCAAGCTTCCTTTGAATTGCTGAAGAAAGGAAGATCATTTCTAACCTCTTGCGGAAGTGTAAGGTACTTTGCGGATATTATATCATCCATAACTCACAACTGAAATTTTTGATTTGCTGAAACCAAACCCAATCCACCCAATAGGCTGGCAGGATTCTTAGCTCTAATACCACTGAGATGTCCCTTGCTAGATTTGGCCTTAAACTTGCTGATTTGAATCTTGGGAATTTTGTCAAACACTTGCCAAGCAAAATCTGTACATGCTGATTGAAGTTCTTTTTGGTATTTTGCAATGTAAGAATGATTTTATGCATTCAATGGACTCAAATGAAATGTGTAATTGACTGATATTAAATGAGTATGCAAAGTAACTATGGTTATATGACTTTCCAATGCAACTATATAAATGAAATATGCATCTACAGCCAAGGGACATTAATGCAAACACTTGGCAAGCAACCTAGATGACTGAATTCTTATGTAATAATGCAACTACAAAATGAGAATTTTATCAAACACTTAGCATGCAATCATAGAATGTAAATGATGACTTTCAGCTATTGGCATTAAGACAAATAGTTGTCTTGCGAACTGAAATGAATGCTACAACAACTTGGCATTTAATCGAACACTTGACATGCCACTCATACAATGAATGTAAGTGACTTAACAATTGAACAAATATATGGCAGTCAACCCAATGGTTTTATTTGATAGCATGAATGAAGTACAATGCTGATAAAGGAATGCAAGATGCCAACTAATCTCCTTATATCGACCTATCAAGAGAAACTGAAATTACATGATATGCTGTTCCAAACAGCGATTTGATACAATGCAAATGACTGAGATACATGCATATATAATTCTGATTACAATAGTGAATGACCACTAAGACTCCTAATGCAATACCTATGCAATATGATGAACCTGGAAATCGATAGCAGCAACATAAAATAATTTGATTCTCCTTATGGGCTGATTGTCTTCACTCCAAATTGCTATGAATGTCTTCTAATATGCCAACGACTCCTTCGAAATATTTATTATAATTTTTCCAGCTCTCTAAGTCAAAATTGCCCTGTGGCAAGGTGCACCCAACCAAGGAATGAAGTCTGATTTTTAATTGATATATAATTGAAAATCGTCCCTCTCAAAGCCGTCTTATGCTATGCAAAATTGTCCTCCAATAACTCCAATGAAATCTGAAATATGAGCTCCAAATTGATGTAACCAAAATTGGTCCTTGGCCACAAATTTTGCCCAATGTGAAAGACTGAAATATCTCACACTCCAAACCAGCTAGGGTTGGTGTTGCACAACCGAAACCAACATACAAGAGGATTCAAACCCTCAGGCTATGAAAGCATTGAAGCTCTCTTCTACCATGTAGGTATGTATGAAATAGAAATATCCAAGTGTACCTGAATGACTAGCAATGAGCTTCTTATATACTTTTTTTAACCCATCTCCAAGAAGCTTCTAGAATAAGATATTATTTTATTCACTTAAGTGATTTTATGATTTATCATTTTATTATAGTCACTTTATTAAATTAATTATAATAAAGTTACCTTTGAGATATTATTTTATTAAGATAACTTTATTAAATAATTAATTTAATACTCCACTTTAATTTAATTAAAATAATCAATTAGTCATCCTTATGAAATACCAATATTTGGACAACTTAATTAATTAAATTATGATACCTTCGATTCGGGGACATGACAGTTTGCTTCCAGATCAACTACTCTATCTTCATCATATTCTTCTTCTAAGTTCATAACAACATTTTTATCATATTCTTTTGACTCCTTTTCTTCTTTCCCCTCACCTTTTGTTTCTATAGTCATGAATAGAAACTCTTCTTGATCATTGTCGGAGCAACTTTCTTCCTTAGAATTGAATCTTTTCTTATTCTTTTAATAACTCTTTTTTTTATCAAACTTGCCTTGTTTGTCATTCCTTTTAAAATGCTTGCCTCCTTTCTTTGAATTATGTTCCTCTTCCTCATCATTATATGGACATTGGGATGCAAAGTGACCTTTCCACAATTGAAGCATTTGGGAGGCAATTTACCTTTGTACTTTTTGGTTCCTTTCTTCAGCTTTCTTACAAAGTTGGCTTCCACTTTTTCCATATCATTTTCAGAACTGTCACTTTGTTTTGGCTCTTTATTCTTTCCCTTTGATGCTTTGAAGGTTGTCTCTATTTGAGATGATTTATCTTCAGTCCTCATTTTATAGCCAACAAGGATCCCATGCAACTCATCCATTGTTAATTTATTTAAATCCCTCATTTCTTCATTTTCCAAAACCTTGGCATCAAATCTTAGAGATAGAGATCTTAATATTTTCTGGACAATCACGACTTCAACAGTTTCACCGAGACCTCTTATTGTGTTCACGATCTCAACAACACGAAGCAAATAGGAAGATATGTTCTTTTCTTCTTTCATCTTAATACTTTCAAATTTACCCCTATGGGTTTGAAGCTTTGCCTTCTTTACTTTATCATCTCCTTCATAAATGTTCTTCAGCTTATCCTTGATATCCTTAGCTGAAAAGTGATCCATTACTTTCACGAACTTTGATTTGGACAAGCCACACAAAATAGCATTCATAGCTTTTACATTATGCTCACTTGCCTTCTTTTTGTTTTGATCCATTGGTAGGGCTAATGGAGTAGTATACCCATTTACTACGGATTGCCATATGTCGAACCCTAGAGCCATTAAATAGGTTCTCATCTTTATTCTCTAAAAACATAGTTTATTCCATCGAACAAAGGTGCCCTTTTTGAGGAGAATCCAAATCCTTCTTGATCGACCATTGAGTGCTCTTTAAGATCTGCCTTCATGCAGTTAGGCTATTTCCGAAGGAATCGGCTCTGATACCAATTGAAGAACACATGCTTATACTAAGAGGGGGGTTGAATTAGTATAAGACAATTATTTACCTTTTTCAAACTACCAACCACAATAATATCAATTGCACAATGTCATTCACATAAGATCTAACACTTATGCATCACAAGAACACAAGATTTACATGGAAACCCTTACATGAGAAAACCACGGCAAAATATTACTTTTATATAAATCTCTTTTAGAGTCTTTGTAGGCACCAACCTACAAGAGACACCAATCCCCTCTTATATGATTTGTAGGCACCAAACCATTGGAGACACCAATCTCCACAATTTGTAGATGCCAACCCATTGGAGACACCAATCTCCACAATTTGTAGGCACCAACTTACTGGAGGCACCAACCCCCACTGCTAAGCACCAACTTAGCGAGAGACACCAATCTATCCTTTAGGAAGCACCAACTTCCAAACAAAATTCCACCTTATGAAAGTTTCCTATACAATAGTGATGGACAATCCAAACTCCTTTAATTTTGTATTCCTTCTTGAATATTCTCCTTTACACAAATCTGTCTTCTATCAAATGAGAATAATTCTTCTATAATTTCTTCATACAGATCTTCTTTGAATGTATATATACTTTTCTCACAAATCTTCCCTTGATCACATATATATCTTCTTACACTCGCATCTATTCTTCAAAGACTACCTGTGTATGTATGATATGTCTTTTATTTTCTACACTCTCTCCTCCACATTCCATAAACTCTATTTATATCTTCATATCTCTATGAAGGTAGGCATCTCTTAACAAAGAGACACAAACTCTATCAACCATTAAAACCTTTGAAAACAAATCACACCTCTTCACTAATGATTGCTGCCTTTGATGTTATCTTAAGTCACGACTTTTGGAATATTAATTGCTTCCTTTAATATGGGTCGCAGCCTCTTTAGGAAGTGCTGCCCATAACTATTAATAATACCCTCTTTAAGAAGGGCTGCCTTTCATTTATTGAATCACTGATCCTTTTGACTTATGTGCTCATTTTTTCTTATATCCTATCTTTCAAAAGCATTTGTTTCCCTTTATAATGCTGCACTTATGAATAACTAATGAATATCATCATTGCTGCATTCTATTTTATTTTAATATATATGAATATGGATCACTAATATTATTTTACTTGGGCGATCTATTATATGTTTATATATCAATTATGGGATTAAACCACCTTTGCATAGAGTAAAATAATTCTATTAACTCTCCAATATAGATGCTACAACTTAGCAAGTCAGCCAGCATTGATATTAAACTTTCCTCATAAAAACTTCCTTAACAATTTCTTTGACATCAATGACAATTAATCCAACAATCTCCCATATTCCTTTGACATCAATGCCAATTAATCCAACAATCTCCCATATTCCTTTGACATCAATGATAATATGCTTGCAATCAATCTTGGACAACGAATTGCTGCTTGACATCAATGACAACATTTGCAACAATCTCGTTCATTCGCTTTCACATCAATGACAATATTTTAATAGACTCTTTCATTCACTTTGACATCATTGACAATATTCTAACATTGATGGTTGCCAAGAAGAACACAACTATCAACCAACCGATGCATATAACTACCTAAAGCCGACAACAACTAATACAAACAATTAATACATATTCGGATAACCAATATTATCGAAACACAATAATAGACATTGTACACTAACTACATAGGTGACATGAATACTATTGAATATTCTTGGGCGTTGTATCATGTGTATACTTCATGAGATAAAGTATGTACAACACTATGAAGCAACCGGGTGTTGTAATCAAGTAGAATTTCCATTGCATAAACAACACTATGAAATTTTTTGTGGGTGTCGTACATGTGTGAATTGTAGTTGAGCATGGACAACACTATTAAATGTTCTTAGGTATTGTATCACATGAATAATTGTTGATTGAACACATGAGCAACATTAATGGATATTATTGGGTGTTGTAAGAATGCAATGTCCATTGTAAAGCAAGAGGCAATGCTTGACTATTGTATGCATCTTCTTATTCCATCACAATATAATTCACTGTGACATGTAACACTTGTTGTAAGCATGTAGAAAAGGATTATAGCATGCTTTAAGAATCACAAAAATTTATAGCTTCAACACAAGCTGATACACAGACCAAGATCTCACATGCAAGGGATATTCCTATATCTCAAATGTAAGCTTTTGTGGGACCAAATGCTCCTTTAATAAGGAAGGTAAGGTCTGAATGGATTCCAAAGTGATTAATAAACTCATAGTCATTAAGAAATCAAATAATTTGAACAGAATAATGAGTTCAAATACAAGGACAATTGCAAAATAAAGATATGAATTAATAGAGCAAGAAAAGTGCATGCCTTGAAATTCGGAATACAAAATGAACAAATGTTGTTTTGGTTTCCTATGACTGTAGAAATTCCTTTTGAGTTCTAGAAACCTCTACTGTACATCAATTTCAATATGCCTTTTGTACTGGAGAAGTCTTGGAAGGGGAAGAGGAAAATACAATCATCTGTTGTATCATTCTTCTCCATTAATGGAGGACAACTGTACATTGTGCCTACCATTCTAGATTGAAAGAAGAGAAAATAATTGCATATTGTATCTTTTTCTTCCATAGGAAGAAAACCACGTTTTGTATCATCTATTTTATGAATAATAAAAGTTTTTCATCCCACATTCGGGTTTTCTCAGCTCAAATATTGTGTTATATTGCAGCTCTTTATTGTCTAAGTAGCACAGCATAATAATTTATTCATTAATAGCTGCCATTTAATTATTAATTAAGTAGCATAGTACAAGTTTTTGGTTTTGTATTTTCTGCGAGCATAGATCTTGAGATTTTATGGATCAAGAGCAGCCCAAGAATTAGAACCATCATCTTTCTCCCTTGTTGCTGTTGCCCCTTCTAAGTTTGCAACACTGCACATTTCTATTTCCAACTCCTCTTCAACAAATTGCTAAAACATCAAAAAATGCAACAAATGTTGCCCATCTCAAAGAGCAAACATAATGTACTTGTAGTCCATTTTTATTTAAAGGCTTTAATATTATTTAAATAACTTATTTAAATGATATTTTGGTTTTAATTGAAATTCAAATAAAAAAGAGCATTAATGTTTGCTTTCATTTTTAACTTGGTAAAGGTTTTTATGAAAGTACCTTTTTTCAAAAAAGCATCAATCTTTTTCACGCCCAAAGTCATGAAAAATGGCATGCAAGATAAAATAAAAGCAAAGAATTCCCACGCTGAAAAAGGAAAAACGAGGATTTCATGCCAAACTGAAGGGAAATCGCTTAAGTTGCATGTAAATGAAGAGAAGAAGATTCTAAGAGTAAGGTTCGATGGAGGGGGGCTTCCTAAAAAATTTCAGTGGTTGCTGCTGAGATTTTTTAGGAATATTTTAAAGATGGTGGTCTCATGATTTTAATAGTGCAATTCAGCTTAAAATTTTAAGCTCCATAATTTTAGGAATGAAGTGTAGTGCTTTGATAAAAATTAATTAATAAATAAAAATTCTTTCATTTTTATTTTCTGATAAGAATTTAAAATTTTAGATGATAGATAAGTGACAAAAAATGCAGTCCTAAAAGGTAGGGGCTGCTATTTTCCAGGAAAATATTCCAATTAACCCTGTAGCATAATTATTTTTTCTCCATGAGACCTCCAGCTCCATGAAAATAGATGCCCAAGCCCCCCATGAGACCATACTGTAAGTGTGGGCACCAATAATAGAGAAAGCAAGAAAACTGAAAAGGAGCTTCATGTGAGAGGTTTAGGGTTGGTGTTTGCTGCTGAAGGTGGAGCTTGAAAGTTGCTGCATGGAGATTTGAAGGAGAAGTGCAAATATTTTACCATAAGGACAAGAAGATGAGAGGTTGAAGACTTTGCATGAGTTCTCTTTATGTCAACTACCAGGCATGCCTCTGAGTTTCCCATAGCTTGTGTGAAGGTTTCAGTTTTGATTAGAGAAATGATTATGAAATTTCTATGAGCTTTACAAGGAGCACAGAGGAACCTTGTATTTGAAACTTTGCAAAAGTTGTTGCTTAGTTTAGGATTGTGGTTCATTGTTTAAATCTCTCATTTTTGTAACCCTAAACTCAGAGCTACATCATAACCTTTGTGAAAAGAGCCGGGTTTGAATGCTAAACACATCTAAGTTTATTCTAAAACCCCATTCATATCTCAAGAGGTTTAGGGTTACAAAAATGTCAAAAGGTTTCCTATCAACAATGGAGTTTGGGCAGAGTTCTTTGAATGGTTTTAAACAGAGAAATAAAACAAAAATAGAGCCAAGATCAAATAGGTTTTGCAAACTGACCTGGGGCAGTCCATTAAGAAGGACAGTAAGGTTTCATACTTGACCAAGCCACATGTTCAAAAGCCTTTTTTTGCTTTGCTGATTGGGAAAGGGCAGTCAATGAAGATGGGCAGACTTCAAAGATCAAAAAATGGACAGTCATGATCATCCTATGCTTCTCAAGCAACAAAAGTTTATGCATACTTATCACAGTCAGTGGAAATCATAACAACTTGCAGCCAGTCAAAGTATTTTGCACTAATTTCTTTTCCAAGGAGAAGTATAGATTCATGGTGATTTGAAGACTATGCATATGGAGTTAGATGAGTTTTATACAAGGATGGCAAGAAAAAATATTACCTGTACATGCTAGTATTGCAACAGCAGCATTAGTTGTGGATCAAGCCCATGTTATGTGGTGGTGATAGAGGTTGAAGAGGTATACTTGAAATGAAGAAAGCAGGGCATAGTCATGTTAGGCATGGTGAGATACATGAGTTTCATGAAGCACAAAATAAATTCATGTCATAATAGGGGCAGTTCTAGTGAAGGATGAAAAAGGATAGTGATCAAGATTATGACTGTGTATGGGCTGACTGTCCTTTATAAAGGTTTGAGATGGTCATAGCCACTGCAATCATTGCATTTTTCACAAAGCTAGATATCCTTCCAAATCTCCTCTCCATCAGCACTTTGCTCATATTTAGCCTAGTAGCCATAGGGCTATTAGTTAGAAGATACTATGTAACAGGTGAAACAAACAATAGGAACCAATCGTTGTTCATTATGCTCCTAGTCATAGTCAATGGTTCTTCAATTGCAACTTCTATTTATTGGGGACATTGGGGTTAAGTTTTTATTGTTCCTCCAGCTAGATTTCCAAAGGTGTGGGGTCCCATTGGTGCCATGGATACCAGCTGTTCATTCATCAGGTTTGCAGCAAGGAATGAGATAGAAAAGGACAGCAGGGCAGAGCTTGCAAAGGACAGATTAATGCATGAAGGAAGAGAAAAGAGTGTGATAGCACAGTGGTCCCCAAGGATTTAATCACAGTCCTAAACAAATGAGGATCCATCAAGGCCTTGTAATGAAGTTTCTATGACAGTCAAGGACAACCATCAAAGGGACAGTCCTTGCCATATCCATGATAGAGGAAAGAAGATATGTTTGAAAGGGTTGTCATTTGAATGGCAGTCATAGAAGAACAATTTGAAGAGAACAGTCCTATATAGGCAAGAAGACATGATGGCAGTCCTTCAAAAGACAGTCTAAATGCATGACAAAAGGTATAGAAGACTGTTATAAATGTACAGTTATGAAAGAGCAGAACTTTACATAATGAAAGTCCTTATTTTCAATCAGGGAAAATAGAGTCATAAATAAATGAAACATAGTCAAATAAGATTGGAGTTACCGAGGAGGACAGAGTTTTCATTGCAAGTATAAATGACAGCCTATTGAGCAACATGATGACAGTCCTTCAAAGGACAGTTGTGATACAAAGGATAATGAGCTATGCAAAAAGATTGATAGAGGAAAGTCCATCACACATAAGGTAGAATACAGACCTGGAAACACAATTGCATAAGGCAGAGCACAGTCCATTAATCTATGACAATGAAGAATAAGGGGACAGTATGGTCAAATCAGCAGAAAGGAAAAATGTGAAATGATAAAAGAGGACAGTTCTTAATAATGGCAAAAGAGTACAAGGGCAGAGCACATGGGGTGATAGGGCAGTCCTTATGAGGCAGCATAAAGGAGGGACTGTCATGGAGTGCAATAAAGAGACAGTCAAGGCGAGTAGATATCATAGGCATATGAGGATGATAACAGTCAAATGATAAAGATGCAGAACCCCATAGTAAAGTTTCAAAGGACCCTAGTGAGGACAGTCTAGGCACACCATGTGCAAAGGATGGCATAGTCACAGTCACCATGCTAAATGGCATTATCACATAGGTCATATCAATGTTCAAAAGACAGTAATAAAGGAAGCATGGAGAAAAGATCAGAAAATTTAATGGTGAATACATGGATGATGGTATGACAGAGGATAATACAGTCCATAAAGGGCAGTAAAGAAGAGTTCTAAAGAGAATTGCTGACAAGTTAAAGGCTTGTAGGACATTGTTTATGCAATAGAGCAAGGACAGTCCTTTTGAAAAAGAAGGGGCAGTCATATAAGAAATGAGATGGGTTGCAATGATAATTAATTGCAACCTATGGAAAGAACTTAGGGAACAAGATTGACAAGTCAAAGGACGGTAATGTTTCAAAGAATGAGCACAGTGCAAAAGACAGTTATCTCTTGAAAGGGTAGTCACCTAAAAGTGCATGAGACACAATGGAGGACATTCAACAAGGTTGCAAAGGGCGGATAAAAATGCCATGATTTAAGGCATAAAAGCTGCATATCTAAATGTTAAAACTTAAAAGCAAGTTTGATTAGGCAGCAGTCAAGACAAGAAAAGGAAGACCTAGTACTATGAAGGTGGAGATTGGGTCATACAAAGATACCAATGCAACCAAGAGGGTTATGTGAATAAGAGATCAAGCATGACAATCATAATGGGAGGAGAAATAAATGATCATTGCTAGCTCAGGCATTGGTTTTTTCACTGAGTTTTTGAAAGAGTCAAAGGTACTAAACACAAGAAGACCATGTAGGTTCAGAGATAGGGCAGATCCAAGCATAAGAGGATGAGGACAGTCACTTGGTAATGCTCAGATAAGAGAATTTTTTTAAGTTCTTGGGACAGTCATGGCCATCCAAGATGTAGGACAGTCATATCCAATGATGAACCAAGTCCAGAGCACAAAGAACAATCATAGTAAAATGGATCACAATCCTATTCATGCATAAAAGAGGCAGAATTGAAAGAGACGTCATAATTATGATGGATAAAAGAAGTTTCAAGCTTCAAATGGGCAGTAATATCAAAAGGGCACAAAGTTCATTGCGTAATGAAGAGGGCAGCAGGTTCATTGACAGTCAAAGGGCAGCAAATCCAAAGATAGTCATTTCTAATCTTGCCACTCCAACACAATCACCTTTAATGGAAGGAAGGAAACATGCATTATTTAATAAATGGAAGGTTTGAGTTAGAATATTTCATGCATCAATTGAAGGCCTAGTCATCTTAAGGCAACTCTGATACCTATTATCATGCAAGGGAGCTTTCACAAGTTAACTACATGTTCACGCTCAGTTTTGGTGCACTTAAAAGCAGTTTAGACCTTGTTTAGAAGCCCTCATAGTCACAAATGGAGTTAAGAGGAGTTTGGAGCTAAAATCATGCATTTTGATGAAGTTTGGAGTCCTAAAATAGAGGCTTTTTTGCCTTGTACGCCCAACAATTGAAAATTTCATGCAAATTGATTGGTGACATCAATTCAAATCAATTTCATGTTTTTTTAGAAGGTCAGTTCAAGTTGAGTTGGGGCACACTTCAAGGATCATGCAAAGGTCAACAAGCCAGCAGTTCAAGTCAACTGCTCTTCACCATGCAAGCTTCACATCTTCGATAAGGTTCATCCTCAGTTAACTGAAGAGGTCTTCTATAAGACCAAGCTTTCAGCTCTTTTTAGAGCAGGTCTTTCATTCCTCTTTCTGCCATATGCAAAAGAGAAGAGAATGTAACTCATTTTGAGATTATAGAGCAGCAGTTTATGTAGTTTCAATTAGTATTTTCATATTTGTATCAGCAGAAGCTTCTATTATTTCAATAAAAGCAGCATATTTGCTTCTCTAAATTCTTTTGTTCAGTGTTTTGTGGATGATTTGATCTGATTTCTATGATTATGAATGCAAGATCCTTAAATTATGTCTCATTGCAAAGCATTTTATACTAGAATAAGCAAGACTTTACAGGTCATAGGTTGTATCATCTCTTTCAACAGTTATAGTTGTGAATTTTTTTCAGTTTTCCTTCAAAAAAAGTGGAAACAACCTTCTTATGAAACACTATTGTGTGAACTTGTGAAAGCTGAGTTGTGCATAGGGTAAAGCTGAGTTTTGAGAGGAGTTGTAAGTTGAAACAGCAGGTATAAGTCATAGATTTTTGGTGCATCACCTCCTAGGATCAACAATCTTTTAATTTTAGTTCTTCTATACCTTTTCCTGATCAAAGTAGTAGTTTATAGAAGGTCCATCAGGGGGACCAGCCCTCTCTGGAGCTTCATCTTCATCATAGGCAACCCACAACTTGAAGATGATCCCATGTTTCATAGGATAGCTAATTTTGACACTTAGCTAAGGGTTCTATCCTCGTGACAACAGTACTAATGAAAACTTGTGTACAACCTTGCATCAACAAGTACAAACATTGCTCAATCTTGGGTCCTTGAAAACTTCCAAAATCAAATGCAAGGAACAAACTCTCTACATCCACAAACACATGCTACCATCAACAATGGAAAAGGGAGTAAAAATAGAGTGCCCCTCACATAGGCAGCTCCGAATGGCATGGCCAAGGCTACCTGAAGTTAAACTCAAGGGTGCCAAACACACCTCCTTAAATGCCCCACACACTGTCCACCTTCACGGAAGACTCTCAAACATCAAATGTGTCAAATACTACTCTCAAACCCTACTACCCACAAAGAAAAATTTCTAGAAACACCTTGGAACTCCTCTATGAGTGTATTCAACATCCAAACTTCTACGCTTCAACATCAAAATTGGAAAACTCTACACACAATGAGATGTTAAGAAACCCCAAACAAAAAGCCTACTCTAATATTTCCTCCCTCCAATCACAAGGACCAACTCTAATACCACCTTCCAAATAGGATGAGTGGCTTAACCAAATCAGATTAGATACCATTTGATCCATAAACTTGAGGTAGTTATTCCACTCTACAATATGCAACATATAAATTTTACATGAGATCCCTCAAACTTCCTCTACATGCATTTAACCACTTCTAATGGCTTTCTATAACATATGCATTAAAGGATAAAACAGAAACATCTCATAATGCATGATAATTCACATCACACACAAAAAATATGCAACACAAATACACATGGAAGAAACCATCAGTTACTCAGAAAAACTCTTAGAAGAGTGAGCTATGCTCGTCAAGTCACTAATCCTCAATTTTACATGTGTATATACTATATACTACCTCATGGGCTTTACAAAAGCTCTACATCTTGTATCAAGCTTCATCACATCCACAAATTGTAATGACCACCCTATATATTTTTTTGTTTTGTTTTCTGAAGAAGAATGTGTTTTGATGGTAATGTAGCCAATGCAATCAAATAAATATATTTGCAATGATATTCATAAGGCATCAACGCCGAATAATTTAAATATTTGAAATTACCCACTAGCTGGAAATGAATTTCAGAGTTATTAAAGTTTGGACAGCAAAATAACAATGATTTTTACAATACCCTGACGACCATAATCATCTTAAAATGACAATACAAATATACCCATTTTCTATAGTGCATAAATGGTCTGAAAATGGACTGTAAACAACAATTTGTGGCTCCAAAATGGAAATAAACTCCTCCAAATCCTAGTTGTTCCAACTCCAATTTTATTTGTGAGTGTTCCTCACACCATGGTGCCCCCAAACTAGTCAAAATTATCCTCAAAAGGTAGGTGCTTTGCCCTAAGAACCCCACACCCTTCCTCCAAGATGTACACCCAGGAGAATTTGAGGAGTAGGGTGGTTAAAAGGTTTTTGGTGAGATGGAGAGGTTTTCTAGCAAAGGATGCCACGTGGGAAGATGAGAAGATTCTTCAGCATGCCGGTTTGCAATTGCTTGGGGACAAGAAATTTCGGAAAGGGAGGACTGTAATGTCCCCTTTTCGATAGCCACATTAAGGAGCATTTAGCCTTTATTTATTCTCGAAGGTTAAACAAGAGAAATAAGGGAGTAAGTATTAAATTAATTATTTATAAAGTTATTCAATAAATTAAAATTATAAGATAACTTTATATTTAATTAATTTAATAAGTGACTTAAAATAAAATAATAAACCATAAGTTCACTCAAGGGAATAAAATAATAATATTCCTAGAAGCTTCTTGGAAGGCATTGATAAATCTTTATAAGGAGTTGTTGGCCTAGCATTTGGGCATGCTTATGTCTTGAGTTATATTCTCATTACCAGTTTGGTAAGAAGCTTGAATGCTTCACTTGTCTGAGGGTTTGAAGACTCTAGGATACTAGGTTCGGTTGTGAAAGATCAACCCTAGCTGGAAATTGTGGAGGAATCCATCTAGGGTTTCTACAGGTGCTACATTGAAGAGTTTAATCAATTGCAATAGCTGATGTATTATTGCAATTTTGTTTAGGGTTTTCTATTTATGCAATAGCTAAAGTATAATTGCATATTGCTGGGGATTTAGCAACAACTGGTTTATTGTTGCTTTAATTGAGAAATTTGCATAGTTGCAGCAATTGAGGTATTGCTGCAGTTATTTCACTTGAAAGGAGTTATTTTTTGTAGGATCAATTATTCCAAATTTAATGGTCAGAGACCAAATTGTAATGCCCCCTTCTCAGCAGTGTTCAGTACTGATGACTGTTAGCCTATCTCAGAGGCCCATAGGCTAGTCGAAAGCTGAAATTAAGGTTTCCTATTTTCTAGGAGGTTGTTTCTGCTTTTTTCTGGCGTGCACTTGGAGTTTGGTATTTTGGATTGCGGATTTTCTCTGGGTTTTCAAAGAGTTTCGCAATGGTATCATGTGCACTTTGATTCGCGTAACTTTTTGAATTTACTATTTCTAGTAAATTCTATTTTTGGCAGTGATCTTGTTAGCATCAACACAATGAACTTTCCTCTTTAGGCAATACAATGGGTAATGATGATTTTTGGCCCCGTGGAGAAATTTCTGGTGAAATAAGTTATTTTTTGATATAAATGTTATATTTTCATTTTGGACCCCTCGGCCTTGTGATATAACTTAATGTTGTTTTAAAAAGAGGGACTTCAAAGGTGGAAACCTCATTTATAGGTGATCTAATATTTCTAAAGTCAAAATTGCTCTTGAGGAGATGGGATGCCACTTTGGAGAAGGAAATTATTGTATTAAAAGATTTATTTCTCCCTTGAAGTTGGACACCACCATGAAGGAGGGTAAAAAAGTCAACTCAAATTCAAATATCCTCTTGACCTTGGGCGCACCTTCTAGAAACAGTTGGAGATTCTTTCCAAAGTCTATATAAGGAGGTGTTTGTTTCTAAGGCACCATACCGTATGACTATCGTAGAATTGATGGAGCTAAAGGCGCAATTGCGGGATTTAATAGATAAGGGTTTGATTCGACCTAGCGTCTCACCTTGGAGTGTACCAATGATATTTGTTAAAAAGAAGGATGGGACTCTTCGTCTGTGTATAGACTACCAAATATTGAATAAGCTTACCATTAGGAACAAATATCCCTTACCCCAAACAGATGATCTTTTCGATCAAATGAAAGGGGCAACAATATTCTCTAAGATAGATTTAAGGTCAGGGTATCATCAACTCAGATTGAGAGAAGAAGACATTTATAAAACGGATTTCAGAACTAGATATAGACACTATGAGTTTACATTTTTAACTTTTGGACTCACCAATGCCTCGACTGTTTTTATGAATCTAATGAATAGTATCTTTAGAGATTGTTTGGACAAGTTTGTATTGGATTTCTTTGATGATATTCTCATCTACTCCAAAAACGAAGAAGAGCATCTTCAACACCTTCAAATAGATCTCCAACGACTAAGGGAGCATAAGCTTTACGAGAAAATGTCAAAATGTACTTTCTTTCAAAAAGAGGTACAATATTTAGGGCACATAATATCAACCAAGGGAATTGCAGTGGATCCCGCTAAGATAAAAGCTATAGTGGATTGGCCAATACCGAAAAATGTTCATGAGGTCAAAAGTTTCATGGGATTGGCTTGGTATTATCGAAGGTTTGTTAGAGATTTCTCTAGAATTGCCCACCCCATTACTTCTTTTCAAAGAAAAGGAAAGAGATTTGAATGGACAGAGAAATGTCAGGAAGCGTTTGATATATTGAAGGAGAGATTAACGACTGCACCTATACTGGCAGTACCATACCCTAACGGCCATTTTGTAGTTATAACAGATGCATTTGGAGATGGATTAGGTAGAGTGCTAATGCAAGAAGAAAAGTTAGTGGCTTACGAATCTCGGAAATTGAAGCAGTATGAACAAAATTATGCCCCACATGATCTGGAATTAGCAGCCATTGTTTCCCCTACAAATGTGGTGACTCTATTTGTTAGGAAAGACTTTTGAACTTAAGTCAGATCATTAAGGTTTGAAGTATATATTTACGCAACTCAATTTAAATGCTCGACAAAGGAGGTGGATGGAGTTAATCTCCGATTATGATTTCGAGGTCAATTACATCAAAGGAGAATAGAGTAGCCGATGCCTTGAGTCAACGGAAACATATAACTTTCATGGTGTCCATCAACACAGATTTTAGAACCCAGGTACTACAAAAATTAAATGAGGATGATTTCTACTTGCAAGTTCGTGAAGCTCTTCGGGAAAACCCACAGGAACCTAAGTATGAGGGTTTTCAGATCGAAGCAGATGGAATTTTGAGATTCAAGGATAGGATGTATATTCCAAATTCATCTGAGTTAAGGAAAAGGATATGGAAGAGGTATACACCGCACCTTATTCTGGTCATCCAGAGGTAACCAAGATGTTAGCCGATGTTAAACCGTCATATTTTTGGAAGGGGATGACAAAGGATGTAGCCAGATTTGTTGTTGGATGTTTCGAATGTCAGAAGGTCAAAGTAAAACATCAACATCAGATAGGATTACTACAACCCCACAATGTACCAGACTGGAAATGGTAGATCATTAGTATGATTTTATACAGGGTCTACTGATGATAAGGAATAGGCATAATGCTATATTGGTGGTCGTGGATAGACTCACTAAAGTGGCACATTTTATACCGGGAAACTTAAACAGATGGGGCATCTGTAATTGAATGAAAGTTTGTACAGGAAATTTTTCGTCTTCATGGAGTACCGCAAAAGATCATTTCGGACAGAGATGCCAGAATGACATCTAGGTTTTGGTAGACGTTATTTTCTGCTCTAGGAATTCAGTTAAACATTATTACAACCTATCATCCTGAAACAAATGGTTAAACAGAAAGGGTAAATCAGATTTTAGAAGATCTGCTGAGGATGTATTATATGGATCATCAATATAAGTGGGAAGAATACTTACCTTTAGTAGAATTTGTTAATAACAACTCGTATCAATCAGCTATTAAAATGGCACCTTTTGAAGCATTGTATGGTAGGAAATGCAAAACTCCTATTAGTTGGAACAGGATGGAAGACAGGATCATTTTAGGACCCGAAATGCTTCAAAAAAATGGACGAACAACTAAAGATAATCTGACAGAGGCTGAAAGAAGCTAATGATCGAAAAATGAGCTACACAGATGCAAAACGAACCTCTAGACAGTTTGAGGTGGGAGAGAAATTTCTCTCGTAGAAAAGTTATATCAAATTTGGGAAACCTTCCAAGTTAGCCCCAAGATATGTGGGACCTTTTGAAGTATTGGAAGTAGTCAACCCAGTAGCATACATAATTGCTCTACCACCGACTCTCGCCAAATTGCACAATGTGTTTCATGTCTCCTATCTTAAGAAGTATTTTTGCAAACTTTGATCATATGATTGATTGGAAGTCCTTGCAGGTGTGAGACCTTGGGGTGATCACAATAAAGCCACTTAGAGTGCTCGAGGTATGTAAGCTACGCTTACGTAACCGCGAGGTGGTACAATGTAAAGTCCAATGGGACCAGTATTCAGAGGAAAATGCCACCTGCGAGGATTATGATGAAATCCTCCAGAAGTTTCCATTTTTGTTCGAAAATAATTAAGACTATATATAACTATGATTTTAGACTTGGATTTATAAATAAATAATCATCGGGGATGATGATTCTTAAGGGAAGGAGTATGTTACATCCCCTTTAACTTGAATAAGCTTATGTCAATGGAATTATGGACGTTATGTTAGTTACAAGTATATGCTTTCATGTGATTATGAATTTGAGGATAAATAATTGCCTTACATGTTGTAACCTTAATGAAAATGATTTTCTTATATATATATGCAAATGATTATTTTATTTATGTGAATGATTTTCTTATACTTGTGAAAAAGAATGAGTTCACGTGAATATATTAAATGTGCATTTAATTAAACGATGAGAACGATCTAACCACAATTCTTGTCAGTGGATGCAGGATCATCAACGCCAAAGGGAAAAGGAAATATCGTCAGGGAGAGGACGTGGTTAACAAGGATCAATTTTATCATCAACCTTGAGTCGGTGTAAGACAATGCAACGAAGTCATAACTTGGTCATAAATAATTTAAAGTAATTATTATCAAACAAGTCAAATTATTTATTTATTAATAATCTTCTTTTGAATATATATACCTTAGGAGTGGTTTTGGTGCTAAAATATTTAATAATCAATCATAATTATAATCTTCAAGTCATCGAACCAAAATATTAAACATAAATAAGACTTTAATTTAAAAATTAAATTAAGTGTTGTATGGAGTTGTCCATGGCAGTAGCTCCCTGCCATTCTCCATCGTGCCTCTGATGAAACGACCAAGATGGGTAAGCATGTAGTCGCAAAGTCTTGTATGCTCGAACGAAGGGTTCTTGGAGGTTTTTCTTATATATCGGGAGGCTCTCTTAGTTCAGCTCTCTTCTTCTTCTCTCTTGTTTTAATTCTTCGGCTACTCAATTCGAGTTTTCATTTCCGCCATTAGCATCGATTTAAAATCATTGTCTATCTTCTTTAGGGACGATAATCACCGTTATATACTCATTCTTATTATACTCACAGGATTGTTGCACCTCTCTAGCAAATCATATTTTTTTCTTCCTTTCTTGAAGACGGAATTCCAATAGTGTGGTCGTAGCCTTACGTTGTCAGGCAAAGGTGAAGGACGTGATTGAAGATCACTTCTTCAGAACCATTCGATAGGGGATTCTAGTGCGGACGTTATCAAGTTCTGCTTTGGTTTATCAGGCATGTAATGAAATTATAAATAATCTTATCGTATGAAGGGATTTTTTTCTAAAGAATATAATGCTTAGTATATAATCTTACTGGAATTTCTAATCTAGTTGATAGTTATCAAAGTTTGTTTTGAAGAGGCTATCTTTTATTGAAAATAATATGATCACTCTTTATTCGAGCCTCTATGATAATTCTTCCTTAGGCAGAAAAGCTAGCTTAACCTCAACCGCATTGATTGGTACTCTGCACATCTGTGTCTAAGTTGAGAGTCAATCTTACCCTTGGAATCTGTTTAATATGGTTGAGATGAGACATACATAAACTTTTCTTAAACTTTTGAATTCTATACTGTTTCTTATAACTGAAACTTATGAGACCACGTCAGAATAATATGTCCAGATGTTGGATTTAATCTGACTTGTGTGTAACCGGAGCTGAGATAATTGGTGTGTTTCCCTAGTTTTCTAAAATAGAACATCGTACCTATGATATTTGAGGAAGAAAATATTGGCTGAACCTCTTAACCTTTGTCTTCATTTCTCTAATATGAAAGGAACTTCTCTTGATTAATGGCTTTGATTGTAAGATGAAACATTGAATAATAGTTTAATGAAATAAGAACATAAAATGCCGAGCAAGGGTGAGAGTGCTGACGGCACAAGAGTGCCAATAATGTTTAAAATCCTTGGCCAAGGTATGATGCCAATTAGGCATTGGTTAACTATCATGAACCAGATATACTTCTGGTCAGAATGATCCTTCTGGTTAGGAGGTGCCTATAGAGGAGGGATCGACCGGCGGTATAGGTTCATGAAACCAAGCTCAGATTGGCATGATGATATTGATCCTTGATGATTACCCTCGTGAAGGGATGAGTTCTTCAGTTGAAGAACACGGGAGTCCAGCAAGTCTTCGGTTGGGCGGTAAAGCCCTTGGTGATACTCTTTTTCCCCTAGATTCAGAAGAGTTTTGTGCAACATTCCAGCAGGAAGCCATCAAAGCTGTATTTTCCTTGTACTCATTCTCTCTCTTAAAATCACTGAAATATTTTGCATGTTTATTTTATAGCTGTATTTATTGCTCTTACTTTATGAAAGCAAAGAAAAGTTAGTTGTAGTTCTTTTGTATTTGTAGTTATATGGAATCAATTAGTTGTTTCCTTTCAGCTGAAATTGTAAATTTGAAGTTAGTTGGTTAATGGAATATTATGTAATTATTAAAAATTGTATTTCTTTTCCGTTCAAAATGCAAATGAAACCTTAGCAAGAAACATGATAGTTTCTTTCAGCTGAAATCCGGTAGTTAGAACCCTTTCTTAAACTGTAGAATAGTAGAGTATTACACTGCATACCTGCCTGTGTACTCACCCCACTGAACAAGTGGTTATTTGACACTTTGCTCACTGAAAAGTGGAAGAGCTTGTTATCATTTTCATTATTGTATTTGCCTACCCACTGCATAAGTGGATGTGCACAACTCACCCCATTGAACAAGTCATTTTACTTTCAACAGTTCAGTTTTAATGAAATCCTTGCCACTGTATGCTCTGACCTTGCCCACATTGGGAACTTAGTGATCAAAACATGGAAATGAAAGATGATTAGCAATTTTTATTGTTAGGCTAAAAGGTTTTTAATTTTCAAAAAAAATTAAGGGGTGGTTATTACAACAATCCATGCACACTAACTACCTCCTTTATAAACAATGTAGCTATGTGGGATGCATCACTCATCTTCCAACATAGTATAAAATGAATTGTCTTGAAAAATATATCCACTACAACAAAAATTGATTCATTACTTCTTTGTGTCCAAGGCATCCCAAAACAAAAGCCATACTTATGTGCTCCCATGGCCTCTTTGGTATAGGCAATGGCTGATATAGTCCTATTTTTTGAATTGCTCTGTAATGTCCCCATTTTAGACATATGCTTTTTGTGTCTGATAGCCTATTTCCAGAAGCCTGTAGGCTCGTGAGGTAAAATTAGGGTTTCCTATTTTATAGGGGTTTCAAAACATTTTTGAAGGTTTGCATGTAAGAGTTTCTAATGCATGTCTAATGGAGTTTTCTGGGTTTTTTGGAGAGCTTCAGAATGGTGTAACATGCATCTCCATTTGACAACCTTTCCGAACACTTACTATTTATAGTAAGTCATGATGGCTGCCCAGTTTGTGCTTAGTTGACATTTGGAAACACTTACTATTTATAGTAAGTCATACTCATGATATTGCTTAGTTCGTGTTTAGAGGAAGTTTTGCAAACTTACTATTTATAGTAGTTTGCTATTTTGGGTAAGTCTATCTTTTAGTAGTATCATTCTAGCAGTAGCTCAATCATTTGTAGTTTAGTGTGGCTGATTAGTTTGGCTTTTTGATGGATTTGAAGTTAACTTACTATTTTTGGCATTCGCTATTTTTAGTAAGTCCATTTATGACAGAGACATCATCATCAACTTGGTTCAGCTTGACAAATGTCAATTTGCTAATTTTAGCAGTTTGTCAGTTGCAGTTTGGGCATTGGTTTTGGCTTAGGCTTCTATCTCTCCTTTGGACCGAATTTCAACACTTAGTCAATTTTATAATTTTAGTTTGTACCCCTGTGCCTAGGCAATGACTTTAAGTTGTTTCAAAATGAGGCCATCAGATGGACACCTCATTAATGAATTTTAATGTTTTATTAAAGTTTAAATATTGCCTCAAGGTGGGACAACTTGGGGGATGAACATTAAAAGTATTGTAAATATTTTAAAATTCTTTTGAGGTGGGCGTCCCTTGGAGAAGATGAAAAGTTTTCTTGGTTGGAGGTTACAGTTGCTTCATCTCCTCAATTGAAGCTTATTTATTGAAGCCTTGCTCATTCTTTCTCATCTTTGGAAAATATTGTAAAGTTATGTTGCTGAGTTGATTTCAGAACCCGGCTAAGGGGGAGCTTAGTATTTTTACACCATTCTTCGGGCCTGAAACTATGGTTCCCTAGATGGTCAACTGAGAGTGTGCTTCATTTAGAAGTGCATATTGAGCTTTATTGTTGGAATTTTTGGTGAAAGTATCCAAATTTGAGCTTGCTGGTTTTGTATTGCTGAAGATGCTTTTTAATTGCAATTCATAGAGAGAATTTAATTTCACTATGGGTGTTTGATTATTCAATGTCTTTGTTCTTGGCGCCCCTAATTGTGCAATTGCAGATTTTATTATTGAAGGGTTGAATTTTAAAGCAAGGTTGACTTCCTTCTAGGGCCGTACCTTGTCCTTGCTGCCTTGGGATTCAAGCTGGGCCTTTTTGGTGATGTTTGTGCTTGGTAAATGGTTGCTACTTGGTCGCCTAACATTGGAATTGTTGTGATTTCAGTTTCATTGGATTTGGTGGAGTGTGGTAAGAGATTTGAGCATTTTGGTAATGTTATTGCTTGCTGGTCTGTACTTTGGTTCATTGGAATTTCATATTAGACTGTGCTCTTTCTAAGTTATGCTCACTCTCAGAGAGGATTTTAGTGATAAAATCAGTCTTGTCCACTATTCCTAACTATTATATGGCAGTCTTGAGGGCACCAAAATCAATAATAGCAGCAATAGAAAAATTAATCAGAGATTTTTTGTGGAAAGGAAACATGGATAGTAAAAAGAAAATACCATTGATCTCAGAAAATATTTGCACTGATAAATTTAAGAGGGACAAGGATTCATAATTTGTTAGCTAGGAACTTGTCTTTAGGGGCAAAACTAGTATGGCATATGTATTTTAAACCACAATCAAAGTGGTGTAAAATAATGCAAAAGAAGTATTTAGATGTTGACTCCCCAAGTAGGATCTTAACTATTTCTAATCCTCCATTGGGGTCAACAATGTGGAATTTTTTGTTAGAATGCAGAAACGTAATTATACCACATCTAACATGGGAGGTACATAGTGGAGAAGAAGCTTTATTTTGGGAGGATTCTTGGAATGACCACTCCCCATTGAAAACATTACCAAATCTACAAATAGCATAGCAAGTATCAACTAATAATTGGGGCAAGAAAGTAAAGGATTAATTTGGTATGGTTGAAGGTCTGACAGGGAAAGTTACATGGAAAGAATTTTCCAAATTACCGATACCTGAAGATCAAAGATCAACCTTAGAGGTGATTTTAAAGGAAAGGGTGGTATTCAAGTCAGAGAGTCTAGATAAAATAGTATAGGCTCCTTCAAAAACAGGTAATTATTCAATTGGACAGGGCTATAAGGCAGTAACAAGTAGCAAGGAAACTACTCAATTGCAAAGGGGTTTTTCTTTCTGTTGTAATGCAATGACTCTTCCAAAAGCAGGTTGTTTTGCATGGCTTGCTTTGCAAAATAAGATCTTAACTAGTGATAAACTATAAAAGATTGGGATATTTGCACCTTTTAAATGTGTGTTATGTGAGGAGGCTTTGGAAGATGTTAATCATCTATTTGTCCAATGCTCATTTGCTAAAAAATGTTGGACTTTCATTCAAAATAAACTGAATTGGAACCTCTCATTTGCAAAATACAATATGGGAAGTTTTCTCTAGTTGGTCAATATTATACAAAACTTCTTTGTTTGCTTGTAGAGGGTGGTGCCAACAATTTTAATATAGAGCATTTGGTGGGAAAGGAACAAACGAATTTTTAGAAAACAAATAGCAAGGATGGACCAGGTCTTGATCTTGTTAGAAAAATCAGTTTCGAAGCTCACAAATGCATATGTTCAGAAAGTTAAATCTGTAAGTTCTATCTTTATAGAATGGGATGCATCTTTACTTAAAAATTGGAAGCATCTGTCTATTCCATTCAAAGGTAGTATTCATCAACCGATAAAACAAAGTGTTGATAGGAATATCATTTCATGGATTTCACCTCCACAAGGATTTGGCAAATTGAATTTTGATGGGGCATCCAAGGGGAACCCTAGAATTTCAGGTGCAGGGATAGTGATTAGGGATTGGAAGAGTGATCTGATAGGAACTAAATCAATTAGGCTACCTCAAGGTATAAATAATGGAGCGGAGGCACAAGCGCTTCTACATGGGCTTAAGATGGCAATTGATAGGAAAATTTCAAAACTCCAGGTAGAGGGTGATTCATCAATAATTATAAATGCATGTAAAGAAAAGAAGTTGCAAAATTGGAAATTGCATTATATTTTGCAGTAGGCATGGGATTTGTTGTCAAATTTTGAAGTCACACACATTATGCACACTTATAGAGAGGGTAACAAATTGGCTAATCTTTTAGCAAACATGGCTTGTGATCAAGAGGAGGAAGAAGTTTCATTGGATAAGGAATCTGCCAATATCAATGACAAGTTGAGGAACATAATTGTATCAGAAACAAATAACTTGTTCAAAAATAAGTAGGAAAATGATGTAGCTTGAAATTAAATTAGCAATATTGCTAAGCATATTAAGATCAAAAGAGTGGCTTGTGATAAAGAGGGTAATGCTACATCAACGGAAGTGCAAAGTCCATTGTAGTGCTTAACATATTCCTCGACCCCAAATCTTATATGACTTCTAGTTAAGCTTTCATATGTATCGAAATCCAAATGCTAGAGAATATAAGCAACTAGGTGGATGTCAGCAAAGTACGAAAACAATATGATAAAAAAGATCATGGCAAAGATGCCATCAATTAACTCGTGTGCAATAATTTTTTCAATGCTATCATTTGTTTTTGCAGGTCTTAATAATCTTTTTTTGGCACAACAAAAAAGAAGATATGCAATTTCCAAGGAAATAAGGGATTATATGCGTGCCAAATCTATTTGGCATGCATGGAAAAGACGGCTGGTCTTTATTGCACTTACACTCAACATTTCTCAATTTGTTGGCAAATGCAGTAATCAATTTAAAGTTCATCACCTTTGTTTTCATGGCATAATAGTATCTCTGATCATTCCAGAGCAGTTTGGGTGGTGAAGTTGTTTGAGTAAGTAGTTGTTACCTGTTGTAATCTTAGGTTGTGGGTACTGCTAGTTCAGCCAAGGTGACTTATGTTGCTGCATTGAAGTCTCAAGAGTGTATGTTTAGTTTTAGGGTGATGGTAAATCTCTGCAAAGGGGGTTTATGTGGTTGCTTTGAAAGTGTGTCTGCTCAATTTTAGGGAGATAGGTAATTTTTGCTTTGGGGTGGTAAGAGTCATCTAATTATGGGTGGTGGGTTTTCTTGCTTCGGTGGGGATAGTGCTCATGCGATCTTGTTTGGCCAAGGTGGTTTTTTTGCAGCAATTTCCAAATTAAAGAGTTATATGTTTGAGTGTGGAGATAATTTGGTGTTGGGTGAGTTTCTTGGGTGGTTTCTACAAATCTACTAGACGGATTATTAGAAGATGGAGTATTATCCTAAAAATTTTAGGGTTCCCTTCAAAATTCGAAGATGGGAGAGACCATTTTTAAGACATCTGAAACTATAGAATTGGCGGAAGTTTCCAATGTATGAATCCAATATCATACATTGACGCTAAAACTATGAGACCATCCACTTCAATGCCAATTGCATCAAAAAAATCTATGATCTCAACTTCTTTTCCTTGGAAACATATGTACCCCTTGAAGGGCACGCAATATACTAAGAGGGGTGGGGAGTGGGGGTGAATTAGCGTATCAAATCTATTTAAAACACCTTAATTCAACATGGATCATCATTAGGAACTTCTTTAGACATGAAACTTAAATCATCAAAGCAACAAGCATTAATCCAGCAACACTGATGCACACATTCACACAATGAACACTAGATATACATGGTGAGAATAGCTTCTTGGAGCTACTATCCAAATCCAGCCTCACATAAATATTGAATAACATACAATAATAAAGTAGGCACCAACCTACCGAAGACACCAATCCCCAATTCTATTTGTAGGCACCGACCTCCTAGAGACACCAATCCCCAATGAAAATAGTTGAGCACTAACTCAAAGAGTAAGACACCAGTCCTACCAAATTACAAAGATATGATATGCAGAACTTCTATACAAATTACACAGCTTTCTCTTGATCTGAACTTCCTTCAGACACTCTCCTACGCAACATATGATCTTCTGATAATGGCACACAATGATTGAGATACAACTCCCATTACATCGTCTAAAATTTCCTTTGCTCACCCTATGACTCTCACTCCTAAACTACGATGATTAGTCATTATATACATCCCATTATATTGGCATCATTTCATGTCGGCCAGGAATCCCTTAACACCATCAACAATTAGCCAGGTTGACTAAGGTGGACCTAAATTCAAATTTGTATGAAGTGTGTAGTGGCTTGGTCCTAAATCAAATTTCAGCAATTAGCCAGGCTGACGAAGGTGGACCTAAATTCAAATTTGTATGAAGTGTGTAATGGCTCGGTCCTAAATCAAATTTGTTGCCACCAGTAATAAATGATGTTGTGTGCTTCCTTTAGAGATCTTAACCTAGACCTATTTCATCTTCACACACTTCCTCCAGTTGGTGTACAGTTCCCTTCTCTGGCACAAACACTCAGACAATAGTTACAACCATCCAACCAACACAGATAACACTTTGTAGCTTGTAACTTTCAATTTGCTAAAGATCAACCTATAAAACTTTGGAATTTGATACAATATGGGTAGCTTTACTTTAGGTCCAAACCAAAAGCTATAGAATTCAACCACGGTAGAATGTGGAGCAGAATACTATCACAGTATAATATAGTGCATGAGTAGAAATCCACATAATACTACTGCAAACTCTTCCAAACTACTTCCACCACTTGGAATAGATACAAGCATAATTTTTTAGGCATCCTACATGTAGTCTTCTTCGTTGTTCTCAAATGCGTTGACATGACATGATCATGATAGAAATACACCCTAATTTTAAACATAACAGTACGATTACATTTAATTTTCACCAATCTACTGACGTCACTCCTTTGACATCAGAGAGCACTTTTGACATCAATGACAATATATGTTCAACACCCCTTACTTGGTGCACTATTAACTTTGAATCTACACGAATTCTTAGGCATCTAACTCCATGTTTATGAGCAATATTCGACCCCAACAACTAGGCCTCATACTCAAGAATAATATTATTGCATTGAAAGGCTAGCTTGAATGGAAACTTAATTTTTCCTTTGCTTAGAGATGCAAAAGCAATACTGTCACCATTACTTTCTCTTAAGCAAGCACCATTGAAGAACATAGTCCAAAAACCATCACTAAGCTCTTTATCAACACTTGATGTAATAAGAGCATCCTCTTCAATTTTAATTTCATCACAATAACCTATCATATGATTGATGCTTGTATCAAAAAGACTTACCTCACCAAGTGACTTGTACTAATCTTCAATGTTTTCTAGGAATCTTTGTTCCCTATGCAACTTTACATTTTCTTTGTGTAGAGGAATGGTAGCACAGGATAGATCCATCTATATAGTTCCACCAATATATGCTGCCCATTTTTTGGATAACAACATTCCCCACTTAGAAGGGTAGTCCACGATTATAATATCCATCAAGAAAACTTTGTTTGGGTAGACGAATAACTGCACTTCTGCATTATTCACCACCCAAATGACATTCACTTCTCTAAAGTGCATAGCAAAAACATTTTTCATGGACTTTGAAACTTGTAGACTAAGTTCATTCATTACTTGAAGTGGCATAACATTGCTAGATGCACCTCAATCAAGCATACAATTATGGAGAAGCCACATGTTAATAATCAAAGTAGTGTAAATGGGGTCTACACTAAATTGACTGTTTATCACAAAAGCATCAAGGTATATGTCCATAGTCTCCTTCTCTACCTTTTCTTCTTCATTTGAGATGCTAGTTGGTTGTTCAATTACAGTAGTAAAAATTAAAGATAGGGCACATGCCCTATGCTCTAGAATTCCAAAAGCCTCAAACAATGGCAAATAAATTATTACTTGTGTATGGTGGCAAAGACACCCCCGATGCCATGGTTATCTCATTTGCATCAAGAATGCAAGGCCCCACTTGATTTGAAGAAGAAATAACTACATGATATGTTTACCTCCTTTTTGTCTTGGGCATTTGCAAGTGCATGGTTTGATGACATCTCTTCGTCCTTTATGGATTCCTCGCCATTATCAACCCTTTCCCTATGACCAGTGGTACCACTTATCTATACTAGTTGGCTCTGAACTTTAGGTATGGACTTCTTAATTTGTTGTTCCTTATTTTCTTTTATTAGAAACCTTCTTGGCTGGGATGTTGTGATTATCATTTGTACTCACTTTTTGTTTACCAATATCAGCCTTTTGAATTGACACATTTTCTTTAATTAGCTCTCTACCCCTGCATCAGGACAAATCTATCTCTTAGCTGATAACCATTTTGGACTTGCATGACTGTTGCATCAATGAGGGTTTTGATGTCCTAATCTAATGGCCTCGTCCTCTTGTATATTTGCTGCATGTGAGCTTTCAAATGCTCAAAGTAATGAGTAGGAAGTTGATATTGATCAACATTACCTTCACATTGGAAGGTTTGGTCATTCATATCAAGACTATCATGATATACTACATCTTTTACTTGACCATAGACCAATCCATCAAATTGGTCGATGTTGTCCTCATAGTACTCAACACCACCCTCCTCATTTGGAAATTATTCATCTCTACTCAAAGAAAGTGCAATCGCACAATTCAAAGGATCATAAGGAAGGAAACATGACTCACACCATAAGTTTTCTTCTTGATAATTCACATGTTCCCTCATTAGAGGATCTGGTGTGTCCTTGTCATGTCAGAAGTTCAATTTTTTTGGGGCAGCCCTCCTATCATCTTGTTGTGGTCTTTTGGACCAATCAATGTTGTATGGCCTATTGTGCAATCTCTGGTCTTCCTTGAAATGTGTAGATGCACCATGATGTGGCAGCCCCTTCTCATTCATGCTACTTTGTAGGAGAAGTCTTTCATAGCCCCCATTAGTTTATCCAGCTTGTCCTTAGTTGCGAGAGGTTTATTCATAACAGCCCTATCCAATTGTGACAATTTTACATCAACTCTTTTTAGTTGTTTACTGGATGTCCTCATATTACTCTCAATGTTGTATGGCATATAGTGCAATCTCTAGTCTTCATTGAAACGTGTGCACGCACCATAATTGTGTTATCATTGTGACAAGTGTTTGAGGATTTTTATCTCTTAAGAAATATCCAATCTTAGAATCAAATGCACCGAAACATAATACAAGACACATTGACTCATTGACTCATTAAGTTTGAGGTTTTGAGGTACCTTTCTTGTAGTGAGGATGAACAGATTGTTGAAGCTCATCACCATATCATTGATACTCTTCTTTATGGTGGTGAGCTTGTGATAGAAAACTATGGGTGAATCCTATCCTCGTATTGCATTCTGAAAGCATTTGTAAATTCTTCCCAAGAAGTAATGTTGTTGTCTAAGAGATTCCTATACCACTCATTTGCAGTTTCCTCAAGAGAATGAACAAACGGCTTCATCATCACATACTCATCCTCAATTTCATACTCATTAGTGATATTGATGAAGTATCTTAGATGCAAAATGTTGATCGAACTCAACACTAAATAAACCTACAAACTAACCCTAATCTAAAAGCTTGCAAAGGAAAAGGGAGAGAGAAATGTACAAAAAAAAGGGTTGGTGATGCATCTAGATCAAAAGAGTTTCTTCTTGCCCACTATAGTACAGAGAACTAATTGGACTACTAGAAGAACTCACACAATCCTCTATTATACCAGCTCCTAGAGGTATGTATGGAGGTCAAGGTTTGACAAGCACCAAGAGGGAAGGAGAAGATCGATAGTTAGCTCTTGCAAACAAGTTTAACACAACATGCAAGCATGGAAGATGATAAACATTCATTCAAACATATATCAACACATTCTCTTTCACAAAGATGATATCTAGTTGCGATTTTTGAGTCACAAAGATGGAGGTGTTGAGGATAGATCAACAAATTCTCTTTCACCATATGAGGGTGAACATTTTGATTGTTACCTAAGGTATGAAATATTTTAGATTTGAGTATGAAAATATTTTAGATTTGTTACTTTCGATTATGTCGAAGCAGGCTAAAAAGGGTAATAGAGCCAAGGATACAACTTGCAGTATAGCGCATGAATATTGTTTATGCATATAGGATCCTAGTGATCTTTTGAGGGACAAAGAGGATAGAGGCTTTGATGTCACTATTGAATTCTTCATCTCTTGCATTTGGATAGAAAGGAAGATCATGAGGACTAATATATTGTATGTTGTGCATTCTAAAAAGTTGTAAAGGATCAATATTTATGATTCATAGATTGTGTTGTCCCTCCTATTAATCTAACTATAACACCTATCTATGTTTGTATAATATTTTTGATATTCCTTATATAGGAGATTAGTAGACCAACATTCAATCATAGATTTAACATTTCTCAAAATCTAAAACAAGGCTGAAAGGTAGATATGTATATATATAATTTTGTTGCTAAAACATATTAAAAGTTTGATATAACCATACAATCAACAGATCTGCAAATCTAAGGGTTATGATATCAAAGTTACATTTAACAACAAATTGTACTCAAAAGAGACTCAAACCCTACATACATGATGACTTAATTGATTTACCATGACCTGTTTTGCCCCTCAGAAAGTGTAAGGCACAAATATGAGAATAAGTGGTTGCAAACCTCAACGTAATGCCCAAGTCTAAAATCGACTATATATTTCCAATGCCAACACCTAGTTTTGGGACAACAACCACAAGACATATGCAAACAATTGTTCGACCCTCTTCCTCTACCAACAAAGTGTCTTATGAGGTAAATTTGTCAATGCTAGTAGAATTTAAGTAATTATTATGCAATCTATGTCTGGTGTCTTCTGATGGGTTGGACTTGGGATAGGCAATTTGATTTTTGTGGATAGATGCATTAACTTTTCCCTCCTATTATGTATTCCTCCCAGCA
This sequence comes from Sequoiadendron giganteum, assembly GCA_007115665.2. Classification (NCBI taxonomy): domain Eukaryota; kingdom Viridiplantae; phylum Streptophyta; class Pinopsida; order Cupressales; family Cupressaceae; genus Sequoiadendron; species Sequoiadendron giganteum. Next base: position 109,040,646 of record CM021101.1, read on the forward strand.
CATCCAAAGTTATGTTTTTCCCTCCTTATGATGAAACTACATCAAATCTTGTGGGTGAAGGCAATAGCAACCTAAACCTATTATTGATCAGCAATTTGTAAACTCCTCTTTGGTGCCTTTTAGAATCATGCAGTTTCCTCAAAATTTAGATGATGGGAAAACTCCTACACTAGTGCTTGATTATAATTCTGATTTTCCTTCAGCACGTGCTCCCTAAAATTGAAATGAAGTCACTACTATTAGCTCAATCTGCAACTTGTTTGGATTTGCCAAGAAAGAGGTAGGTTTTTCTCCCTAACCTCACAAAGTACAGACAAGGGTTTTCACCCTCTCTTGTACGACAGCAAAATCTCGAAAATGATCAATTGAAAAAAATCCACACCTCTCAAATGATCCAAGGTTTAGTCTTATACCTGATTGGAAATATAGGACCCAGGGCCCAAATTGGGGTGCCACTTTTTTTAATTTGAAATTTTTACTTTATTTTATATTTTATTATTATATTATATAACATATGGCAGTGTTTGAAAACACTATTTTTAAATAATCAATGGAAGATTATGGGTAGGAAAAAGGGGACATGACATGGATCACTCCTTGGAGCTAAGTCTCACATTTGAAGACAATGTCATGTCTCTGAATTGGAGGTGTTATTAAATTAATTATTTATTAAGTTATTCCAATAAAATATTATATCAAAAGGGATGACTTGATATTTAATTAATTTAATAATAAAATGTTTTAAGTGACTCAAAATAAAATAATAAAATAAGAAAGTCACTTGAGAAACATAATAATACTTCTTCTAGAAGCTTCTTGAAAATGCATTGAGAAATCTATTTAAGAAGCTCTTGGCTGGCATTTGGACACACTTGATTTGGATTATCACTTTCATTACCTGCGGGGTAAGCAGCTGAGGTTGTTAGCATCTGTATGCTTAGCATTCGCTCGAGGGATTCAAGTGCCAATTTCGGTTGTGAAAGATCAGCCCTAGCTAGAGTTGAGAAATCCAACCAGGGTTTCTACTTGTGCTTCATTGAAAGATTCAGATCGATTGTGGCAGCTGGTTTATTGTCAGAGTCAGGGATTCATTGGAGAAGCACAACTGATGTATTGTGCATCTTCATTCGAAGGAGATAACATGCGCTGATTCGATCTATGCAAATTTAATGGCCCTAGGCCAAATTTGGAATTGTTGAGGAAATTCACTTTCCGGAGACATATTTTGGTGATATCGATTGGATGATATTCTATAACCAGGGTTAGCCGTTGCTTCCCAGTCAAATCGACTTTGAGATTGGAGGTTATTTTTAATATAAAGAGAATCGTCAATTCTCAGCTTAAGTAGTCGCACCTTCCAAAACCCACGATATTGGAGCCACCGTCAGGAAAAGACAAACAAAGGTAATTAAGCGAATGCTACTTGAGTGCCTACTAGTAACCTTTGAATCTGTAAAAAGGCGAATAATACATTAGAGGAATTTGAGTCTAGCTGGGTTATGTTTTTATTGAAAAAGACGAAATAAAGAGGAGATGAATTTATGTGAAAGTTGGGAGCTCTCTGCAAGTCTACTAGTCAGATAAGACAAATCTTAAGTGGAGATTGAATTAGCTTCTGGAGGAATAGACGACACTGAAAGGAGACAAAAGAAGTATAAATTCGAATAAGACACATTTGTGTTGTCAGATCAGATAAGCCAAGTCGTATATCATTTTGGGGAAGCTATCGAATCATCCTGAAGAATTCGTGCCATATTCAAGGAATCGATTTTATATTTGGAAGCATTCAATGTTATCGGGAGCAGCTTGACAAAGCGGCAGGAACAGAAAAGACAAACTCTGGAAGAAGACGTGTTTGGTAGATAAATTCAGATGAAGCAAATTGATGGCAGCCTCAGTCCAAGGCAGGAATAATATTCGCATCATGTATGCATAAGACAAATACTTGATTTTGTGGCCAGCACTCAGGACGCCTTCATTGCTCTCATAGCTGCCAATACACATCAGCTGGGATAGCATCGATCCAGGTTCTATATTTTTGTATTGAATCTGCATTTACATTAGTTTGGTTCTCCATTTGCAGTTTATGCTATTGCTGTCACAATAGCATCAAAACATTGTCTTGATTGCTGATCAATAGTTGTATTCACATTTGATAAAAGCCTGGGCTTTGAATTAAATTAATCTAAGCCACCTGTGCAATGCTTTTTGCATTTCCTACTTAGTTGGATTGTAGAAACAACTCTGTCTCACAGAGGCAGCCTCATTGTTAAGTATGCTAATACAGGTCTTTGAGTTGCTATCATAAAATTTGCATATGTTGGAAACATTTCATACTTACATCAGAACTGTAGAGCTTGCATATTTGGCTAATTGTCTCATTGCTGGAGTTGATGTATTTACATGATCTTAACATTGCATAACAACTGTTTGTCTAAATGCCTGAGTTATTGTAGCTGAGTATTTGGATGCACCTTCAGTCTTTTATTGCATTGAGGAAATAAAATAAACCTTACATAGCATTTCTGTCCCATTTCAATAATTAAAATTAGAGGCTTTGGTATCTCATTGCATCAAAATTCAAAGAGAAAACCATAAACAACAGATAGAAAGTTCCCAAGCAAACGGTTTGACGAAATGTCCGGAGCACTAAAGTGAGAAAATTACATCAGAACTAGCCCGGGACATTACAGACAAGATTATAGGTGATGGCCAAATGGAGATAGTCACAACAAGATGCTTATTGTGAGGAGGTAAGAAAAATAGATATCGTTTTGATTTTATAACTAAGCTTAGCATGGTGTCTTTTGAACCAAGTTAAATACAGGTTTGCCCCCTTTGGATGTATGGGGAAGAGATAAAAAAGAATGAGATACAACAAAATGGCTTCACCATTCCTTGCATCTCAAAGGTACAACTACTTTTCAACAAGGTTACCCCAAGTTTCCGGGACGGGGACGGGGATGGCAGGGGACGGCGGGACAAGTCCCCAAGTTTCCGATTTTTGAGGCCAAAATTAGGGACGGCAGGGGACGGCTATATAAAATATAGGGAAAATTTAAATATATAGGGAAAATTTAAAATATTCACATGAAAACATGGATAAAGCATACATAATATACGTTATATATAGCATTTGTGTTCAATATTCTTTGTTAGTACTCAATACACATTGAAAATTCAGAATTAACATACATGAATCATAATACAACCTCCAAGTTATACTTTATAAACTTATATCAAATTACATAAGGTTATTTCCAGCTCACAAATTGTTGCACTCAAGGAGTTTTGGGCATCAAATTGCCTTAATATTCAGCCTATTTCCAATTGTGAAGAACTGTTTAAAAAGGTCAAAATCCTAAGTCTTTGTCTCTAAAACCTGTTAGTGAACAGCAAGCAAATAAATTCAAGTTTACACACTTTTGGAATAACTTTTTGTTATTTTTATATATCTCTAATAGAGCATCAAATATTTATCTTGTGAGTGTTCCAAATATTGTGAAAGATATATGAAAATAATTTAAACGAACAACTCAAAAACCAAAAAACTGAAAACTATTATATATATATAAATTTTATTTTTAAAACATGTTTTGACGTGGGGGACTGCTGGGGGACGGCTCAGGCGTCCCCTGGCCGTCCCCTGCCGTCCCCGGGACTGGTCAGCCGTCCCTCTTTTGGTCAACCCCGTCCCCCCGTCCCCGGGACGTTTCCTGAGATTTTTGCAAAAAGAGGGACGGTCCCCTGCCGTCCCCCTGCCGTCCCCTAGTACCCGGGACGTCCCGGGAACGGGTACGGGGCATTTTTTGGGGGGGACGCGTCCCCGGGTTTCCCTGCTTTTCAACCCTTGGAGTTGACAGAATGTATGCAATTATTCCTATATCATGGGTCTAGGTGAGATATCTTCTTATGATAGTATTTGGACTACTTTGAACCAACATTGCATGGTGTTTGATTTTGCACTTTCAAGTTTTCCTTTGAGTAGAGGTTACCAAGAAGAGTTAAGGAGGATTTGTGGTGGATACAGTCTTCTTATTTAAGAAGTTGGGAGCACTACAAGTAGATCTCTAGGAGAGGTCCATATGAATATCAAAATAGTGCAGCATGAGCATGGTGGAGTAACTTCAAACTTGGGTATTTGTGCAAAGGGTCACCAACATGACATGAGGGGAACAGGTTGTGATAGTATACTACCATCAAGTGACAAGAGAAAACATCTCCAAGACAGCCATGAACATAATTTCCAGCTTCAATGTTGCTGTCATCATCTTTATTAGCCACCACATTACTCAATTTGCATTCATACAAGTGCTGTTGCAGGTGTTTCCAACCATGGGAATAAGTGTTTTTTAGTTGGTGACTGCTAATAATCTTTTTTTCCTTTTCAGGGATGTTTTCAGCCTCTACATTTCTCCCATTTTCTTATTTTGCAAGGAAGTTTCAGTTTTGCAGTTACTATAGTATTTTCATGTTGGTTTTGCTAATTTCAAATCAAGAGATGATGCCAGCAGTCATGAACAACTGCAAGTTTGCATATTTTATAGAGCTTTCATCGCTAGATGATGTTGGCAAAAGTGTTTAGCTGTGGAGAACAATCATTTCAGCCACCATAATTCTGATTTGGGTGAGATTCCAGATGGTTTATAGCTGTTATAACTTGTTTCCACCCCATACACAACCTGATTTACACCATATTTTGGAAGGTACAGCTTGCAACATCATTTAAGGGTCCATTGGAACATAAGGATTTGATTATGAAGCTCTAGTAAGTGTTCTGGGTTCTTCATCACATAGGATGATCCAGGTGGTGCAACAAAAACATGGTGGTGAGTACATGGTGGGAGTTTATGAATTATTTCATGCAATCAAATAGAAGAGGATCATCTTGAGAGTGAGTTTCATTCCTCATCTTATCCTATTTGGGATTGGAAGAAAGACTCTTCTAGATCTCATCACAAAATCTTTAGAGATTTGTGTTGTGGATCATGTTCATGTGTTGGCCAAATTGTCTCCTAAGTTGCAAGGGTTGCATATGATCATTGTGTATAATTGAGTTGGGAGATGTTGTACTTGTTTGCTCAAGTTATTTTGCTTGGTAGGCATGGGATCCAAACTCTACAAGTGCTACATCATGATCCAAAGCTTGGACAAGGTATTGTTTGACCATCCCAATCCACAATTGCTAGAGGGCAAGCAATTTTGTGTTGTACGGACTATCATCTCCCCTATTTAGAAATAGTACCAAGAAAAAGACCTTTATCCTATCCCCATTTCTCGTAGGCTAAAGTGAAAAGCAAGGTAAATAATTTTTAATATTATTTTAAGTTGGGGCCGCTAATGTTTTTATTTAACGGGCAACTTGAATAATATTATTGAAATAAAAAGTATTTTCAAACACTAATATTAAAATAGAAATTATTTTTAAATACTAAAAATAAATAAAATAAAAAATAATTTTAAATACTAATGGGAGCCAAATTCAATCAAGGGCCCAAATTGGTAAAGTATAAAACAAGGGCACCTATCATTTGGCATTTTCATTGTGAACTTTGGCATTTGAGTTTTGGCATCCAAAGATGAAAACCCTTGGTTTGTTCAAGTTTGCATGTTGTCGATATTGTTTCACTACAATGATTTGTTGAAGATTTCATCCTTTGGAGAGTTATATGTTGTGGCTACAACGTTGCCTATCATATTTGAGGGTTTCTACATTGGTTTTCAATGATTTGGAGAGTAATGGTGCATCAAAAAGTGTCGAATCTGAATTGTTTATGATATTTCCAACAGTGTTACAAGACTCACTTGGACTCGCCTAGACTTGATGATTCGTGAGGTGAGCCAAGATCGATAAGTTTGGGAGACTCGTTGGGTCTAGCCGAGTCTAGAGCTTGGGACTCAACCATTCAAATTATTATTTTTTTTAAATTACAATCTTTCAATGCTTGTTCGGTTTATGACATGCCCATCTAGGATATACAAAAAAATATGAAAATGGTGTGCGCCATAAAGGTCTGTGTGGTTTTGAAGGTCTTCATTTGGGCTTGATGTGCTAACCCTCGACCCCATTGGGGGCATTGCCTCCAAACCCTTGCAAAGGGGGTTGCCCTTGACCCCACTAGGGGCACAAGGGGCACTACACAGACACGGGGGCTCTGTCCCTTGACCCCATTGGGGTGTTTCCCTTAAACCCCCATCAAACTATAAGTCTAAGCATGCAATAGGCCAATGATGAATCATGATTATAAACCCTACAAAAATACATATCCCCTATTGCAAATCTCTGCATCTTCATAATCAAAGCCTCAATCAAGGATTATATTTTTTCATACATTGGACAACTTTTTTAGTATACGAGGATGACCATAGGAAAACTTGGCATGCTACAATTATTGTACTGTTAAATACAAGTTAATTCATAGTTGGCAAGAAAATCCATTTTCATAATGCAAAAATGTATCAATCATGTCCTACACAAGCAACTCATAGAACAATCCCATCTATTAGTAATTTAGTATGCTAGCTAAGATCAAACTAGAACATAACCATTTACCTTTTTACTTAACTGTTCCTCTTTATTAATGAGCTTGACAACAAAACATGCAATCTTGAAGGCTTCAAGAAAACTTTAGAAATAAATTCTTCATTTGAATATACACACCAATCATTGAGACACAAGCAAATATCATGGCTACGACCTATCTTAGACGCTAGTGCATGACTTGTCGTGATGTTGGGATGAGTAATACAAGCTCCTCTAAATCATAGACTTATATGTTTAGTTTTGATATTTGTTTTGATGCCATGGATTTCATATTCCATGAGTTTTGTATATATTGGACAATATTTATATATCTAAATGTGTTATATCCTTTAGCTAAAATTTGTGTTTATACTTATGTGATCGATGTCTGTTTGTGTTTGGGATCAAAGTAATTTCTATTTGATGAGGTTATTGTGTGTAATGACCCCATTTTTAGCACTACTTTTTCCAGTGACTGTTAGCCTATTCTTGGATGCCCGTAGGCTAGTCAAAGGTAGAATTAGGGTTTTTAGCTGCTTGGTGGTTTCTATTGAGGATTCGGGGGTTTGCATGTTGGAGTTTTGCAGATTGGTTGTTGGTTTCTTTATGGGTTGTTCAGAAAGCTTCAGAGAGGTGTGACATGCATTTAATGATAGCGACATGCATTTCAATCAGGGGTTTGCATGCAAGATTGGTTTTTGGATTCTTTTTGGGTTTTCAGAGAGTTTCACAGTGGTACAACATGCATCTGCATCTAACAACCTTTTCCGGACTTACTATTTTTAGTAAGTTGTGACGGTTGCCCAATTTGTGATCAAAATGTGTTTGAAGTCACTATTTTTAGCAGTATGCTATTTTTAGTAAATGTTATTTTTAGTAGTGCTATTTTTGGCAGGGTTTCAACAATTCAGTGTTGTGGCTATATCTGACAAGGCAGTTTGAGCAGTTTGGCTTCCCACACTATTGGAGTTCGTTTTGGCAATTCAACACTTGTGTGGGCGCTTTATCGGGTAAATATAATGTTGTGAAAAATATATTGGCTAAGGTTGTGTGGATGCCTAACATGTAGATAATTACAATTTTATAATATATTCTTCACTTAAGAGTTTTGGATGCCTAGCTTGGAGAAATAATTGCATATTATAAAGTATTTCACTTAAGTGATTTGGATGCCTATATTGGTGAGTAATTGCATTTTAATAAAGTTATATTCCTTATATGCTTTTGGACGCCTAATTCAAGGAGGGTCAAAGTTGGAATTCAAATGCAAATTTGAGGAGAATATTAGTTTCATTTGGGCATCCCTTTTGGAGGGAAAAATGAGTTTGAATTTTTGGGTTGGAGAAGTTATAAATACAAAGCCTTGCCTCTTCATTTTATTATCCATTGAAAATTATAATGAAGTGCTACCAGAATGGTTACTCACTCACTTCGAGGAATGCATACCTCCTAGCAAAACTTAGTTTCTTGCTTGAAAGATAGCAACTAGCTAAGATAAAGATTGTTCTTTACACTAAACAATAGATTGTGTGTATTGGAGATTGCTCTCTTTTGATATTTTCTGAAGTTTGTGAAGTGTTTTCTTAGTTTTTGGCTTGCTTGTTTGGTTCTCGCAGAAGCACGTTTCTACTTATTGCTTTCTTGTTGATTTTTTGCTCATTCTGGGTATTGACCCCATGTGTTTTTCTATCTTGAGTGCCTCATATTGCAAAGTTACAGATTTTTTAGTGGAGTCTTTGAATTTATCTTGCTGGTCGCCCCTTCTTGATGGCCATACCTTGCCTGCAAGTGCCTTGAGAAGCGTGTATAAAATATTTAGAGGCGTTTTCTATTGTTTCTTGCTTGAGATTTGGGTGCCTACCTCCTATGCTCCATTTGCACTTTGTTTCATGTCAATCGAAGGAGTATTGGATGAGTTGTGAGCATTTTGGTGTGTTTTATGCTTGCTGGTTGGAGTTTTTTGTATGCTAGTTTTTCATATCAGATTGTTAGAAGTTTTGATTTTTGACTTGTTTTCATAGTTGAGAAGTTTGAGAAGTTTGGAGTGATTTGGACAACTATAACACTTTGCTTCTTGGAGATTATACTTCATATTGTAACGTTGAATCAGTAGTACTGATCAAGTTTGTACATTTCTACAAATTACTATTGTATTTCCTCTATTAGTGGAAGAGGGTAGGCCTCACCGCCTTATTTACTTTCTTTCATAAGCACTTTCATTCCCATTGTTTGGTGGAAGAGATAGGCCTCGCCGTCTTTACTTTCAGTACTTGTAACTTTCATCATGTTGATCGGTTGAGCTGTCAAAATACTCTCGCTGAATAAGTTGTCGAGTTGCATATGCATTGTACTTTTCCAGTAGTTTCAAATTTATATGCTAACAATCCCCTTTCTACCATATGCTCTCACCTTGCCCACACCGGGATCTAGGTTGATCAGAAAGTGAAAGGTTTCCTTTCAATTGGTTATTTGGTTTAGCTAACGCTAACATGTGAAGTGTTGTGGAAAAAAGTTGAAAAAATTGTTGGGGGATATTTCATTGTGTCCTTAAAGTTTATTTATTAAAGGGTGCATGAAACAAGTTTTAAATCCAAAAAAATCTCTAAATTTCGATTTATCAATTTGTCGAGTCTACGCTCCAAGTCCGAGTCCAAGTAAAAAATCAGCTTGTTGAGTCAGAGTCTTGTAACACTGATTTCCAGTCAACCCTACTACCTTTGGAGGAGTAAAATCAATCAACCCCAGCCCTAAGATCAGTTATACAGCTACTGGTTTATGTAATTTCAACCATCACACATCAGTAATCAGCCTACTATAGTGAAGCCCCATCATTTTTAGAGGGATATTGATCAAATATGAGCATTTTAAATATGTTTCCAGCCATATATGGCAACATCATTTAGAGGGCAGATCTAGCAATGTTAATCTTCTTCCATGTTTGTGTACTAGCAAAATTGCATGTTTCCAGCCAGCCACACCTTCTAGCCACAGTTTTTGTACAATTCAAAAGTCACACCAGCTAGTCAACCATCAATTTTAAGGGACCACACATCAAACTCAGGTCTGCACAACAAATTTGGAACTGCCACTTGCTGGTTTGACTGCTACGCCAACATTATATTAGTAGCTTATACACCAATACTCTCCATTTAACTCTATTTGCCACCCTAGCAAGGGATAAATCAAGGGTTTTGGATATGATATGTCTTTATCAATCATCAACGCTTTTTGGAGGGTTTGATCAACATTTTTTAAAGGATTTTTAAGCGTTTCAAATTTAATTATCCATTCCTAACTAGTTGTATTAAGTGAGAAAGAATAAATCATAGAAAAGAAAAGAGGAATAGAAAAGAGACAATGGGAGAGTGAAAAATAAATAAACAAAAATAAAAAAATAAAAAAGAAATTAAGAAAATGACGTAAAAATAAATAATGAAAGCAACTAAAAAAGGAATTGAAGATAAAAATAAATAGAAAACAAAAATGGGGTAGAACTAGGAACATTCATAAAGAGAGAAAATAAAAGAAAAACATAATTTTGTAGTTTTTTGGATCCTGATGATGGATCACAAAGTGTGATTCGAAACGTTGATTCAAAAATTGACACACAATCGAATCCAAAAAACTACAAAATTCTATGATATGGATTGTGGAAATTTAATAGCATTGAAAAGAAAAACATTGAATGCCAAATAAGCCAGAGAGAGAGAGAATCATGTAAAGACGAAAAATTACATGGTGAAGGAGAAACATTGAATGTCAAATAAGAAAGAAAGAGAGAAACAATCATGTAAATACGAAGAAATACATGGTGAAGGTAATTAAAAAAGGAGTTGAAGAGAAATAAAAAAGGTGGTAAAAAGAAAAAAAATTAAAGAGAAAGAAAGAGAGACATAAATAAAGGTAAATCGAAAAAATTATAGATTGAAAGAAAACATAAATAAAAGTACTAAGAAATAAAGTGAGATGCGCATGGGCAAGGTGTGATGTCCCCATCCTAGTCAGTGCAGTTGGTTATATGGTTAGCCTATTATTTCGATCCTCGTAGGCTGACAGATGTGTGCAAAGGATCTTCTGAGGCAGTTACTCAGTGTTTTGTAGCTTCAGCATTGCAGTTGTTTCAGGTTGGGCCTTCGCAGAATCATTCGGAGTGGTTTTTCAGAGACTTTCTATTTTTAGAAAGTAGGGCAGGCGGAAGCTGCTATTTTTGGCAGGGCACCTGGTTCAGCTGGTCAGCTCAGAGTCGACCCAGTTCTTCAGTTTGATGGTCAGATGGAGAAATAAGGAGTATTTAATGATTATTGAATATTTAATATTTTGACTTTATATTAAAGTCACTTTATTAATATATTTAAATATTAATAATTAAATAGTATATTATAAAGTATTTTTAATACTTTATAATAAAGTGATATATTTGACATAATGAATAATTATTATTCATTTATGAGATGTCATTTAATTATTTATAATTTCTCCTAAGTCTTAAAGGCGAATTTAATCATTTCATTAAATGATTATTAAAAAAAGAGCTATTGGGTCGAATTTTTCAAGAGAGATATATATTCACAGGAAAGACAAATCGAACCATCATGATATGTTATTCAAATTTGTCTTGTATTTGCTCTGAGCATTGGAGTTTGCAAAACCTAGGGTTTCAGCAGACGAATCGATTCTGAGGAACGATACCTCTTCAGAATTTGGGCATACTGAGACTGTGCAATACCAGTTGAAGATTGCATCTTGGTGACTTCACACAGAGGTTACAGACTGAGCTTACTGATTGATTCAGGCAGGGTTTATCAAAGAATATCCATCTAGCATTTGGGGCGACTTCACAGAGATATTTTTTACAGAGTTCTGGCACCATTACCAATAAAGCCGTACCATATTCCTTTTTGCTGTTGGGCCGTACAGTTCTGTACTTGCAGGGTCGTACTTTCTTTTTCCAAAAGAAACGCCTTCAGTTTCCAACATCCGACAGAGGGATCTATTGCGTATGGGGTTTCTGGAGATTTCTTGAGGTTCTGTGCTGGAGATGCATGCTAGCCGTACAATCTTCTTCATTCTTTCTATGCTGCTGTAGCCGCCATCAGGTTCCTTTATAAAAATGTTATATTTCATTCACTGTTCAAATTTTGTTATTGCTGTAACTCTGGAAAATTAATAAATTGGTGCACCTATATGTTCTGGTCAATTTCCAAGCAATTTTATTACCTTAGCATTTATTTTGGATTTTTAAAGCAATTTAGGATAAAATCGCAGCTCTTCTTTATTTATCAAAAAACCTCAAAACACAAAAAAAAAATACATACATACAAAACTTCAAACAAATCAGCTTTCCAGTTGGATTTCCGGGGTTGAGAATCACCTGGATTCCTACAGCGGTATCAGAGCACAAAAGTCCTGCCAACCTGTGCTTTTTCATTCAGAAGTTTGCTTTTTAGATGCTTTTTCATGAGTAGAGACATTATATTTTACAGTAAGGGTAGAGGAACAGGCAGAGTTGAGGATTGGACAGGTCCACCTATTCCAGAAGGTGAGACAGTATCAGGGATTCTTGGTATACACAGGTCTAGCCCTTGCAGCAGTGAAAACAGTGTGACTACACTCATGGCAGATCAAGAAATTCCTAGAGATTCAGGGAAAGAGAAAGAAAATGCTGAGATGACTGAGGCAGAATACAAGAGTAGACATGACAACATGATGGACATGATGTCACAACTGACAGGCACCATAAGACAGTATACTCCGCCTCACCAACATTACATTCAGATAGGGTAGTCTAGTGGTTCGGGAGGCATAGACCAGCCACAGATGTCTACACGACCGCAGCTGTCACTAGTTGTTCACGAGCGTAGGCCTGGACAACCTACCTTTATCAGTAGAGAGGCACCATCGACTCCGGAGACGGAGCAACAGGGTCACCATACAGAGTTTCAGCCACAGCATGGCACTTTAGTGGCAGACGTGACCAGACTATTTGGAGAGTATTCTACACTGACTCCTGAGATTAGATAGTCGTTGACATTTGAGTTTATGGATGTGCATAAGCCCAGAGGTGGAGGTAGATTTGAGCGCAGAGCTCATCAGTACCAGCAGCCACCACAGGTGAACAGAGATCTTCAGCATGCAGTGAGCAAGATTGTCTTGCCTTATTTTGATGGCTCGGATAAGAATTCAGGAGGTCGTGGGTTCAGAAGTTAGATAATTACCTATCTTTGAGACCTATGCAGGAGGACGAGGCCATTAAATTTGCCACACTACACCTTGATGGATTGGCGCATGATTGGTGGCATCACGACATGTACACACTGGGTCATCATCGGGTTACTACTTACCAGGATTTCACTGGCAGGCTTATTGAGCGATTTGATAAAAAAGATCCAGAACTCTACTTTAGAGAGCTAGCACAGCTCAGACAGACAGGCAGTTTGGATGCTTACATTGGGGAGTTTCAGAAAACGGCAGTCATGGTGACAGGTATTTCGGAGAGGAGACTTGTCATTCTCTTCACCGAGGGGTTATATGAGCCGATGAGAGGATGGGTCAAGGCATTTGATCCTCCCACCCTTCAGGAGGCGATGAGGAAGGCACGCAGTATGGAGCATGCAGCACCTCGCAGCAGGTTCTCTTCGGGTTCTACGCCAAACTCAAGGCCAAATAGATCGTTTGATAGAGATAGACCATTTGACAGGAAGAGAGATCCACCTGATCCTAAAAGAAATAATGCACCACCGTTTGACAGAGAGACATTGAACGAACTACGCAAGAAGAAGTTATGTTTTTGGTGCAAGGCACCCTATGATGAAAAACATATATGCCCTCTTCGTCCTAAAGCCAAAAGTAATCAAATGGAGTGGTTTTATGAGGGTGAAGAGCAATCTGATCTGTCAGACCAGCAAGCTGATTCAGAACATTCAGATGATGAAAAATCTGAAAATGATAGTGAACATGATGGTGGAAGGAAATTACAGGAGGCACACTTGACTAGTCTTCAGAGAGATGGCTCTTTTAGGCTACGTGGGCTCCTAGCTGGTCAGAAAGTTATAACACTGCTTGACACAGGTGCGACGCACAACTTCATAGATGCACGTTTGGTTGAGAAGCGTGGCATACAGACAGAAGAGTTTGAGGGCATTCGGGTTAAGGTAGCTGATGGATACACCCTCAAGTGTGATAGGAAAATAACTGATCTTCCGATGCGATTGAACAACTATGAGTTCAAGACTGAATTCTATGTTGTTAATATGGGGGATACTGATGTGGTGTTAGGGATGGCATGGCTTCATGATCTGGGTGAGTTCACACTCAATCTACGAGACATGGAGATGAAGTTCAAGGCTAATGGGAGACCTCATGTCATCAAAGCCATTAGAGACAGTAATCTGAGGATGGTATCGTATAGACGGATGGAGAGACTCATTCGTCATGACATGGTTGACTGGGCTGCAGAGTGTATGTTAATGCCAGCACAGCAGGAGCAGCAGAAGACTGAGTACCATCCAGACATCCAGATACTGAGGACTAAACACTCCAAAGTGTTTAGCGACATTCCACCTGGTAGACCTCCAGACAGAGGCACTGAGCATATCATTGAGTTGGAGGAGGGCGCAAAGCCCATTATGATTACACCCTACAGGCATCCGAAACGACTCAAGGATGAGATTGAGAAGACCATCAATGAGTTATTGGCTATGGGACACATTAGACCTAGCAAGTCACCTTTTGCTTCATCGGTTGTATTGGTGAAGAAGAAGGATGGGTCACTTCGGATGTGCATAGACTACCGCCAGCTAAACAAGAGGACGATTAAGAACAGGTACCCGATACCACGCATTGATGAGTTGATTGATGAGTTGCATGGTGCTATCTTCTTTACGAAGATTGATTTGAGATCAGGGTACCACCAGATTCAGATGAGGGAGTAGGATATTGAGAAAACCGCTTTTAGGTGCCATTGCGGTCACTTTGAGTTCTTGGTTATGCCTTTCGGCTTAACCAATGCACCTGCCACCTTTCAGGCGACCATGAACAGGGTCTTCAGTTCTCAGCTGCAGAGATTTGTATTGGTCTTCTTCGACGACATTCTGGTTTACAGTAGGTCATGGGAGGAGCATCTGGCTCACTTAGATGCAGTTTTGGGTATCTTAGCAGATAAGTCTTTCTATGCTAAGGAATCCAAGTGTGAGCTCGGTATGGAGGAGTTGTTGTATCTGGGGCACATCATCAATGCCAAGGGAGTGAGTATGGACCCTGAGAAGGTCCGAGCTATAGTTGAGTGGCCGGTACCTGAGAACCTTACGCAGCTCAGAGGTTTCATTGGGTTGTGTGCATTTTACAGGAGATTTGTTAGTGGGTTCTCACGTCACGCCGCACCCCTTATTGACTTGGCAAAGAAGGGGGCTTTTACTTGGTCACCACAGGCGCAGGAGTGCTTTGACAGGTTTAAGGTGATCATGACTTCATGTCCAGTGCTAGCATTGCCTGACTTTACGAAGTCATTTGATTTATTCTGTGATGCTTCAGGAGAGGGCATTGGTGTCGTTTTGATGCAGGAGCGACATCCTATTGCTTTCGAGAGTAGGAAGCTTAGGGGTCCTGAGAGGTTCTACAGCATATACGACAAGGAGATGTTAGCCATTATGCATGCTTTGGCTAAGTTCAGGCAATACTTGGTAGGCAGCAAATTCAGTGTTCGTACAGACCATAACAGCCTGAAACACTTCCTTGGACAGCGAGACTTGAATGAGAGGCAGCAAAAATGGGTCAGTAAACTGCAGTCATATGACTTTGACATTACCTTCATTAAGGGGAAGCAGAATGTTGTAGCTGACGCCTTGTCTCGTAGACTTCAGTTGAATGCCATGGCACAGATCACAGAGGATTGGAGGCATCAGATCATTGTGGAGTATGCTAAGAACCCATGGGCTTCTAGCATTGTTGACAGGACAGAGCAGGATGATAGGTATACTGTTGTAGATGACTTGATCATTTACAAGGGGCGGATTTTTCTGGTTCTTGACTCTGAGATGAGGGTTACAGTTTTGAGAGCCTTTCATGACCTTCCTATGGCGGGCCATCCCGGGTACTATAAGACATATAAAATGATTCGGGAACGGTTTACTTGGAAAGGGCTGAAAACTGATGTGTTACAGTATGTCCGAGAGTGTTTTGTTTGCCAGCAGAACAAGCAGGAGCACACGTATCCTGCTGGATTGCTCCAACCACTTCCGATACCTGACAGGAAGTGGGAGTGTTTATCGATGGACTTTATCACAGGCTTGCCGAAAGCCCAAGGTAAAGATTGCATCTACGTAGTGGTTGATCGGTTGACTAAATATGCGCATTTTTTCCCGATTACTACTACCTTCACAGCATCGCAGACTGCAGAGTTATTTTTCAGAGAGGTATTCCGGCTGCATGGGTTGCCTCGGACGATAGTCAGCGATAGAGACAGTCGGTTCATGAGCAACTTTTGGCAGGAGTTGTTCAGGCTTTGTGGGACCGAACTGACACCGAGTACCAGCTACCATCCGCAGACAGATGGGCAGACAAAGATTGTCAATAAGTGGGTGGAAGGTTATTTGCATAATTATATAGCTGGACAGCAGAGAGCTTGGGTGAGGTGAATCTATCTATGCGAGTATTGTTATAACTCGACTCACCACATGACGATACAGATGACACCCTTTATGGCTTTGTATGGGTATGAGGCGCCCAACCTTTTGGATTTGATATTGAGCGATAGCAGAGTGCCGAGTGCAGGGGATATGATGCAGAGTCAGCAGGACATTTTGAGGTCTCTCCGAGACAATATCCAGCGGGCACAGAATCAGCAGAAGCAGTATGCTGATCAGAAGAGGGTTGAGCGTACTTTTGATGTGGGTGATATGGTTTACCTTATGTTGCAGCCGTATCGTCAGTCTACTCTGCGTAAGAGTGGGGCAGAGAAGCTGAAGCCTCGCTACTATGGTCCATTTCGTGTTGTCAGACGAGTGGGTGAGGTTGCTTATGAGTTGGACTTGCCAGCTGATAGCAAGGTCCATAATGTGTTTCACGTTTCTCGCCTGAAAAAGGCATTGGGTCAGCATGTGATACCCTCTCCAGTTTTGCCACCCCTTGATGACGAAGGGAAGTTGATACTAGTACCTGAGGCCATCCTTGAGATGAGAGAGAGACACCTTAGGAGGCGGGTGATTAGGGAATATCTGATCAAGTGGAGAGATCTGCCAGTTGAGGATGCTACATGGGAGTCAGAGGAGATTTTACAGCATCCAGAGTTGAGATTGCTTGAGGACAAGCAATTTCAGGGAGGGCGGACTGTGGTGTCCCCATCCTAGTCAGCGCAGCTGGTTATGTGGTTAGCCTATTATTTCGATCCTCGTAGGCTGACAGATGTGTGCAGAGGATCTTCTGAGGCAGTTACTCAGTGTTTTGTAGCTTCAGTATTGCAGTTGTTTCAGGTTGGGCCTTCGCAGAATCATTCGGAGTGGTTTTTCAGAGACTTTCTATTTTTAGAAAGTAGGGCAGGCGGAAGCTGCTATTTTTGGCAGGGCACCTGGTTCAGTTGGTCAGCTCAAAGTCGACCCAATTCTTCAGTTTGATGGTCAGATGGAGAAATAAGGAGTATTTAATGATTATTGAATATTTAATATTTTGACTTTATATTAAAGTCACTTTATTAATATATTTAAATATTAATAATTAAATGGTATAATAAAGTGATATATTTGACATAATGAATAATTATTATTCATTTATGAGACGTCATTTAATTATTTATAATTTCTCCTAAGTCTTAAAGGCGAATTTAATCATTTCATTAAATGATTATTAAAAAAGAGCTATTGGGTCGAATTTTTCAAGAGAGATATATATTCACAGGAAAGACAAATCGAACTATTATGATATGTTATTCAAATTTGTCTTGTATTTGCTCTGAGCATTGGAGTTTGCAAAACCTAGGGTTTCAGCAGACGAATAGATTCTGGAGAACGATACCTCTTCAGAATTTGACATACTGAGACTGTGCAATACCAGTTGAAGATTGTCTCTTGGTGACTTCACACAGAGGTTACAGATTGAGCTTATTGATTGATTCATTCAGGGTTTGACAGAGAATAATCATCTTGCAGTTGAGGCGACTTCACAGAGTTCTCACCACAGAGATCTGGCACTTATTTATTGAATCCGTACTTTATTTAATGCTGCTGCTGGGGCCATACATTTCTGTACCAGCAAGCCGTACTTTCTCATTTGCCAGTGGACATCTTCAGATCTCAGCTTCTATCAGTCAGTTTGGGTGCGCCTAGGGTTTTCAGAGATTCAGCATTGATTTTCAGAAACTAGAGATTCATTACTCCATTCAGCTGTACCATTCTCTCTGTATTCTGGCACCAACAAGAAGAAAAAATCAGGTTTTTGAAATAAATTCATATTTAATTCATATGTCATATTTTTATATTGTAAATGCTCTGGAAGTGAAATAAAATGATGCGCCTACCTTCTCTGAACATTTTCAAAGCTTATTTAGAGGATTTTAATTTATTTTGAATTTATTAGCAATTTTGAGGAAAATTGCAGCCTTCTGTTTATTTGCAAAAATCTATCAAAAACACAAAACTTGCAAAAAAACAAAATTCACAGTTAGGGTTTTGGGGTTGAAAACCACCAGGGTTCTTACATTTTCTGAGTGCATCAATGAGAAAATTGTGATAAGCACACTGATTTCTTATCAAATGATTAACAAACCCAATTTATGATTGGGTAGATTGAATATTGATTATATGAATTGAGGAATGAATCATGAATTGTATTTGTGAAAGATTGATTTAGCATTTTCTTTTGGTTGGGTGATGGAGATGGTTGGAGTCCCAAAGTAGTGATGCTTTTGAGTGGTGAATCTTAAGGACACCTGTATGTTGGATGTGGTTTGGTTGGACTTCACTTGTACCAGAACTAACATGTTTTCTCACCCAGACATTCTGTGTATATGAAGGCTTTATGGTCATTGGCCTTGTATGTAGAATTTTAGGTCTAGGTAGGACTGTCCATAACATTTTAATAATTTGCCAATTATTGTCACCTATTCGAATAGTCAAGAATCAAGATATCATACTTCTTGATAACATTACCTTCAACAGATTCTTCTTGACTTTGATGAGCCCCAGTGTTTTCCTCTGAAATAATTGTTTTCCTGATGCCTAGTCTTTTTATAACATCTTGTTTTTTCCAAACTTATGCACTTTTTTTTGTTTCTTTGTGTTTCTAAAACACTTATGCTTTGCACTCTTCAAGATATTCTTTGATCCTCTCTTCTTATAGAAGTAACTCTATTAGAATTTAAAACTTAATATCTCTAACCTTTGTTGTAATATTCATTATTGCATTGAATGCTCTGAATGATTTTGGTTCTCTGTTTAATTATTGAAACCATCTCTTCATTATCAACTTTCTCACCAATTGCTATTGAATGATCCTATATTTTCTTAAATATTGTCATATGACTGGAAACTGACTCTGCTTATATTTATTAGCTCAATTTTTAGGTACATCACTTGTGTAAGTTTGGTGTCTCATACAATTTCTTCAACTTTGACACAATATTTTTTAGCATTGTTGTCATTCTGCAAGTGTAGAATAAGTTCTTCACATGCTGATAATTTGATAAGAAAAGAAAGAAAGAAATAAATCATATTACATCAGATTAGAATAGAAAGTAGGTCAATGGGACACGAGAGTACATCTGATTACAATTGAAAAATACAATACTGCTGAGGACCAGCAACATATAGTCAAGAAACCAATACAGGAATCCCAAAGAGCATAAGCTGAGTAGTACTGTATATAACAGGGAAACCCGGGGACACGTCCCCCCCCCCCAAATGCCCCTTCCTCGTCCCCAGGATATCTTGGGTACAGGGGGACGGCTGGGGGACTGTCCCCTAGAGTCCCCTTTTTTTTGCAAAACTTGGGAAATGTCCCCGAAACTGGGAAACGATCAACGGGAAAAGGGGGACGGTTGACCATCTTGGGGACGGCCAGGGGACACCTGAGAAGTCCCTCGACCGTCCTGGGGACGGCTGGCCTGTTGTGACCTTTTCACACATCGCCCCATTCAAATGGGGACCCCCCAATTTTTGCTCCATTTTGGTCTTTTGGCTTTTGTTTTGCTTCTCTCTCTCTCTGATCTTTTGTCCTTCCGGGGATGTCCCCGTTCTTTGACCTAATTTGAAAGTTTGGCTAAGACTGAAGTGAATCTGTGAAGTTAGGGTTTTGTTCTTCAGGCTGGATTGAGATTAAATCAAGTTGGTAAATTGACAGCTGAGCTTAACATTGCTTTCAGAAGGCTTCCAGCAGGCTCCCACTGAATTTTCATCATGTTCTGACGACTTACTATTTTTAGTAAGTGTTCAATCTGTGAGCTTTTCATCAGGATTTCGGGATTCTAACTACTTCAGCACGTTCAGGGTACTTCAGGGTGCCTACACGTAAAATTTGAACAGAATCAGACAGCTTGCTATTTTTAGCAGTTCAGGCTTCAGGAGCCATTTTCAAGGTTTAAACATATGATTTTTCAAGGCATGATTGGAGAATGTATCTGGGTTTTTCAAGGCCTTCGCGATGGTATAACATGCAAATTGAGATGGTGACTTTCAAAGGTATAGCCTTCCGAGGCTATTTTCAGGGTTTGCATGCAGAGATTTTTAGTGCATGTCCGGATATTCCATGTGGGTTTTGCGAGAGCTTCGCAATGGTGTAAAATGCAAACGGAATGAGTCAGTTTTCAGGGACTTACTATTTTTAGCTAGTGCTAGCATGACGACCAGTTTTTTGGGTTTTTTTGGGTATTTTGAGATCCCACGGGCACTGTGACATGCAAACTCATCCGACGTCCGATTGACCACTTTCCGGACACTTACTATAAATAGCAGTTTTATCCCAACAGCTACCCAACACTTCAGTCCAGCAAGCAGAGTGGCAAGCAACAGAAACGAGGTCAAACGGAGACCATTCAGGGCACATGCATATCAAATTAGGGTTTCCAGCTTCGATGCCTAAAAAGAGGGGTAAAAAGCCAGAATTTTGAAAAACGAAGATATCCCATCACGATCAACATCCTTCAGGCAATCTACTGGTGAAATTTGGGCTCAATCCGAGCACTTACTATTTATAGTAAGTCGTCTCCAGAACATGGCTATAAGTAGCAAGTCAGCACAAGAGGCGGGTGTGAACGGGTCAAGTAGGCGATGAGGATCACGCCTAGCAAATTTTAGATCAGTCGGAGTTGCGAAAGTCAAGCAATTTTAGGGTTTGCTAAAAATAGCAGGGTGGCTAAAAATAGCAAATGATCTCGGGCAACAGGTATAAACAAGGTAGCAAGGCCACAAGAAGCATATTGTGCTAGCTCCAGAGTCAGAACGAGTAAAAAGCCACGAAGAGTCTCACTTCTCCAAAAACTGCTAAAAATAGAATGGCAAGAGGTAGCTGAGGTGTTGAGGGTTTTCAAAAATGAAGGTCGGCATCAAGAAAATTCTAAGTATGAAAATGGAAGTAGCATAGGAGAAATGCGCCCAAGCTTGATTAAAATTCCTCCTCATAGGGTCAGATGCGCCCAAGGTGGAAAATGCTTGATAAAAATTTCTAAGTGTTAAAAATCCTCCTCATCCCTCCATATGCGCCCAAGGCATAGGCAAATTCCTTCACCACATGGGAAATGCGCCCAGGCTTGCAAGTCAAGGAGAAAGCGAAGTGAAGGAAAATATTCTAAGTATAAAACTTCCTCCTCCCTACATGAAATGCGCCCAAGGCTACAAGGGGAGTGCAAGAAAAATCTAAGGCAATGAGATTTCCTCCAGCATAGGTGAAATGCGCCCAGCAAGAGGGAGGGTGTTTAAAAATTTTCTAAGTGTGGAGAAATTCCTCCTCACCCCTCAGAATGCGCCCACCACAAGCAAAGGCATAGAAATATTCACTAAGGCAAGGAAGTTTCCCTCTACATGCTCAAATGTGCTTAAGGGAGATGAAGGGCCACTTGATAAGCGTGGGGATTCCTTCTAACACCTTCAAATGCGCCCACAGGTGGAAGTCAACCAAGCTAAATGCGCCAAAGGGGTGGAATGGAAGTCAACACATGCAAATGCGCCTAGCAAGGAATGAAAGTGTGGAAATTTTCTAGGCCACAAAATGGAAGCTTGCATGTGTATATGCGCCCAAGGCTGCAAGAAGGGTAAAAGGTAAATGCCTAAGGCATTGAGAATAGAAGCTTGATGGGCAAAATGCGCCCAAGGCAACATGAGGTGGAGACAAAAATTTCTAGGCGTGGAAAATAGAAATGGTATGTGTGAAATGCGCCAAGGCATGGAAAAGCACAAAGAAAAGGTTTCTAAGGAATGGATTTCCTTCACCACCCTCAAATGCGCCCAAGACATTAAAAGTTCCTCCTTCACCTAGCAAATGTGCCCTCAAGGTGAAAAGTTTCCCCCTTCCCATGTCATATGCACCCAAGGTTGAAGATGGAAGTTGAGGTGGTGAAATGCGCCCTCAAAGGTTGGAAGTGGAAGTTGCCTATAGAAAATGCGCTCAAGGTTTTCTCCTTCACCTGCTAAATGCGCCCAAGGTGTGGACAAGAGGGCGTGATTTTGAGAAAGGTTTTTAAGTGTTGGCGGATTTCCTTCTCCACCCTCTAAATGCGCCCTTAGGTGGAAGTTGACCCATGAATATGCGCTCTTGTTTGTGGAGGAAATAGTATAAGATTGCTAGGGTGTAGGAATGCCTAAGGTTTGAAATAGAAGTGGAAGACCTCAAATGCGCCCAAGGTAAAATCAAAGGAATTTAAATATTTTCTAAGGCATTTTCAAGGGTGAAAGTGTGAAGTACGCCTAGGGGGGTGATGCTAAATTTTCCAAAGGCAAGATGAAATGCGCCCATGAACAGGAGGGAATTTCTTCAGGAAAATCAAGAAAATACTAAGGCAGGAAAAATGGAGATTACAGGCGTGGAATTCCTCCAGAATGAAAATGGAATAAACCTTAGTAATTTTTATTATTTTTTCAAAAATAATAAAAATTAAACTTACCTCTTCATCTGGATACACATGGAAATTATGATTTCTGAGGGGAAATTTCTTTTGGGTATTGGATATTTCTCACTGGGAGATGATTTGAGGTTCTTCCACACCTTGCTCGTGTTGTTTCGGCAGAGATTTCGGCCTGGCACCCGTTTAACAAATTTCCTAAGGCTCTGAGGGATAAATTTTCTAAGGCATGGTAAAATAAAGCAATAGGGGGTCAAATACACTCACAGGGAAGAAATTTGTCTAAGGCATGGAGGAATTTGAAAATGAACTGAAGCTCGAACATCAAGCGTTCAAATGCATCCTCAAGGTGAAATATTTTCTAAGGCACAAACTCCAGGCAAGGTGGTGGATACGCCCATGATGAAAGTTTGCTAGAAAAGTGATGAATTCTACCAGATCCGAAGATCAAGCGGTCAGAACATGGAAATTGGGTAAGTAAAGTGAATTTATATTATAAGCGTTCTAAGGCTTTTCTCTTTGTTTTGCAGGGTGAACACTGGAGCCTGAGCGTAAGGACTTGAGTTGATGGAGCTAGACAACGTTGCAACTTGGGAAAGAAGAAACGACAGTGAAGATTTGGCTAAGACACTAAGAACGTGATGCAAAAGAGGCAAATGCGCCCAAGGCAGTGGGCTAGAGAAATGTGAAAGTTACAAATGCATCCAGGAATTGAAACGACAGGAGGGATGAATGCGAACGACTGAGCGGACGAACTCTGGAGACGATCTTAGAGACTCTTTTACCCTCCTCCTAACGCAACAGAGTTGGCAGAGAAGAATGGTGGGAACGCGTTTCTGGATGAGAATCTTCTAGAAGAAGATAGTGGGCATTAATTGCTCGTAGTGGGGAGTGAAGAATATTTTGTGCATTTACTGCCCCACTCCTCTCAGTGGCGGTTTTTAGGGCAAAAACCCTAATTAGGGCACGTGTGGCTCAATCTGAGCCCTTTATTGTAATTCAATCTAAGCCGTCCGCTGGATTGGGCCAACTATAAAAGGGGCATCCCCCCTCATTTGTAATGGATTAGGAGTAGACATTAGATTGAGAATAGAGAGGATAGAAGTCAGAATAGATAGAGAGATAGCT
>CM021101.1:109073726-109138127 GCA_007115665.2 Sequoiadendron giganteum
GATGAGCACTTGTTCATACCATCTATGGAGGTAGCCATGATGGTTGATATCATGATGAGGTGATATTCTATTTTGTTTTCATTCTGATATGATGTGTCTTGTGCAGGTGGAAGTTCATCCCTAGCTGAGAGGGAGTGTTGATGTTATAGCAGCTTAGGGCTGCACTTCCTTTGCACGAATTCCAAGAAGAAAGTATAAATTAAATGAGTAGCCATTCGGCTATTTAATTTATGACAATAACATTTAATAAATGCAAAGGGCCGACCCTATATGGTTCACATACTTTGATTATTACATGGGCCGACCTCATTTGTAAATTGTCATTTATTATGTTCTTTTAGAGATCCGACCTATCCTGAAAAGGCACCTCTCTTGTATATATACAAGGTCTTACTTGTCATTGTATTCCATTCATATTCAAGTCAAGTAAATTCGCAATTAAGAGCAGAAGTTCGCACCTTCATAGCAGCAGTTTGGATTCAAGGAAGATCTCATATTTATTACATATCTTGCATCTAGGAGAGGTGCGATTTCTTTGTATCAAGTATTGGCCATTGTTGGGCCTAAGTTGTAAGCAGATTTCTGCTCTTGTTCTACTTTATATAAGAGATTCATTTGCTGGGTTTTTCTCCCTCAAGAGGAGGGTTTTCCCAGGGTATCTTGCTGTGTTCATTGTCTTATGTGTTGCAATATTATTAAGTGCTTTCATTGTTTATTCTGATCGAAGAAACACTAACACTTAATCTTTCGTTTAGTTAAAAACAAGATTTGCAATGCTATTTAAGCGATAAATTTAGATATAAGTGTTTTAAATTTCTTATTTGAATGCTGCAATAATGGAAACCACGGTTGTCCTCATACTTGTTTAACATCACTACTATGTTATCCTTCAAGCTTGGTAGATGAATAGCAATAATTGGAAATAACATTTGAGAGAGGGTCACAATAGAATGTTTGCATTTGACAACAATCTCTGCCTAAAAATATTAGGAATTTAACCCAAGACATGGCTGGGTGTGCAATGTGTGATTAAATGGTCTCATCCAGTCAAGCTATAGGAGATGAATATTAGAACCTGCTATATGATTAAGATAAAATAAGTTAGGAATGGAGGAGAACCTAGGGTATTCAATTGCTGGCAACAGTCTTTTGTATAGGTAACTAGGAGGGTAAGTTAAGGTAAAAAAGATAGATTACTGCCATGAAGGCCTAGCTTACCTCATACTCAGCCTAGCTTACCTCACACTCAGCCTATTCTCCTGTATAACTAAAGCCTTACTAAACTAGCTGGCTGCAACCCCAATAAAGTTTAGCTTAGTTGGTAGTGACCATTTAATTTTGACCAACGTTACCTTGTCCCAAGAAGAGGAAAGAGCATAATGGTGCATGCAAGCATTTAGTTGTCTTATATTTATAAATATTTGTTGCCAGCATAAATGTTCTGTGGCCTCAAGTTAACTCATATCAAAATGTGAAAAATATAGAGCAATCTCATTTAAAACTTGCAGCTATTAACTCGTATCAAAATGTGACCATATAGAGCAATCTTATTAAAACTTACAGCTATTATCTCATATCAGAACTAAAGAGTAAATCTCATTTAAAACTTGTAGCTATTAACTCATATAAAATGTGACCATATAGAGCAATCTCATTAAAACTTACAGCTGTTATCTTATATCAGAATTAAAGAGTATATCTCATTTAAAACTTGCAGCTATTAACTCGTATCAAAATGTGACCATTAAGAGCAATCTCATTAAAACTTGCAGCTATTATCTCATATCAGAATTAAAGAGTAACTCTCATTTAAAACTTGCAGTTGTAACTCATATCAAAGGTGACAATATAGAATAAATCTCAATTTAGTCCTTGCAGCTGTTCACTTATATTAGAATGTGACATTATAGAATAAATCTCAATTTAGTCCTCGTAGCCGTTAATCTATCCATGAAGATTTTGGTCAAGCAGGCATCATAGCCTTAATTTCCTAACCATGGGGTACGAAATGACGTATTTATACCTCAATGGGGGATTACCTTCTTGGTAAACTAAATGGGAGTCTACATAGCAAGTAGAGTAGGATATCTCTTCCCATATTTGTCTTAAGGAATTGATTTTCTTTTCTTAGAATGGTGCAGCCAAAAATCTATTACCATTATATTTAAATCTATTACCATCAAATAAACTATACTAGATTGTGGCTCTAAGTACTAACTACACCATACCCCACTACACGGCTGGCTGCTAAGTTAGCTATCCATACGAAAGACTACAGCTGATACGATTAACTGACTATTAAGGTAGTCATTCTCATTTAAATGAGTACTTCTATTAATGCAATCCTTGCTAGTCCATGACTTGAATTATTTTTAAAGGATCAATAAATCAAGTATCCTTCGCATAATATCTGGGGAAGAAGAGTTTCCTTACTTCCCACCAAAAGGTGACTAAGGGTAAGAAATGCTCTTCATAGAATATCTAGCAATGCCATACTTGGCGGTAGCTAGGAGGGGAACCTATTGACCTTGAGTTGGGAACCTACTTCTGGTCCAGTGCTAAGCATAAGCTAGGGAATAGTACTTGCTCGAGATGGACGATAGTTTCAGAGCAGTACAATGCTCGAGATGGACTATAGTCTGGGAATAGTACAATGCTCGAAATGAACGATAGACTAGGAGCACTACTATGCTTGAGATGAACAATGGTTTAGGGGTGGTAGCAAGCTTGAGATGGACGGTGGTCTAGGGGCGGTACTAGCTCGAGATGGACAATAGTCTAGGGGCAGCACTGTGCTTGAGATGGACAAGATTCTAGAAGTAGTACTCGGTTTGAGATGGTCATTAGTGCAGGAGCATTTCATGCCAATGATGGTTACTTTGGTTGCTTAGCCAATATATGGACAATCGGAAGGTGGATTCCCAACAAGCTAAATTAGGTAGAACTAAATCCCTTCACTATCTCATAACTGTTGGAAAAGGAATTATAAGTTTACCATAGCTAGGTGCACCTAGGGAAAAGGGTCACTAGGAAGTCATATTGCTCATAGCTTAAAGGTTTGAATGACGACTCTCTCTCTCTTTCTCTCTCTCATGACGGGCCACATAATCCACTTGGAGGGGTGGATAGGGATTGAATCCACTATGGATGGGATCATTTTGCACCCCACCACAACCAGACAAGCAGGGGCATGGAGAAGTCGTGTAACACAATCATGGAGGTATGTGCAACTCAGTTAGCAGCATCCTTTATTGATTAATGCAACAAATTTCTATTAATGGTTATGTAATGGACATGATGATAATGCTATAATTGATCTCAATCATTGTTGTTTTTTTATAAATCTAACTTTCTATGCGATTCTTCTTGCAAGGATGTTTTAATGGGAAACAAAAAAAAAAGTGCAGAAATTATCTTCTTTGCTGGGTTGTTTTTACAGATGCTTGTGGTACATGACCCTCTTTCAAACGATCTCATGCATAATATTGCTAGTTGTTTGTTGTAGCATTACACACTTTCCAACAATCTCTTGCATGAGATTCAACGAAGGAGGGTTCCACTTTTATTGTAATATCTGCTGCAAATGACTTACAAAATATAAAATAAAATTGAAGGAAAATATGAAACAACCAAAATTCATCTAATGATTTTAAATTATACTAGTTAAGCTTTAGCATATTTAAGATTCAAGATTAAAACAGGAGTCATAGTATTCTGAGCTTGATCTAAATAAATGATTGCTTACAAAATGTTTCAAATGCTAGCAATCAAAAACTTTGACACGTCTCTCATCCGAACCCTATTTCATTCAAAATACTAAGAATCGAAAGCTACATTAATATTTTTCCCACATTTTGTGCACCACAATTGCCTAAACTTTTAAAAGAGTTTTGCAGCTAAAATTCAAAGCTGCAAACCCATACATTCTAAATAAATAAACAAAACGAATAATAAATGTAGAGGGCTTTCAACATCCAACAATGGCTTCAAGTAAAGAATTTGAAAAAAATTATAAGACTTAATCTGGAAAAAGAATTACTTACAGTGTGTTTCAGATTGTTAAAAAGTTCTCAAATTTTCCATCCATACTCAGTAGACCTTTCACCTTGGCAGCATTTTTCCATCCAAATAAGCCAACAGAAATCATTTTTACTGTATAGTTTTGCATCACAAATGAATGATTCCATAAAATTCAAAATAGCACAAGTCCATATTCTATTCATAGATAAATAAAATAGAATTAAGATAAATGTACAAAAGACAACATTTAGCAATGCTTCTGAGGAAGAAAAGAAATAAAATGTGTGGATAGTAATATTTTTTAAATTATGTAATTATAGAAACATGAACTAAGAAATATTTTTCTGTATTTGTATGACTGTGTTATCCGGAGGTAAAAGAAAATATAACAATAAAACAGAATTATATAGGCATTACGAGTCCCTGCAAAACAGGGTGCTTCTTCTCCTGAATTTTTATGTACTAACCAACTCTTGTGAATTTCTGTGAACTAACAGGAATCTATCATTGATTGTATATTTATGTTTTCCAAACTCAAAGTCCCAAACATCTTTGATACAGAAGAGAAGTATTAATCCTTGTACACACACGAATACAGATTTGAAGAATGGTGCATAAAAGAAGCCTAATTATAACACTCCTTATTTAAAATTGCAAAGCTTTTTATAACAAGGGCTGCACTGTGACTAGATCTTGCCTTAGTTGCTGCCTTTCCCTTATATTGCAAATTCCGTCCTAACAAGTATAGAGATGCAACTTTATTGGCTTCCTATTAAATATTTCCTCTTACCGACACTATTGGATGCAGTGCTTTCATTTGTTTATATTCAATTATACTAAACTTCATTTAACTATTCATTTTTTCCATGTGCAAACTTTTGAAATGAATTACATAATCAATTGTCACTGAATTGATGATGGAACAAAGTCTGGACAATAAGGGTTGCTGCCATTATGCATAAATAATAAAGCCAATGGACTTAATCTTTGCACCATAAGGTGTTATTTATATGTATCAGTTAGATGAGACAAAATTGTTTGACCTCAACCCATAAAGAAGACTAAACATTAAATGCTTATGCCATGCTATGTTGAAAGTACTTAGACCTGAAATGTTATAACACTGCATTCAACGGGCAGCTCAATAAAATGCTTAATATCAGAAAATTGAAACTTCCTCCTTCCCCAGGTATAATCCAGCTTTTGTGCATCTTCCAGACATACCAAGTTCAATTTCTACATTTCAAATCTAATTTCTAAATTCCAAGAATTTTATGTTAACTCTCAACTCTGTCGTATTTTTTCATATTAAAAATGTTCGTGCATTAATTATTTTTTGGATAAAATTAACAAAAGAAGAAAGGAAAAATGTGGGGTGGGTAAAAACTTACTAACCCCATGAAAATCTGTCAAGAACCAGGAGAAGAGGTCTTGCTGGGGAGCTCTTCTAGGGAAACGTCTGACCAAAATGTCTCCAAAACTAGAGTGTGCTCATAAAATGTTCCCTAACCCAGTGTGTGGTTGCCTAAATGGCTAAATCATTTAAAAAAAATCTTGTGACCGAAACGACATAGAAATCTTAGGCCTAACGATGATAGTATTAAATGCCAATATGATTGGGTTATGTATAGGATGTATTCTTAGCTGGGATGCTAATCTTGTTTGTGTGTAAGATGCTAAGCGCTCATATGTTTTGGTACTTCGATATTTTATTAGGATTCTGAAACTTCTTGTGGAAAATTCAAATCCCAGAAGCAATCTTCTTTGATTTTAAAGAGGTTTTACCACTACGGACCAATGAAAAAAGTGCTAAAAAATACACTGAATTTTGGAATATGTCATCCATTAATGAATGTTCAACAATATTGTTTTCTAACCATCTTTATAATGTGACCATAATGCCTCCTTGATGTATTTTGATTTTAACTTGTATTATTTGTAGGGAGTATGCGTAGCCTAGCATTACAAGATTATCAAAGTTCCTTTGTATGTCCTTGTAATAAATACAGAATTACAGTTACCTTCTATGTTGACCAGCTGCTCCTATTATTTGTTTCATACAGCTTTTGAGTACTTTTGGTGCATTTATAAGATGAAGATGAGATGCAAACGTTGTTTCTGCCTGAGGCTCCTCCTGAGTTGTAGCTACTATAGTAGGAAAACTCAGACTCGGCAGCCCAAAAGTTTGACCCGACCAGTTGCTCCAATTGTTTGTTTCATACAGCTTTTGAGTGCTTTTAGTGCATTTATGACAATTTCGCTCAAGATGAGATACAAACGTTTGTTTTTCCCTCAGGCTTCTCCTGAGTTGTACAGATCATAGAAGGAAAGCTCAAACTCAGAACAGACTTAGCAGCCCAAAAGTTTTAGTGCATTTATGACAATTTCGCTGAAGATGAGACAAAAGTTTGTTTTTCCCTGAGGCTTCTCCTGAGTTGTACAGATCATAGAAGGAAAACTCAAACTCAGAACAGACTTAGCAGCCCAAAAGTTTGACTCAGACTCAAGACACAGGTGAAAACTTGGCACTATGAAAAAAATATAATTACGCAACAAACAGAAATTAATACATGAGAAGCACAAAGAATGACTTTACAGAACTCATAAGTCTACTTTGATCATAATAACATTACTTGGAATCAGGATTGACTAGGCAAACCAAACATATTAATGGAATTCAATTTATTGGGATTTAATTCAGAGACTAAATACTGCTCAAATTTTCATAAAAATGGGGAAATTTGTCATTTGGTTATTTTAAGGGAAAAACTCTTCTTTTCCTTCTGATGCAGTCCAAAACAATTATTATTTTTTTCTTTTTAAATTAGAATGGAGATCTGAGGGCGGCCATACCCCTGACATGTTCCTTATTGCGATACAATGCAGGATCAAAGGATGGAGTTCCTGTGACTAGGCTCAAATTAAGGCCTTTGAGGCCACAAGGACCTTCATAGTACATGCCATTTTTCATATTTTTTTCACTATCAACCAACCATCAATAAATCCTTTCAAATTGCACTCCCAATCAGTCGACAATCAATTCACTCCACTAAGAATGCACTTTCTGAAGACAAAAATAACATAAAACCAAAATGAAGTTATGTGCCACATTTTTCTTCAGCAAACGAGTCCCAAATAAAAACTCGCCAAAGTCCAATTGTAAAACTTGGCGAGTTTCTCTGACAAACTCATGAGAAATCAAACAAGACTTGATCTGTAAATTCTTGACGTCAAAATTCGCCAACTGGAAAAGCTTGTGAGTCCAGCTAGAACTCACCAAGTTTTCCTACTATGCTAGAGATTGCTTATCTTTCTCTTTTAGAGTGGCTGGAGAATTTTCCTTTTGAGTTTTCTTATTTAGGCTTGCTGGAAAAGTTCTATTTTTCTTTAATTTATGTCCACTGTCCATGTTTATAATAATTAATTAGGCATTGAGATAATGTTGACCCTTATTGATTATTATTTATTCTATATCTTTTTTGTTATCAATTTTTACAGGTTGCTAGAGAAACTTAACATTTTCTTATCTATATCCATCCTCTAATTAATGTAATCTATATGGTTACCAGCAAACAAACTATTTATGCTGACCTTTACCCTCTTCATCTTCCTCGTTATCTTTTTAAATTTTTTAATAATAAAATGACATTCAATATGAACATATTAATATGAGGCAAAATTACGTATTAGCTGAAGATGAAAATTTCTAATGTTGTGTAGTCATAATATTTAATGGCAAAATGTTATGCAAGAAAACAATGCATAAAATTCTTGACAAGAGAAAAAACAGAGATAAGAGAACTACACAAAGCTATTAGCTGAGAACAAGGAAACTTAGAAAACCATTATCAAGCCAGATTGGCCAGATTCATAAGACTCTTGAAACCAAGAAGACAACAGTCGCATCTACCATACAAAACATCTTGTTTGAGGGTGACCACATCTCGGCCATGAATTCTGACTCCCACAAGGATTTGATGTCACTAGGCGAAGATTCACAGGTATATTGCCAAGGGTGACCTTATCCAGGGATCTTGCTGGCATTTCTGCTGCAGAAACTGGAAGCCCAACGTGAGTTAGGTTGTGACAACAACTGGGGACACTTTGTTTGCAGGGTATTTCGTAGACATCTGTGTGCAGAGTTGGAAAACTGTCCAGGCAAGGTTGGTAACAGATAGTTGTTGGTTTTTTCAGTTACAACTTATTACTAAGAATTTGATACTCCAAATGACAATGGTTCTAAGTTCACTCTAAAGACTGTTGTTGAATAGGATATACTGGACAAGTAACAAAATTTATGCAGTGAAATTAGGACATATCTTGCAATCACTTCACATCAACAAATGGCACAATCAAGCACAGACAACCTACAAATGATGACATTTTTCAATGTGCCATGATGCAATGCTCTTGTAACGATAACCAGGTGCGCCGAGCAAATACAAAAGGATTGTGTACAGTGATCATGGCTTGGTTGATTGAAATGTTGGACATCTAAAAAATAAGATGCGCCATGGTCAAATGTGATAATACAATTCTGCACAATTGTAAAACCACTAATGCAAGTGGTACAAAAATATGTAACAGTTGTCTATGCCGGTTTGTCTTTCAGTGAAAAGAAAAGCAGACAACCAGCCAGCTCCAGAAGATAGGCCTCGAGAAGGCACAATATATTACCCTCACTAAAAGATTTTGGAGAAAAGGGCATCATACATGAATTTTATCTATATCTGATTTTTCTGCTGAACTCCTCCTTAGTATACAAGATTACAAACCGCAACTTATACATATTGAATTATTTACGAGACAACTAAAGGATGTGTTGTCAGTTGCTTTTAGGCCTTTTCACTCACACATTTCTAATCATTAATGGTCAGAGATGCCTTCCTAACAATGGTCAAAAATGCCTTCGTAGCATCATGAATCAATTTCTTAGAAAGGAACAGGATTTTAATCTAAATCTAAGATTCTAAATAAATTATTTCTTACAAAATGTTCAAATATTACAGCGGTATAACTTTCACTTGAAACCCTGTTTTATTCAAACTAGTTAACACAAGAAACTAAATGATCAATCTTAACTCAAAGATTTTGCACTATAATTGCATATACTTTGGAGGACCTGGACCTCAATCAATGGATTTCTTAATTTGTCCTGCAAATTAAGAAAATATGATATGATAGATTTTCATTTCGATGTACAGGATTTTAAGTTTTGAGAATCTAAAAGAATTTGTAATACAGAACTACTTAAAAAAGATAATACGATCTAAAGAAAAGTATATATCCGTATACCATGTAAATAAACAAAATAATATGAAGAATAACGAGAGAGTATATTCGGTGATATAACTTTGTGCCTTGCACAAAACAAAAATACCAGCATTTAACCCGAAAAACAAAACTGGAAGCATCTAATATTAAATAATGCAGCTTGAAATGTCTTAAAAAATAAAATGAAATGACAAAAAAGCAGTAGAAATTTAACATTTAGCAATGCTCTGTTTTCATTACTCCAATTAAAGAAAAATAATATGTATATATCTTTCTAGTAACATTTTTTTTGGAAATAATGCAATGGCGACAAACCTGAAATCAGTGTTATTCTCTGTGCAGCATTTCCATGACTGTTATGCTTAAGTGAATGGTAAAAATTGACAGTAAAAACAAGTTGATCATAAATCCCTTCGTAACATTGATAAAAAATTTGTACCAATGGTCAGAAATTGATCAAAAATCCCTTCGTAACATTGAACAGAAATGCATTTATAGCATGATGAATAAGGTTTCTTAAAGTGAGGAGGAGGATTTTAATCTTGATGTAGGATTAGAGACAAATAGTTTCTTACAGAATTGTCAAATCCTAGAGCATTCAAAAGTTCTAATATAATTTTGATCTGAAACCTTGTTTTATCAATCTATCATCATTCTTTCCTGAAAGATTTTGTCCGATAATTACATAAAACTTTGGAAAACCTTGAGGTGAAAATTTCAAAGATGCACTGAAATGCTTTCACATAACCCTAATTAATGGAATTGAAAATGCGTACAAGAAATATGATAAGATAGATCTTAACATTTTAAACAAAATGGAATGTAGTCTTTTAACATTTCTAATGCAAAATTACTTAATAACAATAATCAGCTGTAAAAGAAAACTATAAATTCATATTCCATTTCACATAATATAAAATAATATGAAGAATAACTGTAAAGGAGATTCTATATTAATCAAAAACAAACATGACGGCATTTAAAACAAAAAAAAAAAAAAAAACCAGCATCTAATGTTCACAAATGAGGACTGAAATATCAAAAAATAAATAAAGTGATGATAAACGAATAGAAATTCAAATGTAACAATGCTGTGCTCTCATTACTGCGTTTAAAGGAAAATATATTTATTTACATCTTTCAGCTTTAAATGATGCAATGGCAGCAAACCTGATTTCAGAGTTCTTCTCTGCGGCATTTCCATGACTGCTATGGTCGAGTTAAAGAGCAACTTTGATAGGAATCATGCCCTTCCCCCAGGAGGCTTAGAATGCATGTTGGTGATTGTACCAGGACAAACCCATAATCAAACCCACTGTGAAATCATAACAATTCAATTTGCGTTCTCGTCCAGGATAAGCACCGAGGCAGAAGAGTAACGTTGCTATTTTGAATTTTTCAAATCTTTTTCCCTTAAAGTATATTATTGAGAATTTTAACGTCCATCAGGCCTAACTAGATTAGGATTGTAGTTAATGAGCAGAGTTAAAAGTTCGTTTTCATGTTCCATTGTCTTGTTTTGGGCCATCTTCATTAGATTGTCGTTTGTATAATAATAAGTTTACAAGTCATATGAATGATTTTATTTTAATTTCTTTCTACGAATTGATTTTTATTTTTAGATTTTTTTTTGGGTTCATCACAGATCAATTTTAAAAATTTAGAATTCGTTAAAATTAGTTTTTAGTATTTGAATTTAAATATTGGAATTTTAAAATTTTAAAATAAAAATAAAATTTGTCATTATTTTTTATTGGTCATTATGAACTGGTCTAACATACAATTGTTTGAATTTGTGTTATGTTATTGTTCAAGTGAATTTCAACTCACCAATATATACTAAGAACATTCACATGAGAGGATCATAGTACCATCATGAAACATCCTGGGTACATTATTTTCTTACATCATGATCATATGCATATTGCATTCTTACATGTTACCTTTAGTATTTATTCATCATCGTTAAATATATTAGTCTAGGAGATTCACAAAAGGAGAATAAATCCTTGTCTAGCAAGTTTCCAAATGGTGTTTCTCAACACCATTCCACTTTAGAAATACGTATAGAGAACTAGAACATTAAACATCAATTTTACTAGTCTCAAGTTTATCATTTAGTTGATAACTAGTCTAAGAAAATTTTATTATGACTTTGAAAGTGTTTGAGTCTACCTTCGTATCTTGGTATGTTAATTTATTTTCTAAAAACAATGTAGGAAGTTAAAGACACTTGAAGAAATTGAAGCAAATAGAGAGATAGAAGCAAAACGACAAAAAAGATAGAAGAACAAGGATTTGTCAAACGAAAAATATTGAAGCATCTAGTTCTATGAATCTTGAAGAGGAGACCATGAAGGATGGGATGCATGTAGATGATGCAAATGTGGAAATGGCGAATATGGAAGAAAATGTGATAATAGAGACAAACCCAACTATGTCGTCAAATTCAACTTTGAATGATATGGAAATTTAGTGACTATGTAAACTATCGACCGAAAATTTGAGATTAATCATAATAGAGGTAAAGAATTAACGTAGTAACTGCAAAATTGCCATTCAAAACTTGAACACAATCTGAATCATCCAATGGAGTACAAAGCAAGACAAAGAACATTATACTTACCTTCATCATGTCAATGCGATTTATCTTCGTCATTCTCCTTTGCTTTGCTTTGCTTTCAGATTGGTATGCACTTTGTTGCTTCAAGCTCAAGTGTATGAAACATATCAATGATGCAAAATGCCAAAGTTCATGGTTAGCCATCAAAGAGATATGAGGGTTGTTTTTTATAGAAATGAGTGATTTGAATGAAAAATCTAGATTAAGAGGTGGAAGATCAAGATCAAGGGTCAAAAATCCTTGAGAGGAATTGATTGGGGAGTTAACTAACTCCAACTAGCGGCAATATTTTAGTTAACTATTCACATGGAGAATTGATTGCAGAATTAAGGGATTTGATTGCCTCGTTAACTCTCATAGAGGGAGTGAATTGATTTGATTGATCAGTGAAGTGGAATTGATTATCCAGTTGAGTGGAAGAAAGTGTTCATTATGAAAGAGGGAATTATGTATGAAATAGTAATTAATTATTTGAGGAATGTGCAAGTGAGGATTAATTAATAAATAGAATATATTGTTTATTAATATTGAATGGATAATGTTGAGATGAAAAAGGATAATTTAACAATTATTTAATCTTAGAAGCATGAATTTCATCAATTAAATAATTAATATAATTATTTAATCTAAGAAGGTGGAGAATGCTAATTAAATAACTACTAATTATTATTTAATCTAAGAAGCTGGGGAATATTCATTAAACAATTAATAACTATTATTAAACTAAAATAGAGGAATAAGTATTATTAATGACGTGATTAAATAAATAAGATATTTAATTAATCGGGATAGAATAAAGTTTTATGACGTATTTAAATAAATAAGATTTAATTAATTAGTAAGGAAGGATGAATTAAAATGAATTAAGTAAATAACATAAAGTCACTTAATTAATAGTAGAATATGATATTTGATAATAATTAAATAATGAAGCATTATTTATCATTAGGAGAAAAGGGTGAAAGTTAGTATAAAAGTGTTTACTCGTAGACTAGAACAATTTCGAGTATCTACATTTTTCTCCTCTTTGATACAATGCATTTTTATAGTGTTGTGTCAAAGAAAATTCAAAAAATCATGTTCAGGACATGCCCTGGGGATGGTGGGAGAGCATGTGCCCCCTCGAGAAATTTGGTGAAAATTCTAAAAAATAACCCAAATTTACTGACAAGCCGATATGATGTGTGTAGGTGCAAGGACTGATAGAAGAAAAGGTTAGTAAGAAGTAAAGAATGGTTAGATGGACTATCCATCCAAATCAAGATTGATGAGATCCATATAGTGGGTCAAGATTGATAGATTTTGAGCTTTAAATAGTGCACGATTATCATCATAGGGCGTTTTATTATGTGACAAGTGGATGTATGCACACTAAAGCATGAATTGAGATGGTGGCTTTTATTTTTGTTTACTTAAAGATATTGATTTATGGACAAGTAGATATATGTACACCAAGTTGAGACAAACCTTGGTGGCATTAGTATATGTTTATCAAAGATTCAAACACACCAAACAAGAAGTGCCTAGATTCATACTAGTAACAATAGAACCTTGTTGGAATATGTGAGGAAATAACCATAGAGCATGTTAATCCTAATGCAAGAAAGTGTTATTTAACCGTTAACTTGCATAGGATGTTTTGATTATGCCAAATGGAACCCTAATCACACATAAGGAACTTAGTTGCCCCAGTCATATTATCAAAACAAACTACAAACATAAATCAATAGAAAATATGTAATGATCCATCATCGCTCCTCTAATCACTTGTATATATCCTCGAGTAGCATAGGACCATTTAATATGATAAATCAAATAAAAAGATAAGACTAACTATACCAAACGATTCAATAGCCATTTAGATCTTCTTGTCCACTGATAGGTGTGTTTTGATAGGATTGTGTCTTGTTCCATAAATGAGACACCTTGTATAAGATGTTTGGTCTGGTTTTGAGGATGTAACACTTGTATAAGACAACTGATAACTGACAAAGATAGGTAGATTTTGTGGATAGATATCTAGGCAATTGATTGGCTAGGTTGTAGGCTAGTTTGATAGTTTGTTTGTTGTTTCATGATTTGTTGAGCTCAGTTTTTTGTAGGATGATTTGTTTGTGTCTGATCAAGATGTCATCCTTGACAAAGGATAATGGATATGGTAGATGATGCTATGTTTTTAGATTTTTTAGAATGTTTTTGATATTTTGTAATATTTGAATGTTTTTGGTTTTTTGCAATATTTGAATGTTTTTGGATTTTTTGGATGATGATGATATGGATGATAAATATATATCAATATGCAGGGATATCTAAGACCTTTTGAGATATTGTCGCTTGCTAAGCTAAAATTGATTGATCTAATTGAGTGATTGCCGATAGTGATAACATTGTTGAGGATACACAACAGTGCAAGGATAGTGTTATCGAGATAAGAACCACACAAGGATTGAGAAGGATACATCCCAAGATGATGATTGATTGATCAAGATTTGTAGCCAAGCTAGGAATGAAATCTGTAAGATAGTTTGATAACCCATTGGAGTGTAAGTGCTTGATGATATTGATAGGGATTGTTTGGATTGATATTGATGGTGAAAAGTTTGATGGTGAGGTTTATTCATGAGATGGTGGTTTTCACTCAAGATTTAGATCATCAAGTGAACTAGAAGACATATATAAGATATTTTTTCAAAAGTAGGATTAATCACCTACCCCCAGTGTCTAGCAATGTAGGGAATACCATGAGTGGATGCACTAGTGCAAGGAATGTATATGTGAAGGATAAACATTGTGCAAACAAATCTAGGATAAAGGATTTTACTTCCAAGGACTATCTCATAATAGGATATCATATTTGACCAATGTGAAATGTTTGTATAGTGTGATGTAGGTGAGGATATGCCATGGGATAGTATATGGTCAAAGGAAAATGACCATGTCAAGATTTTTCCAAAAGCGTGTTTTGAAGTATATGCCCCTAGTCTTTATCAAGATCAAGGTAGATAGGGAAGATGGATGCATGTGGAATGGATGGATA
The DNA here is from genome assembly GCA_007115665.2 of Sequoiadendron giganteum. Taxonomy (NCBI): domain Eukaryota; kingdom Viridiplantae; phylum Streptophyta; class Pinopsida; order Cupressales; family Cupressaceae; genus Sequoiadendron; species Sequoiadendron giganteum. Next base: position 109,088,681 of record CM021101.1, read on the forward strand.
GTAGATTTATTATGGATGGAATGGATAGGATGTTGGATTTATTACCATGGATGAAATATATAAGATGTTGGATTTATTATGGATGAGATAAGTTGGTCATAGATAGAATGATGCACATAGATGTTTGATTTTACGCATGATGCTTTTTTGCTAGGTTTTCATCATGGTACTTGCCCAAAGCACCATAAGAATGGTTTTCACTATTGGACAAATTATTTTTCTTTACTCTTTTCTTTGTTTTTATTTTTTGTATTTTTAAAATTTTGAATGATTGTCGATCATGTTTGTGATGTTGATGTAGATGTTGCTTTCATAATGTACCAATAATTTCCTGCCTTGATGAGTTACTTCACCAAAAGAGTAGCACTTGTATACAACCCATGAATGTTATTATGATTGTCTTTGATACCAGAGTTGACCTTATCTAAATATGCACATCATGATAGAGTGCCGTTAGAGTCCTTATGATAAAGTGTTTCCACTAGGACACGTTTAATGCGAGATTTGGATATCTTGGATATTAAATTGGATGGTGGATTTTGATGGAGGATATGAGATGGAGATGAATAATCCAATAGTTTGGATTGTGGATCTTTTGTTCTCGAAAATTTAGATGGTGGACAATAGATTCTGGATGTAAGATTTTGAGTATGTTTGGGACCAACACTTTTATACACTTTGTATGTTGGCATTCAATTCTACTTTGAAGGGGGTGCACACTTTTGATAGTTTGAAGGCCTTTTTTGATGCAGCTCAATAGTTTCATTGACTATTAGATTTGGGTTTGGATGTTGATTGAATAATTTACACAATCCAATTTTCTTTGACATCTATTTTGATTGTATATGTCCACTTTGATTTTTGGATTTTTAGCTTGAAAATCTTGACTTTGATATTTTCCTTTTTAAGGATTTTTATTTTATTGGTCCCAATTAGTGGACGAAAGAATTAAGGAATGATGGTCTATGATTTGAATTGAAGGAGTTCTAGCAGCAAACTTATGAGAAGAAATGTTCATAACACCTATTTCAACATGCAATGATATGGAAAATGCAACTATTCAAACAAATCCATGTATATCTTCAAACCCACATTATGATGATATTGATATTAATTATTTAAATAGAGTTGGATATAACAATAATGATATTAATTATACTAGTGAAATAATGGAAAAATAAAATAAGAATGAAATATCTTTTATGAATGAAAATGGGAATGAAATCCCTTGTATTGGTGAAAATGAGAGAGAAATCCCTTGTTTGGTTGAAAATGAAAATGAAATCCCTTGTATGAATGGAAATTAAATTTTTTTTTTACAATTGAAAGAGATGTCTTAGATAACCTTCTTGGTAGAATTTCTTGGAGATAAATGCGAACTCATGGCAATAGATTATATAAAATGATTTTATAAAGAAACTAAGATCTCAATGTCAACTCTGTTGGGTGATTTTTTTGTAATCAACTAACTAATTACAAAATGGTGATTTCAACCACAATTATAATGAGGTAAATCTCTCCACTTAGCAAGGGGAGGCTCCCTTATTATTGCTTAATGAAAACAACTAACAACTAATTACGATTATATACACTATAATTAACCATGGGTGTTTTCATCATCCTATTCTCTTATTTCAGAATAGATGTTTTCCTCTTTCATAAACTGCAATTATATCTCGTGATGATTACAACATGCAATTCAATTCAAAGTACTAATTTGGCAATAATAGCCAATATCAAGCTCGATTAAATGAAAGAGTAATCAAAGTGATACCAGTGAATGTCGATAGCTTGAAAACCTACAAAAGCACAAAGAATTTTGTTGCCTTCAATGATGATTTGTAAAGATAAAGAATGGTGTGACTTGCAGCTCAAAGTCTCCAATATATGCCACCAAAAGATCAACAAAATGTTGATAACAAACCACAACCCAAAGTCTTTGAATAATTATCAAAGTATACACAAGAACATAAACTTCAAATATAATGATGCAACCCAAAGTATGTAAAATCTTATTTAAATCCCCTTCTAAACAATATGATATCATGCCACTTATTCAATCCTTTACAAGAAAATGTAATGAGAAGGACATAAGAATAATCTTAGCACATAAGAAAGAAGATCCAAGACAAAGATTAGATGCAATTCTACTTCTTTTATTGATTGAAATTTGATTTACACATTAAACACAAAGTCTCAATATGTTTTTTAAATGGGCGGAACTTCACTTCAAAATATAAAAGGTATCTATTACAAAAGAGCTCCCTCATTTATATAGAAGAGAGCCAAGAGCTAAAATAGGAAAGTTAAAACTAACTTGACTTATTCAACAACATAGTCTAATTTGATTTAGGACTTCTAAATGTTTTTACATGTAGTTTCACATTTACAAAAGACATGTAATATGTCATAAACTAATTACATATTGCACAAAAGGAAAAAACTAAAAATAAACTAAGTCTAGAAAAGGCACATTCATTCATTCTTCACCATCTTTTTCCAAGAAGTCTTCATATTTCTTTAATGTCGCTTGGACTTCTGAATTATCCGGTCCTATAGTATGACTAGAGACTGGAAGCACTCGTGTGATTGAGTCCTTGATGGTGATGCAATGTTTACTATGCCTTTCTAGTACTACTTTCAAGTTAACCAGAGTAAGTTGAGTGTCCACCAATTTGTTGATAGAAGTTAATGAAAAAGCTTTATCTCCAAACTCTTTTTGCATTGATGATGTGAACTCTTGGATAACTCTGTCAGAGGGAAGAACTTTTTGATTGTCATCAAGCACTTGACAAGATAGCTCTTTTATTTTTGCAATGGAATCTAAACCTTTATTTTCGCCAACCTTTTGAGCTTCCTATAAATCTCTAATTAGATTGTTGATGACATTCAACTTATGCTTCATGATCTCCCATATGCCAACAAACATTTATCTATTGGGAATTATCCCAATTTCCTCTAGCACATCAAGCTTGAGATCCTTCATCTTTGTCCAAGCTTTGAGAATTTTCTCTATCTCTTGTTGATTTTGGGAAAGTGTGTCAATTTTTTGACTCAATTTTATCTTTAAATTTCCCATATTGCTAATCCCTTCCTCAAATTTTTTTAGCAGTTACGCTCCTTGAGCCAATATTCAATCAATCCATTCTATAATTGATTGTCCCTGTAAGTATGTCCTTTCAATGCTTGTAGCAACAAGCTCGATAGAATCAAAATATTGAGTAATCTTTTGAAGCAATGAGTTTTTCAACCTTGGCCTTATATTGATCTTTGATTTTATTATCTTGATCGTACTTCTCAACGAGAGAAGCTAATATTTCTTGTGCATCCTATTTTGCACTCTCATGCGTCCTTTTACCAAGTTCTATTTGTCACGTATGGATTTTCATTGACTTATTAAATGTAGACAATAATTATTATGTCGAGATTTAAATGGAAATTAAATGATTATTAATGATAGTTAAATTGGAATTCAAATCGAAATGAAATTGAAATTGAATTGAAATTGAAATCTAAATGAAACTGAAATCGAAATACAATTATTATGATTTGAATTGTATTTATGTTTATTTCGGGGTTTGTCATTACTGATGATAAATCGAGTGCAAGTGAACGTAGGAACAGGTGAACGTGATGGAAGGTGAGAACAACGATCAGGTAGAGTTGTTTAGCTTATTGACGTTTACGAATAGATGGGATCTCACACACTCACATAGATGAATATTTTAATGTATTTTGTGTTTATCATGCTTGCAAATTGAAAATCTAGTTTTAATGAAATTTCACAAAATTGCAAAATATGCATGTGATTTAAAAGATGATTTAGTTAAAATTGATGAATTTGACTTAAATTAAAATGATTAGATTGATTGTTTAAATATTTTATTATTATTTGGAAATAATAAGTTTGAAATTTAGAAATTTAAATGCAATAGATTGAATTTCGAAATTTGATTAAAATATAATTAAATAAAGTGTTTTTGAAATTAAATGCTTTTTAATTTTGAAATTATGAAATGAATGTATTTTTAAATTCATAAATTGAATTAAAAATCTAAACATAGCTAAATGGGAAATTGAAAACAAAAACTCATGTACACTTTGATTCTTCATTCAAAAATTTAATCTTCAGTTATCATGAGGAAAGAAAATATCTAAATTCATCAAGAGGCAATCAAAATTAGTAAACTGGAGTTCAAATTCTTAACTGGAGATCAAAGAATAAATTGTGGATCTCATATTCCTTGTTTAGATCAATGCATGAGAATGGAAAAAAAAAGATATATACAGAGAAAATCCGAAATTGAAAGAGGACACAGAATTTGGAATTTGAGGAGAGCAGAAAATCCATTTTTAAATAAGGAATAGAGCAATCACATTGAGGATCATTGATTTCGTCAGAGGTAGCAGTAAATTATGCAATACAGAGTAGTCTGGTAATTCATCTCCCCTTTACCATAACATACTCAACAAACTGAATTAAGGAGGACGCAAGAGGCAGGGAGGAGACACCCACGTGCCAAGAGAGAAGGCACGCATAGCCTCCCCACTTCCCTTTCACCCACACTCCCTACACCACCACACGGAGGACACACAGACTCACCCAGGTCAGCACTCCCTCACGCGGCCTGTTGAGGAGTGCGCACAACCTGCAACAAGGAAGAGATAACAGGGAATGCATAGGTAAAAGGCTCCTCCACACGTAGCAGGTAAAAGGAACCCCCACACCTCATACACAATAGGAGACTCCATACATAGGCCACAAGTTTCATGCAACAAGGAGGATACATGGCCAGAGAGAGGGAAGATAGTAGATAGGAAGAGGTGCCAGGAGAATAAGATAAGAGAACAGAGGATTCCAGAAAAAGACAGAGATCTCACAATTACATTTCCAGAAATTGAATTTCACCAGGTAGGATTCATAAATTAAACTCTACAATAGATCTTTCATATTCTATTCTAAAATCTGGAAATGAGTATTAAAATTTAAAGAAAATCTTGATTGATTAAATTAGGAAAGAGAAGATTTATAGAATTGTTGCAAAACTATTCATTTATATTTTATTTAAACAGTAAACGAATCAAACTATATTTATTTTCCAGAATCTTAGACAAATATAGAAACAAAAGGAATTAGGAAATTTAGATTGGATTCATAAATTAAACAGTAGAATGAATTTGGGAAAATCTTTAAATCTGGAAACAATTTTTATCATTTTAGAAAATAAAACATATTAAACAGAAAATGGATTTATTTTTGCTGATAGAAAACAATGCTTGTTGATTGAAAATAAATGATAGAATTTAACTTCGAATCTTAACACTATTTTTGAAATAGAGGTTATTTAAACTTGAAAAGTTTCACCTTTCAACGAATTTGTCAAAACTGAAACAAATAGAAGAGTTATTTTAAATCTGATAAACAATTATTTATTTTCCGAGAATATGTTAAACTGAAATATGATTTATTTAAAAATATCCAAAACAAATTTGAAACAACATTAATTAGATGAGTATAAATGAATGAATGTGTACTCTTTTAATTTTGTTTTCATATGTATTTAACTTGCATACTGGAGTTACACCTTCATTAAACTTTTTTGATTATTAAATTACTCAATTTAAAATATTAACTTTATGTCTTTTATGGATTTGAACAATGGAAAGAAGCTCTTTTTAAATTGTTTTCGTTTTAAAACAAAGTTTTCAGTTTGTTGTTTTTAGAAGATTGCAAAAGACTGTATTTGATTGTTTAAACCATGCATGAATGATAGATGATTCTGCATGTTATGTTCTTGGGAAAGTTACCTTTCGGGACGGGTGCCAAATATGGGTAAATAGAGAGTGTAGTTTTGCTTTTCCAAAACTACTTTTATTGTCGTGCATGACATTTTACTTGGCGAAATAATTTATGGACCATTGAAACAGATGGATTTATTGAACTCTCTACCATATCCTAGTATCGAACTTGCTTATTTCTTAAATGAATTAGAAAAATGAAAATACTTGTGGTTTACTAGTAGTACTAGGTATGCACCAGATTCCATCTTGCTCATAAACTGCTTTTTGCTAAGCAATTCGTGCAGGGTCGGGTATTTTTTGATTGACTAAGAAATTCCGGTGAAGCGTAAGCTTCAAGGTTGGGTGGAAAAAGCGTCTGATCCTTGTTCTCGTCTTCTTGTTGAAGATTTTCTTTTGGATGGAAGATCGACGGATTGCATCTTCTTTTATGCTTTATTATTCTTGATATATGTAATGACGAGCTTATGGTGACTGAATGCCTAAGTCTCGAATTGTAACTGATATTAGTATCAACCATTGTATTTATAATTGAAATTGTGTATTAAGACACTTGTATGATTTAGAATGAATTGTTATGAAATAATCTTATCGACTTTTATGTCGTAGTTTTGTAATCGACTAGTTCTTGATGTCTAAATGAATGGAATGATGACTTTATTTTGAATATAATGGATCTTATTTAAAGTAATTGTCGATGTTGTTTAAAGAGTTTTCTGCTCTTTACACTATTCTTGTGATAGAATATTTAGATAAGTCTACTTCCTCTGTAGCTTTACCTGGTGGAGGTTGTGCAACCTTGACATATGTGTAGCCTGCTTTATCCACAAATACCGTTGAGAGATTCTTTGGCTTCTTTTTATATTTTATCTTTATTAGCACCAACTAACAAAATCAAAGTCGTTAGGAGAGATGGCTTGCTTCTTTCTCTTCATCGTTTGTGAGGCCAACCAAGGGGGAGGAGAAGAAGAACCTTCTCTAGGACCTGTTACCATGGTTTGACTGGATGTTGTTGCACCATGGTGGTAGTCACAAGTGGTGGAGTGTTTGTTTGAACAACCATAGGTATTTCCACACTTGGCATATTCTATGCAATTTCAGCCATAAACTTATCTAACTCAAATTGAGTAAACACATCAAAATAAGGAGAAGATAGACTTGGAAAATTAGGTGAGGAGCCAAAAATATTCTTAAAGTTATTCTTAGGACTATAAAAAATAGACCCCAAAGTTGGGAATGAATGAATAGATTGAGTTGAAATGGTAGGAGAAACAAAAATAACAGTAGTAGCAATAAAAATAGTAGAAGGAAAAGGCTATTCAATTGAAACAATAGGAAGATTGGGACTTGTCAAAGTGGTAGTGATAGGGGAAGAAGAAATGGGAGAGTCTTTTGGAGAATCCTCATGTGGAGACTCTTGTACTTCTTCATCCAAAATCTCTTCTACTTGTTCTTCAACTTGAGTTGACACTTCTTTTGTGAGAGTTGATGGCCCTTCTGAATCTTTTCTCTTATCGCCTTTCATTATGAACAGTAGTAGAATTTGGCAAATAAATGACTAGGTGACTAAAATTTTTAGTCACAACAACTAAAATGACTAAATTCTACTCATTTTTTACAAATCAGCTATAAATGAGTAAATAAATGACTAATTTGGTCGTTGATTAAAAAATTATTTAGTCATAAAAATAAAAAAATGACTAAATAGTTAATCATCAGATCCAAAGTAGATAATTTTTTTTATAAAAATTTTGGGCAAATATTGGCATGATGTATTCATACGCGTGATGTATTGGCACAATTATTCACATTCATTGCAAATTCATTTGTCTCGCTTGACCTCGCTTCATTTGTTTATTGCAGACCTTGCTTCATTTGTTAGCCCGACATAAGACGTTTTGATCAGCAACTACTTGCATGGGCGGTAAGGATTTAGAGAGGACCTGGAGACTTCTAAAAAGGTGGGAAAGGGAAAGGAATTCGGATTTTGTTGTAAAGAATTTGAATTCGTTGAGGCCCTCTATAGTGAAATCAGATCTGGGGACGCCCTCTGGAGTGAATTCAGAGGTAATTCAAAACCCTCATTACATTAAACACAAATTCAAAATGCTCATTACAAACTACTGCTCTTAATAATGTTCTTTTACAATCTTGCCACTATTCTACTTCATAATGTGCTCGAGCTAAATATAATAAGATCTGGGTGTCAGTGCCAAATTAAAATTTCCTAAAACAATTTTGATACATTTTCACTGCAAGCGCAAACTGTCCTTGTGCAAAGTAAACATGTGCTAGATTTACCCACACATTAGGCATCTAACCAAAGATGTTTCCTACTGCAGCTTCTTGTACCTATGTAAAAATTTCCTTTGCAATATCAAATTGATCCCTTTCAGCTAGCACAATGGCTACCTCATTTATAACATAAACATTTCTTGGTCTCTATGTCAACACTTTACAATAAAACTCTCTAGCCTTCTCAAGATGTTGTGCCTCCACCTTTGGATCCATCCTCTCATTGCGAAAACTACAAAATAATTCCAATTTCCAAGTGAAATGTCAACATAAGAATTTTTTGCATCTGATTCACTTTGTGCAGCTTTAATGGTTTCTTTGCTTTAAGCCAGTCATCTATTTTCAGTTTCATTTTTCCAAGAATATATAAAGAATTTGATGAGTTTTATCCACCTTAAGTGCATCCCCAATAAATTATAGGCTTAGTTGGATCTCATTTTGAGCCTGAGCCATGGCTGCAAGACGTAGATATGCATCCACATAATCAGGAAACTTGAACAATATTAGCCTGTATACAAGATTTTCTTTTTTAGTATCATACAGTTGTTCAAACAACCTATCAAGATTAAATAGTTTTGTGACTTTATCCCATGGTAACTCAAGTGAAACACCACCTTCTTCTAGTTGATGGAAGAATTTCATATCCTTAAAGAGCATAGGAAAAACTACAAAATTGGCACTGGGGCTTTTGTTTATGAATTCAACCCAAACACCATTTCCTAATGCCTCCATAAAAGTTTGTTGAGCCAACTCTAGTTCATCATGCTCAAAATGAAGAACCCCAATGTTGTTTAACAATTGAATGGGTAATTCTTCTTTGCTCTTCTTCAGAAGAGACTTTGGCATCTTAAGAGAATCTAAGGCTGCACTGGGTTCTGACGATATTAATAACTCACCCATCTTGATAAATGCATGGGTATCAGGTGGATCTATGCGAGTTTCCTTTCTTAAAATTTCCAATGCCTTCTCTACCAATCCTTGTTGAGCATATATATGGCCTACAAATTTTAAGCTCTCACAGTTCTCAGGGTGGACCTCCAAAACCATTTCAAAATTTGAGAGAGAACTCTTACGATCTCCCAGCTTCAAATGAACATATCCACAAAATCCTGTGGCCTCTGGGTTTCCTTGACAAGTGGTTTCATAATCACTTTTACTATGATAAGATCATGCAAGATTATAATATGAATGAGATTTCATGAGAGGGTGGTTAGTTGAAACAAGAGTTGTCTCAGTCAACTATTCCACAAGAAAATGTTGCCCTGGAGAGAAGAAAAAATTGTTTGCTAAATGCCATTGCAGAGTACGGGTATAATTTAGAGGCTCTACACATCTTTTCCATTCCTTCATGAACACTACCTTTTTCACTAACTGTGAGAATCCCACAAATAAAAAATGCACAAACTGACCACATAGATTTATGTAGAGGTAGAACATAATTTCCTAATGCCTCCATAAAAGTTTGTTGAGCCAACTCTAGTCATCATGCTCAAAATGAAGAACCCCAATGTTGTTTAAAAATTGAATGGGTACTTCTTCTCTACTCTTATTTAAAAGAGACTTTGGCATCTTAAGATAATCTAAGGTTGCACTGGGGTTTGATAATATTAATAACCCACCTATCTTGATAAATGCATGGGCATCATGTGGATCTATGCGAGTTTCCTTTCTTAAAATTTTGAAAGCCTTCTCTACCTGCCCTTGTTGAGCATATATATGGCCTACAAATTTTAAGATCTCATAGTTCTTAGGGTGGACCTCCAAAACCTTTTCAAAATGAGAACTCTTAAGATCTCCTAGCTTCAATTGAACCTATCCACAAAATCTTATGGCCTCTGGATTTCCTTGACAAGTGCTATCATAATTACCTTTACTATGATAATATCGTGCAAGATTATAATATGAATGATATTTCATGAGAGGGTGGTCAGTTGAAACAAGAGCTATCTCAGTCAACTGTTCCACAAGAAAATGATACCCTGTGAAGAAAAAATGGTTTGCTAAATGATTCAATGCCATTACACAATACAGGTATAATTGAAAGGCTCTACACATATTTTCCATTCCTTCATTAACACTACCCTTTTCACTAACTATGAGAATCCTACAATTAAAAAGTGCACAAAACTGACCACAAATATTTTTCCCCATTTCAAACAGCAAAAGTGCTAAACAAATACATTTAAAACCTACAAAAAAATGCAAATAAAATCACGTTGATTTTCATGCCATAAAAAAACCATGAGACCATAGCTTGTTGCTTAATATTATGATTTGATAGTTTTTTTCCAAGCATCTATAACTTTTTTTAAATCACCTATTTTAGGCTTTTAGACATAGTAGCAAGGCAGTGAACTATTTGACAAAATTCTTTGGTAGACATGTATAAAAAATGTGGTAGCATAGAAAAGGCAACGAACTTTGGAAAAAAATGCCTCAAAGAAATGTGGTCTCATGGTGATGGAATGCCATGACGAATGCCATGATAAGTGAATTGTTATGGATTGTCATGGAATTCCATCACCATGAGACCAAATTTCTTTGAGGCATTTTTTCAACCAGTTCATTTCCCTGTCTATGCTATTGCTTACTGTTATGCTTTGATATATTTTTTCCATCATCCTTAGCTTGTTCGAAAGCACTTGTTTTAGGATTTTAGCCATAGAAACAAGGTAGTGAATTGTTTGATAAAATGCTTTGGGAGACATGTATGAAAAATGTGGTAGCATAGACAAGGTAGTGAACTTTTTGAAAAAATTCCTCAAAGAAATGTGATCTCATGGAATGCCATGACAAGAAAATGCAATTGGAAGCTACTCCTAGTTATTAGTTATGCAATGTGAAGTAATTGCATAACTGCTTAAAGGTTGAATTTGTAAATACTATATTGTAATTGAAATTTTGTCATCTACCAACATCTAGTTATTAGTTATGCAATGTGAAGTAATGCTTTGAGTTTGAAAGATGTGCAATGTAATGTAATCAGAAATTTGAATATAAACTACAAAAATCTATTTTTTTATATTTCATTAGTTAAAATCTCTATTTTAGTTGCTCTCTATAACTCTATTGCTATGAAAATGCCTTTCAATTCAAAAAAATAGTTTTTGTCTCTTAGTCTGCAATTTTTTGTTGCTATGTATAGAATATTACAGATGGATCAACGTCAAGAGTTGAAATACCATGCATTTGATGAGAGAATAGCCAATGAGAATGACATGGAAAAATATTCATGTCCATGTAATGAATGTCTTGGTGAAAAGGTGAAAAAAAGAAGTCAAATTTATGATATGATAAGATATGGGCATAATGGTAATAAGCCCTTGGAATGTCAATTATTATGAAGATATGATAGAATGGCAGAGTTTGAGAGATGAAGAGGCATAAAACATAGATGAAGTGGTACCAAACATAGATGAAGTGGCACCAAACATAGATGAAGAGGCAACAATGTTGGACAAAGGGTTTGAAGTTGATAGAACGTTGAATGAGGGTCAAAACAATGATTGGGCCAAGTTGATGGAGGATGCTTCAAAGCCTTTGTATGCTAATTGCATGTTAAGTCATTTGACAACAATCCTTCAAATTATTAACTTGCAAGTGGTGTTTGGTTGGACAAATGAGAGTGTAGATAAGTTATTGGCATTATTAAGTTCATTGTTACCACCTGACTCCACATTTCCAACAAAATGAAGTCAATGTAGAAAGGAAATCACTAAGCTAGGCTTAAAATATGAAAAAATCCACATGTGTGAATGGTTGTGTATTATTTCACAAGAATCTTGCAAGTGAGAGTGAATGTTTGAAATGTCATGAAGCGAGGTATATAGAAGGGTTGAAAGTAATTGTGGTTCCTAGAAAGGTTCTTCACCACTTTCTAGTAATCCCATGATTACTCTGAATGTATAGGTGCAGAGACATTGCTGGACTTATGCAATGCCATGCCCAAAATAAGAGCACTGATGGAAAATAATGACATGTGCCTGATTCTAAGACGTGGATGGAATTTGATAAAAAATAGCCTAATTTATCTCAAGATCTTTGTAATATAAGGCAGGGTTTGGCTCTAGATGGGGTGAACCCATTCTCAAATAAAATTACTAAATGGTCAACTTGGCCAGTGCTTTTAATAAATTATAACTTGCCTCCATGGTTAGCAACAAAAACATTTTTCTTAATGCTATCATTGATTATACCAAGAAAGAAAAGTGTGACTTCAGATACAATTAATGCTTATCTAGAGCCTTTATATGATGAGCTAATGGAATTGGGGAATGGAATTGAAGCAATTCAATCTTTAAGGGATGATCATTCAATCAAATTCACTTTAAGAGCTTCCTTATTGTTTACGATTCATGATCTTTCTGCATATGGCACATTGTTTGGTCTTAGTGTTCATGGATACCATGGATGTCCTGCTTGCAACTTTAAGGATTTTGTGAGGCACTCAAGAATTTTGCGAAAGTGTATTTATTTTGGACATTGTGCTTACCTTAAAATGGATCATCCATATATTCAACAAAAAACATGGTTCAATGGTGAAGAAGAGAATCATGAAGCACCATTGCTAATAACAAGTGATTACATTGTTGAGAATGGATAAAAGAAAATGTCATTTATTGAAAATGATGGGATTATTGGTAGTAGGTATGATCGATGTAATGAAAGTGATGTAAAAAGGTTGTGCAAATTCTATAAGTTTTCATAATTTAGGGATATAACCATTAGGCATACTGTTTACTTTATGCATACTGAGAAAAATTCAGCCTATGTTATTATAAAAACTCTTTTTGGTGCTTTTGATCCTATTTCATCACTTGAAGACTTTCAACAACTAAAGATTCATCAAAATATTTGGGTTGAAAAATATGATGATGAAAAATATAGAAAACCTAGTGTTCCTTATGTTTGTACAAAGGAACAATGTGCATAATTCTTACAGTTGATGTCTTAGACTCGCTTTCCCACTAGATATGTTTAAGTAGTAGTATTAAAAGCCAAACTGGAATTAGTGGCTTAAGAGGCCTCAAGACCCATGAATATCATGTCATAATGGAGAATATTTTACATATTATGGTAAATATATTAAGTTTGGCAAAGGGGCTAAGATCAACAGTTATAAGGTTGGGCCAAATATTAAAGAGGACGAGTTTACATGTATAGATCCTTTGAACTTTGATAGTTTGAGGGAGGAGGTTGTTGAAGTCCTTTGTCTATTGGAACGATAATTTCCACCAAAAATATTTAACATTTCTATGCATCTTTTGATACATCTACAATATGAACTAAATAATTGTGGCCCGATAAGAACAAGATGGATGTATGCTATAGAATGATATATGGAGGTTTTGAAAAAAAATGTTCATACTAGGGCAAAACCGGAAGGCAACATGTCTCAAGGATATTCAATGATGAAGGGTTTTAAAAATGTCAATTGAGATGTATGGGATGATGAAGAAGAAGACACAATTGCAGGTGAAGTATTGGAAGGCAATGGATGCCACTTGAAGCTATCACATCAACAAAGAAGTGTGATACATGCCTATATTCTTCAAAACACATCTTCATTCGATAAGTGGTGCAGGTAAATTTGTTTTAACAAAATAATTTATTTACTCAATTGCATTTACACATTTATATTATCAATCTTACTATTTGTATGTTAATATTCTATGTAGAAAATATGAAGAAGGCAATCAAGCTTGGATGCAACATCAACCTCAAAGGCGCAAACGTCACGTTGATTTGATTGGAGGTGATTCTTTTCCAAAATTTGAAGAATGGATTGCTAATGCAGTCTGGGATGCAAAAGAATAAGGTCAAGATATAACAACGAAGGAAAGTGAGATTTCACAATCTCCACATTTATGGGCTACACATTTTAGTGGAATGCGGGCCTATGGTAGTCATTTAAGAGCGGAAGAGAAAGACAAAGGAAAGATAAATTGTGATTGTGTTGTTAGTGCTGAATTTCTTCATGAAACTGAGAAGAAATTTTATGTTGGATTCATCCAAAAAATTATTCTAGTGGACTATGGTGAAAATAGTCCTATATTATTAAAATGTAAGCGGATCTAACCATCTGCAATACAATTTGATGAGTATGGATTTGTACGTGTAAATAGAAGACAATTTTTATCAGAGATAGATGAGCCATATGTTTCCCCTCTTCAAATTAACCAATAATTTCTAGTTGATGATATAAGAAGCCTAAGATGGTCGTATTTCATTCAAACAGAGTCTCGTTCACAACAAAAAATCATGGAAGTTGTTGATATAATGCCTGATGGGCAATATGTTAGTTTACAAGAAACATTCAAAGAAGTGGATGAAGATGATGATGGAGTGTTTGAAGAAGACATTTTGATTACCAATGAAGATATTGGGAGAGAATGCATTGCATGTCACAGATGAAGATGAGGAAGAAAATCAGGTAGATGTAGACACAAATGATCAGGATTCTGATCTTGCTGGAAATGCAAATGATTATGATGATGTTTTTTCACCTTAAGAGGTTAGCTTGTCACCTAAACTTTGGTTATTTGTTTGGTGTAATTTATTATTGAATGTAATAAATTTTTGAGTATAGGTATGCTTACTCAATGTTGTTTTACTAATACATTTCTGAATGTAATCATCATTATTCTACTGGTACATTGTATACAAAACCTGAGATGTTCACTACTGATTTGAAGTGCATTTAAAGTTAGGTTCAATCATTTTTCTTATTTTTCTTACTTTGGTTGAAAATTTGAAATTAATTTTGTTTAGTTAGAATATAATTTCTTGTATGTCCTATATGTTTTCTAGATGCAAACATAGAATGAACATTTGTGATTTAATAATCCATATAGATATCTTAACATTAGGTGAACTAAGACTCCCCATTACAAACAAAGAAATGATCTCTTAGGTTTGAATAACAATGAAAACTAAAACTGAGAGACTACAAAATTAGAAAAAAATTCAATCTTTTCAATAAAATGATATCT
The DNA here is from genome assembly GCA_007115665.2 of Sequoiadendron giganteum. Taxonomy (NCBI): domain Eukaryota; kingdom Viridiplantae; phylum Streptophyta; class Pinopsida; order Cupressales; family Cupressaceae; genus Sequoiadendron; species Sequoiadendron giganteum. Next base: position 109,103,767 of record CM021101.1, read on the forward strand.
AAAATACTGCATTCATAATAAAATCCCATAGTTAGAGAAAATCAGATATAAAACTAAAACAACAAGATATGAAAACCCTAACAAGCACAATAGAGTACAAGAAAGCATGAAAATCAAAATAACAAGTGAATGAAAACCGATCTCCAAGCTAGATTTTATTTATCTCCATTGCTCTTCTCCACCTGCATGAGAATGCAAGATTTTGAAGGTTTGATTGTTGATATGTTGATTTCTCATTTTCATAGCATAACGATAAGATGAAGATACTAGAAGAAAAATAGATAGATAAATAAGAAGATTGAGAGAAATTTTGATAGAGTGAGGATGCTAGAAGAAGATTCTCCAAATGGCATGTGAAAGGCTTGATTTATAGGAGAAGGCTGATTTGATTCAATGGCCAAGATTAAAAGTCAAATTTGTGATATGTATGGCTAGGATTAAAAGTTTATTTTAGTGCCTATGACGCACATTAAGTGGGTTATGACATGAGGCTAAAATTAAGATGTGAGGAAATAAGTGGGATTCTTTTATTTATTTGGAGAGAAAATATGCCTATGACGCACAATGAATGGGGGTAAAAATAGGATGTGAGTGGGAATCTCATAATTTAAATTATTTATGCTTGTGAAGAGTTGTAGTCATGTGACACATGTTGCAATGTTACAATAAGTGAGGGATTAATTCAAATATTTAATTTGAATTATTTTGAGACATGTGAAGGGAGAATTAATTAAATAAATGAGATTAATTTAATTAATTGGGAAGGTGATTAAGTGCAATAAATGGGATAAATGGGATAATGTAATGACCTAGGATAAACTATTACAAAATGTCTTACAAGGTCATGTATCGACTAGGTAATATTATGACATGGACAATTTTAGGTGTCTACATTTTGCCCCTCTTTGAGATGATGTTCGAGATGGTGAGATTTATGTCGAGTAACATCATTTCAAAGAAGATAAGGTATGGATAGATGAAAAAAAAATGATGCCCCAACCACTTGAAGAAGTGAGGAGTAAGGTGAATGAAGGAAAGGGATGATAGAATAATATGATGATGCAAAAGATATGAAGAAATGGGATGATGATATAAGATATGACAATGACGATGATGCCCCCTTGAGAGGATAGGTGGGTTGGAAAAACACATATATGCTCTCAAAATTAATGATATGATAAAGGAGGGATACAATGAATGATACAAGATAAGAAGTAGATGAAAAAAAAATGACACGCTATGCTGCAATAAAGTGAGCAATCATATGTTTGATATAGCACTAGACGTTATGCACCAAGGTATAAGGACCAAGGTGACAATGTGTCTCGTGCCCCAGCATAATACAACCTTGTCTAGATACAAGATATGAATATTAGCTAGGAGTGATTCAAATTTGATGCAAATGAAAATTGAAATGATAACACACACAAGCAAGCATGCACAAATGATACAAAAACAAACAAGGTATTGCCCCTGTCAAGCTGTAAACCAATGATTAATTGATTGATTGATGATGATGATAGTGTTGTCATTGTGGGGAACGATATATCCCTAGATCAACACAAGGACGATTGATTGATTGATTGATTGATTGATGATGATGATAGTGTTGTCATTGTGGGGAACGATATATCCCTAGATCAACACACAAGGATGATTGATTGATTGATGATGATGATAGTGTTGTCATTGCGGGGAACGATATATCCCTAGATAAACACAAGGATGATTGACTGATTGATTGGGTTTACAACAAGATTAGGATCAAGACCAAAGAATGTGATTGGATAATTTGGCAAGATTGATTAGCTTCATTGGTATGGATTAAGGATTGACTTGCATTTGGATTATTGCTTAGAAAGATTGAAGATGCTTGATCTGAAGATTTGGATGATGATTGTTGAATTAAATTGAGGAATAATTTACTTGGAATGATTTTGATTGATTGGATTGATGAAGAAATGATTTGATTTGATGATAATGATTAGATTGATTAGAAGAATGGGGTTGATTAGAAGAAGTGATGTGATTGATTAGAAGAATGGATTTGATTAGAAGAAGTGATGTGATTAGATAATTTGATGAAAAAATTGATTTGAAGAAGTTGAATTGATGCGTTGAAGTGATTTGGTTTGATTTTATTGCTTGGATTTTTGAAATATTTTGATTTTTTAGATTTTTGAAATGTTTTGATTTTTTTGGATTTTTGGAATATTTGATTTTTTTTGGATTTTTGGCCTATGTGATTTTTTTGGATTTTTGAAATGTTTTGAGATGTCAATGGATGACAATTTGGGTAGCCTTTGTGCTAGATACCAATGACAAGGGAAAACCAAGTCTACATGCAAGGATATAGATGTGATTGATGGATGAAAGGGTGGGTGATAGGATAAGGGATAAAAGGCTCATGATATATGGATGGATAAAAAGTGATAGGTCATAGTGAATGAAATGGATGTATGCATCATAAGAGGGCAAGGATGTGATCTCCAAAGAGTATGTCGCATAGGAATAACATGCCCCATTCTAGGTACAATACTTAGGATTCTTCATGACAAAGCTTATGACACTAGGATAATGATAGGCTTGTTTGGAAGGATGAGGTATATCAAAAGATATCCAAAGCATGTTTCAACATTTTGCCCCATATTTTTATCAAGATCAAAAAGAGGAAGAGAGGATGAATGGACTCAATATGATAAGTATATGGGTATGATGGATAAAGATGGTAGGTAGGATGGAAATGATATGATAAGAAATGACATGATAGGATAGATAGTGCAGATGAGACAAAGTGCCCCCAAGTGTAAGTGACATAGAAGATAAACCTACACATGACGCCTGTTTGCCAGGTTTTCATCATGGTACTTATCCAGGGTGCCTTTTTACAGGTTTTCACCGTTGGATGAAGGGATTTCTCTTTACTCTTTTTTTTTTTTTGACTTTTTTTATTTTTGATAAGAGAAGGGGAATATGGATAGGAGGGACTCAAGTTTCTAGTTCCATGAAAGATGATAGTCCCAATAGAGATGGATGTCATCTCATGGACCATGTCAAATGTCATTATGCTCATAGATGTTGGTAAGGGATGACATGAAAGGGAGATGGAGTAGGTAGATGATGGATTATGATGTGGATTATGGAGGGATTGGTGGATTATGATGTGGATTATCTAGGGAAGAGGGATGGGAGGCTTAGCCAAAAGCATGGACCATAGGAATGTGATGGGGGAGATATGTAGGATAATGAGTGAAGGGTGAGGAGATGGAGGTATGCGGAATCATTGTGAAATGGAAGGGAACCATGACCAATGGTTGCACACATTGTGATAAACATTGAAGCTTTTGATGTGGAGGGGGTGTAGGAAGTAATGGAGATGGTTGCTTAGGAGATGGGTGATGAAGTGCTTTAGGTACCCACATAGATTTATTATTTTTATGACTTTTATTTTTCTTGTGGGATGGAATATGAGATTCTTGAATAGAGTGGGAATGTGAGGTGGAAGTGGATGGTTGGGATTTTTGAGATGTATATGCCTCATTTGACTTGTTTTCATTTTTCTTAGGACCCAAACCATTTTGTTTTTAGAATTTTCTTTTGAAAGTATGAGCTTATATTGCTTTTTGGATGGATTTTTCTTTGGTTCTTTGCTTTTGTGTTCTAGGGCATGGGGACCCTTCATATTTTTTGATTTATAAATAGAGGCATCAATTGTTTTCCTTTTGAATCCCATGGGTATGGTGGAATGAGTGGAAGCTTCATGTTTAGACAATGTGTGCATTGATTGGTCATGATTAGGATTTTTAGAGGATTTATGGATAGGTGGATAAGGGGATTGGATAATGGGGATATTAGGTGTTGGGAGTAGTGGAGGTAGATTAGATGGATGGATATTAGGAGTTGGAAGAAATGGTGGCAAAGTTGATGGTGGAAGGTGTACGGTCACATGCTTTTGACATTTGTAGGATGATGGATGAGGGATGGCAACATATGTTTTAGGCGTATGATAGGATTTATGATGGAAAGAGGACTTAGGATGGGTGGAGGAAGTACCAACATCTTTAGATTGGTGTCCTTGGGGTGTATAACCAAGGCCATAAGAGTGTGGAGGGACCTTGACATGGATTGGCTCCAAAATACCTTGTTCATGAAGGCCTAAACCTTTACCTTGGTAGTTCATGTTTTGGAGCATGCGATGGGCAATGGGACTAGGTGTGTTTTGGACACTAGACTTGAGTTTATTATTAGATGAAGAAGGTGAAGTGGATAAAGGTTTATGTTGTTCTAAGGAGGAACATTCATGAATAAAGATGGATAGACCAATAGGACATGTTGGTGGATTTGAAATGGGGTTTATAGTGGATGTGGAAGGATCATTAGGATCTTGATTATGTTCATTTAGATCCAAACTATTGGTTTATTCTTCTACATTTACTTGGGAGGCATGTGTCTCATCATGAAAAGTGGATAATGTGGGATCATGGATAGGACTAGGTAGGGGGTCTATAGGAGAAATGGAGGTTTCTTGCTCATGGGTAGGTGAAGTGATAGACTCTTGACTATGGAATGCATAGAGTTGTCTAAGGGGATCATCATAGTCTTCTTGATCATAGGTAGGATCTAGATCATAGAGGGAAGCTTCATCATGAATAGGACCAATTATTTTATGAGTTGGATCATTAGAAGGGCCTAGATCTTGATTAGAATGAGAGGTTAATGTTTCTTTATGCTTAGGATAATACTCTTGACATAGCTCTTGGATTTGAGTGGAAATGGAAGTGGAAGGCTCTAAAAGGCTCTTGGTATGCTCTTTATGATCAACAACATGAGGGCGTGATGGTATTTGACTTAGACATATAAGATCAATAGGTTGTGGACCACATGATGGAGTTGGAAGAATAGGAATGACATTCAAAGGTTCATCGATAAACTCTTTAATGGGTGCTTGACATGGGGATGGTCTATTTCGTGCTAGTAGTCTTTGGAGAAAACCGTTAAAGGATTCTTTGGTTGATGGATTAGAGCTTGAGAAGCTGGATGGTGGTGTTGGTGTAGGACTAGTGTGCTTTGAGATAGGCATTTTATTAGATGAAGATGGAGGACTAGTAAATGGAATGGTGTATGATTCCAAACTTAGGGTGGTATTTCCCTTGTCAATAGTATCATTAAGGTGATCTAAGATCTCAACAAAGTTTTCATCATCACTAAGATCTACAAGGTTCTCATCATCACTAGGAGCAAAGTTTGACCCACCTTGGAGGATATATGGTTTTGGATTATCTTCATGATTAGGTGAAGGGGCTTCTCGAAGTATGAACTTGGGCTTGTGACTAAGATCATTAAGGATTAAGACCATTTTAGCAAGTGCTTCCTTAGGATTAAGGTGCCGATGATGTGGAATGATTAGATTGGATGAATTGGATTGATTAGGATGAAATTGATTTGAATGTGATTAGAAAAAGAATGATATGTCTATGTGTTGGTGTTTATAGCTTGATATGAAAATTTGCAAATAAATGATTACACATGTACACACATGAATCACACACGCAAGACACATAAGCAAGTTTGAATTTGAAATTATGAATGTGATGATTAAGTATGTACTTGAAGAAGACACATCAACAAGTCCTAGAACTAGTCAATTGGATATGGTCAATTAGGTCTTAAGCGAGGATGCATGAGGTTGAATAGCGATAATTTGAAATAAAAATCCTGCCACACAGCCGGGAGAAAGGGGTAACCCACCCTTCACCTTCACTTCCCAAAGGTATAAAGTTCTTTGGGGCTTAACCAAGAGTGACAAGATTTTAACTCTCAAAGAAGTGTGTCTTTCGATTCACACCTTGATTGAGGTAGTCCCTAGGGGTGATGAAATCCCCTATCAGGCCTCCTATGAAGGGTATGACAAAAGCGAACCAAGTGAAATTTTTTTGATCACACACACACACTTGATTCACACTCGCAATTGTTAATTTCCCTTTAGAAAATTGAAATGTGTGTAAAAAAATTCAAACACTTGTTATTTTTAACCCAAATTCAAAATGTGTGATGGAAGACAATGGTTCTTTTTAAGCCCAATTTTAAAGTGTGATTGCAAACAAGATGTTTGTTTTAAAGCCCCAAATTGAAGTGTTTTGCAAACAAGATTGATTGATCAAATGAGAGATAAAGGTAATAGAATGAGTGTACCCGAACGTTTTCGCTTTCCAACCTGATGTATATGAGTGATATTGCTGCTACTAAAGCTCATTATGATCACCTACCAAATCAAAAAAATAATATTATAATGCAACCATAAATAAAAAATGTTCATCAGAAAATTGCAATTTCAGATACATGTTTTTAACATAAACGAATTAGATTTGATTATTTGAAGATGTTATTGATCTGAAAAATAAAAAACCAAAGAATAGATCTCTACTAATTTTCTGAGAGCTTTCCAAAAATGTAAAGAAATCAAACAAATTCTTTGTTTTGCATCAGAAAAGGCGGATTTGTGAAAAATGTATATAAACCAAAGATTGAATTATTTTGTATTATATGTGACTTCTAAATTTAATCTGTAAAACCAAGACCCCCAATAAAATTATACGAGCTTTCCAAAACTGTAAACATTTCTATAAAATTCATTGATTTGTGGCCAAAAAGTTTATTTTATGAAAAACCATAAAATAGTGATAACTCCTACAAAATTTCTGATAACCCCTCCATTTATTAAGTGTATCCCTTTGAGATGATTATTAAGCATCTGTGAAAATATTGTAGAGAAATACAGAACCATTTGAAAGATATGATGAAATTTGTAAAACCTCGGGTTTCATCCAAAAACTAGTAAATCTGCAATAAAAAAAAACAATAAAACATACAAAAAACAAGCTAGATCAAATGATTCACATTGGGTTCACCAATGTAGTTAGGGAAATTAGATATAAAACTAAAACAACAAGATATGAAAACCCTAACAAGCACAATAGAGTACACGCAAGCATGAAAATCAAAATAACAAGTGAATGCAAACCGATCTCCAAGCTAGATTTGATTTATCTCCATTGCTCTTCTCCACCTGCATGAGAATGCAAGATTTTGAAGGTTTGATTGTTGATATGTTGATTTCTCATTTTCGTAGCATAACGATAAGCTGAAGATAATGGAAGAAAAATAGATAGATAAATAAGAAGATTGAGAGAAATTTTGACAGAGTGAGGATGCTAGAAGAAGATTCTCCAAATGGCCCGTGAAAGGCTTGATTTATAGGAGAAGGCTGATTTGATTCAATGGCCAAGATTAAAAGTCGAATTTGTGATATGTATGGTTAGAATTAAAAGTTTATTTTAGTGCCTATGACGCACATTAAGTGGGTTATGACATGAGGCTAAAATTAAGATGTGAGGAAATAAGTGGGATTCTTTTATTTATTTGGAGAGAAAAGATTTCTATGATGCACAATGAAAGGGGGTAAAAATAGGATGAGTGGGAATCTCATAATTTAAATAATAAAATTATTTAAATTATTTATGCATGTGAAGAATTGTAGTCATGTGACACATGTTGCAATGTGACAATAAGTGAGGGATTAATTCAAATATTTAATTTGAATTATTTTGAGACATGTGAAGGGGGAATTAATTAAATAAATGAGATTTATTTAATTAATTGGGAAGGTGATTAAGTGGAATAAATGGGATAAATGGGATAATGTAATGACCTAGGATAAACTATTACAAAATGTCTTACAAGGTCATGTATCGACTAGGTAAGATTATGACATGGACAATTTTAGGTGTCTACAAATCCAATACCATACTACCAGAACATTAAGTAGAGGTATGCACAGGATGAAGAGACATATAGGTCAATGTATAAATTCTTACCGCAATACTATGACAACCAAATATGAATACTGTGGGGTGGTGGTGAGAACATGTTAACAACTAAAGTAAATTGTATCCTTGCAAGGGGTAAATAGTGACATTGTGGTATGGTGGTGAAAAATCACTCAACTGCTAGAATTAACCCATTGTCTCGCGAGAGTCCAAAGGGGTGTGTGCGGGGTGGTGGTACTGCTACTGCTACCCCATAGCGGTCTTGATATGACAAAGTGGTATGGTGGTGAACAGTCACTCAACCGCTAGAATTAAACCGCCATCCCGCGAGAGTCCAAAGGGGTGTGCATGGGGTGGTGGTACTCCTAGCACTAACCCATAGCAGTCTTTAAATGAATGAGTGGTACTGTGGCACAAGTTGTTACAATATTAAATGATTACACTATTCAATTTCCCAAGATCAACGACATGTATTCAAACTCAAAATATGGGTAGATTCTAAAATATTTTGCATGGATTCACATTAATAGTGAGGTGACTGAGCTCAACAACAAATAGTACTTGGGACTCAATGACATTTTGGAAATCATTCACAAAGCTCAGTGTATCAGAGGCAAGGGAGTTCAAGCAGGAAAAATATGGAGCTATTATTTCATTGGGTAAGTTAACATCAACCCTCTGTAGCAAGTGTATAAGAACTGAATTTGCTTATACAAGTAGACACTTAAAAAACCAAGCAGGAATAAATTCTTCATCATGCCACCCAAAAGAAGTCAACTTGTGAGTAAAAAGGAAGAGTCCATAGTTTCTAAATAAAAGAAGAGGTCCATGCAACAATCCATTTTAGATGTGTTACCTAATTTTGTAGACAAAGGATCCAAAAAGGTGTTTAAAGATACAACCCATGAATGTAGAGACCCAATTATCCCTATCTCAGGGTGGGATCTATTTTGGTACTTCTATGAAAAAAGGGTTGAGAAGATTCTAGTTTTGAATCCTTGGACCTTAGATTTGGCCAAATTGATAGTCCCAAATGTCTCTGTAGATGTTGAGTTTATTCAAGTATTGGCAAAATATTATCACCTAACTACCAGGACTATAAAAATGCCAGATGGTTCGCCATTAGTGGTGTTGACTAAAGAAGTAATTATAGAGTGTTTTATGTTAAACAAGCAAGCTATCACTAATATCGACTTGGACAAAAGTGAGGAGGATGATAGGAGATTGAGAAAAACCTACAAGAGTGATGAACTTCCTTTACACATGAAAAAGGGTGTAAACAATAGGAGGATACCTATCTCAGACTCCTAAAATGAGGCATTTTCCATAGAAGAATTCCAAGTATATTTCAAAAGAACTTATTTTTCTTTGTGCCAAGTGCTTGGAATAGATGCTCAAGAGAGGATGCAAACCTATCTCATGATGATTACAATGAGGATACAAAATCCTAAAGTCAAAATTGAGTATGACTTTACTACTAAATTTTAAAAAGGGCTACATGAGGGATTTTTTCAAGTAAGAGAGAACTTAGCTCCCATAACTTTTGGGAAATACTCTCTGCTATGTCATTTAATATTGTACCAAAATAGAAACAGATGGACTAAAAGAATGTGTTTGGGAATGACTGATGATGAAGGGAGTAGGTTACCTGTACAAAACTGGTGTTACCTTTGGGATAGTAGATGTAAAAATAGTGATTATGTAATATTTCATGATGATTTCATACTAAAGGTCATGAACGCTCTTGGTCATATTTCACCAAGATCACCTAATAAAATCATGCAAGTATTAAGACCTTTAGAATTGAAGCCAAAGCAAGGACACACTCACAATTTTGGTGATTGGTTCTTCTTAGCATAGAGAAAAATAATAAGGGTCTATGGGTGTCCTCAAGCCCCACATGTTTTACCTAAATTTGTTTCTATTTGAATTGAATATTTATAATTTAGGTGGAAAATGTTATTGATGGAGCAAGATGTTATGAAAAGACAAAAAAAAGGGGACATTCCTCCCTGACCTAACTCAATGTGAGGAGATATTCGTAGGTTCTGACACTCTTGAAGAACTACATAACTATTTGAAGATGCGGTATTCATTGAAGTCAGCTGGAGAAAGGGTCTTTGATCCCGAAGGGCATATTAATTTTATAAAGCAAACACTTCTCACTAAAGTCGGGATTATCCATGTAATGGATTATGAAGATGTAATAAGAAATTGCTTTACACCTATTGAAGTTTTTTAGAGGAAGAGGAAGTGGGAAATCATAAAGAGGCTTGAGGAGGAGAAGAAGAAAAGGGACACTAGATTCCAAGGATTCTATATTGAAGAAAAGGATCCTATCAAAAGGATGAACGTAATAACTGACAACTTTGCAAGATTATATGTTGAACCAAAGAAAAAAATTGAGGGTCAGTTTTTGAAACCCTCCAAGCTGCCCTTCAATCCAAGTGGTATTGTAATCACATAGACCCTACCAGACACTGCCAAAATACAATCAGAAGCATCCCCTAAGCAACCAAGTCCTAAAAGGTAGAAGACAAATGGACTGGCCCCCTTAGTGGCATATGAAATAAGTGAAGGAGTAGGGGATACCGAAGAGGTAGCCAGTGTAATTTTGAATTTTAAAGATGATGAAGTTGGTCAACCATCGTTGAAGCTTGCAACTGATGCTTACAAAATAGAAGAAAGAGTGGATGTACATGGGCATAATGATCAAGAAGTGCATGATGATGAAAGGGTGATTGTTGCCATTATATTTATTGAAGATGATGAATTTATTCAAACTCTCGAGTTTAAGGATTTTTGGTTTAAGATAAAAATGAAAGAATTTGAGGAGAGACTCCAAATTAATAAGATGGGCGCTGAAGAGTCACATCATGACCAGATTGTTTCTTAGACTCTTAAAGAACTTAGGATTAATGAAATTACTGTTAGCCCCCAAGAAGCAAGAAAATTGGTCTTAAAAAGCAATATACTAATTATTCTTGGGATGGAGTTAAAAAATATATTCTTTCTGGATCAAGTAAGAATCCAAGAAGATCCCATGTTGGTTTTTGAATTCAATTCAGATGAGGGAATGAGCGGAACATGTTACAATCCAAGAATTGAAACCCTAGCCTTTTGGACAAAGAAAAAAAGAATAGAAAAACCAAGATTACTTGATGTTATAAAAGAAATGAGAGGGACTGCCATGGTAAAGACACATCAAGACACATCAACATTAGAGGTAGCTACTATGACAATGCACTCAAAAATGTTTACAAGGGATGCGATTAAAGCTATGGAGCTTAGATTGGCAGAATATGAAAAAGCACAAATTGATCTGAATGATAAAGTGAATAGGTTATTCATAGAAAATGTGAAATTGAAACAACAGTTGAAAGGAGCATGTCCTTCCCAAAGCAAAAAATTAACAATATACCTACCCCCTACCATCTAGATTGATATAGGTGCAATCACTATTGAACAAGTTAATGTGCTAAAACAAGAAATTGAGAAGTTGAAAAAGAGTAATGAAGAAGCAAAGGAAAGAGCAAAGAGAGAAACCCTTAGGGTATTGGAACAAATCTTGGAGCATAGGGTTAAATTAATTATGGAAAATTTGTATGAATGTTATGTCTCCTTATCACAAGCAGTTGATTGGATAAATGTTGATATTTTGTCCTTGATGTCAAACTTGATAGTATGACACTTTGATCTTGACTCTTTGGTCTTATCATTTCATTGGTTTAGATATGGCATTTTGGTATTGACATTGTGATACTTGATTCAGGCTCAACTTACTCTTGGTCTATTCATGTTCAGGCATTCAATACTTTGATTATGGACAACTTTATGGATTTGGTTTAAACATTCAAATTTATGGCATCTTGTGGTACTGATCGGGTTGAGCTTCATGTGCAAATAAAGGTTATCCTTCTTATATAGGTATATGGCATGGTTACTCAGGTATATCATTTATGTCATTCATTATTAGTTGGTTTTCAATTCCATTGATACTTGTCAGGTTGGTTCACTGGTATCATTGGTTGATCTTGGCACATATCTCTCTATGATACTTTACATGCTTCATGGCATATTGGGTTGGAATTATTTCAATGCTCTCTATGGCACTCAAGTTTGATAGTTCATTTGAAATATTTGCTTTGGTATATGATATGGTTCATGGCTTATAATGATATCCATTGGCATCTATTTTCAAAAAGGCAATGTCATGGAAATTTTGTAATGTTGATTTGAGGCACTATTTTGGCTTACTTACATTTGACTTAAAATGGAGTCATACTTGTTTTAGGCCTTGTATGGTTAACATGGAAATGTAAATGTATTGAATCACAAATAGAAAGGTATCGATATTTATCACATAGTAAAACACTTTGAATAAAAGCATATATGAATCAGGCTCTAAAGGTTAAAAATCTCTTATGAAAAAGATAATTATTTTGGGTCCTATGGCTAACAACAGGTTTGTGGAAATCATTAAATTAAGTCACTTTAAAAGTGACAAGACTTCGACTCTTGGAAACTAATGTTTTAATCTTTAAGGTGATTTATTTTTTGTGAAAGTCTTACAATTATCATGGTGATAATTGTGTCGACATCATGGGGCTTTGACAAATAATTTTCTAAATATGTAAAATGATGGTTTTTGTCTTAAGTCCTTTCAAACTTCAAATATTATTATGACTTGTCAAAGTCATCACATGAAAAGGTGTTGAAATCCAAGTGAAAGGAAATTAGGGCAAGCATTGTTTTTGGTTTTCATTTTGCTAAGGGTGGAAACCCTAGCCTCTGCCGCTGCCATGGAGAATGAGAGTCAACTGTTTCTCTGTCATTTTTGTATTGTTGTTTTCAGTTTCACAAACATCTCTGCCTTCTGTGAAAGTTTTGGCAGAGTTGGTATGGAGAGGGCACGAGCTTGGAAGGAAGATTATAGGTCGAGCTTGAATCTGGGAGAAGAATCAACGACATCTCTCAGCTGGGTTGGTAACATTCGGTATAGAATCTCATGGTTTTTGGTTTGATATCTTCAGGTTCATTAATTCATGTATTATTCTCTTGTGATTTGAAATTTTTTTCAGATTCAAAAGGGAACAACAATTACTATCTCTTTCTTAAAATCAAATGATGCATTCATTTCGGTTACTTTACTTTTCTCATAATGGGCAGTCTGAAAAAGTTAGTTATCTACTAGTTATTATTTTTATCATGGTGATATAGGTTCAGTTACAAGTTCGTGTAGAAACATTCTTCAGTATTTTCAATATTAAGAAATATTACCTGAATCATATTATTGTTTCTCTTCCTCCACCTGTTAATAATCTTATTGGAGATTCAATTGAACAGTTAATGTAAATCTGAAAAAAAGAAACACAAGTTGTCTTAAGATGTGATTATGTCTAGAATTCTGAAGGTTCAATTGAGAACCTTGAGGATTGTAGGGATATTCAGTAGAGAGGCTCTTGTGAGAAAAAGAGAAACAAAGAGACCCTCTGTATTGTTGTAATTGTGTAAACTGAAAAGGGGTTGGTGCTCCTTGAAATTGGTGTTTCAAATTAAGAGGTTGGTGCTCCTTGAGATTGGTGTCTCTAAATAATGGGTTGGTGCTCCTTGAGATTGGTGTCCCTAAATGAGGGGTTGGTGCTCAAAAATTAGCCTATAAGGCATTGTAAGTAGTGGTTTTTGAAATGAAGCCAATAAGGCAGTTTAGGAGTGGTTTTTCTACCCCAGGAGGGTTTTCCACTCGACAAATTCTTTGTCTTATGGTCTCAATTGCTTTGATGTGATAATGCTTCATGACAATGATGTTTTTGTGAGTAGTTGTTCTTATTAGTTTGAGCTTGGTTGAATGTTTTTCCCTTCATCGCTGCAAATGTTCATATCAAAATGTTTTACATAAGTGTTCTATCATTGTTAAAGATTTAGATTCAAAAGAAAGCTTAAATGTATTCATTTGTTTCAAAGCTCAAGAATTGTTTTGTTGAACTAAAGCCATTTGTTGTTTCATGCTTATCTTATGTCATTTCATTGCATAGTTGGGTCTATATCTCATAAGTCTGCATTGAAATCTGGTAATCCTAAAGCGTTTAAACAATGTCAGTCATCTCTTTTACAATTGCAAGATAAATCTCAAAAGGATTATTAGGATAAGTTATCAAAATGAACAATGCTAATTCTGTCATAAATGTTCTCAATGCAATCTGTCAGCCTTGTTGTCAATAGAAAGGATATCAAAATTAAAAGTCTTATTTTTAATGTTTAAAAAGATTTAGATAGTGATTCATCCCCCCTCTTAGTGTCTGTCCATACTCCAACAATAAAGGCTCATGTACCTATATTGGACCCCTTAATCAAGAAATGGCAACCTATACATCACACCTTAATGAATTTGTGCAAAATTTTACAAAGGAGTGTTGAGGCCCTCACAACTTTAAAGTCTACTGAGAAAATGGTTCGAATGGTCATAGATGAATGACGATACATGTCTACATAAGACCAAATGATCAAGGCAAGAATAGATTCATTTCACATGCTAAAGTAGTGGTTCATGCCTAAGATACTAAGGGATGGTGATCAACTGAAAGGCTCCAAGGATTGGACATATGAGTTTAGAAAAATTTGTCCCAAGTGCCTCACTAATATATAGAAGGATGGTGACATAAATATTCACCTCCTCAATTTAACCTTGGATGGAATAATTGCACTAGATGTTGGGTACTCAAAATTCGTCATGAATACCAAAGGGTTATTAGATAGCAGATTGAAGAGTCACTTGGCCAACAAAAAAATAATCTAGGAGTACAAATGGCCTCATGATTACATGGTGTATTAATGGGAGTAGACATATCTAGCTTCGTCAAAAGAATAGGCCTTGCAGTGAAGTACCAAGCCTTACAGATACTATCATGGAGAGAGGACCTTGCTAGATTTGAATGATCACGGGTACCTTACAATGAGTAACGAACTTTCGTATCTTGCGAGTGTTGTGGACTTCAACATCTAATAAATTCTCTTCACTTCACATCTTTAATTGCTTTTAAAGTTTTATGCAATCCTATGTAAACAACAATAATTAAGAATTTTTGATTTATGTTAAAAGTGGGTAATTGACAAGACACTTTTTGACATGTCAGTTAGGACAAAAAATTTAAACGTATTGTAGAATATTTTTGAAGATCAATAGAATGAAGCTATAATTGGTGGCCGAATTTTGGTTCCAATTATTTGTTGAAGTGAATTAATGAATGCTATCTTGTTGTCTCTAGTTTGATCTTTTCTTGTTATGTAAATCAATATATCAAGGGTATATCTAGTTTATCAAAACACATTTGTTTTCAAACAATTCTTTTTGTACTATATTTTTGTGTCAAATCTTTGGTAATTATGGTTAGTTTCATCACATTCAAATTATGAATTTTGGGAAAATATATACAATAAATAGATTGATGGTTGTTTGGATAGTGAAATTAGCTCTCTTAGAAATTAACTGAAATATCTTGTCTTGAAATATCTAGAAGGATTATTTCAATTAAAGAGGATTTTATGGTTATTTTTCTAAAAATGATTTTACAGTGCAACTAGCTTGCTATTTTCATTAAGATACAAGTCATGATCAAAGTCAAGCACATACCAAGAAGATGGTACTCTACTTCAAACCCTCAACCTCACTTAGTTTAGTCTACTTACATGGGGATATTAAGGAAGTTGCTAATATATATCATTTATTGTTTGTGAAGGAGAATCCTGTAATACCCCTCCGTTTTGCTTCTTGTTCAGATTGTTTTATGCTTTGTTTGGTTGCAGATAATTTGATACTGGACATATTTTGTTATGATGTTTTGATCACTACTATTGAGCGACAACTATTATTGTGTGATGTGTTTATCTGATTACTGTTTTACATGCTTTAATGGTTTGATGATTTTAGTAGTGTTAACATGAGATATTAATACGAGATTATTGATTATGATGTTAATGTGAGTCTTTGATGAGTGTATTGGTGAAGAGGATGGGTTCGCATCAATCGCTTGCGAGCGCCCTGCGAATTCTGTTATGATGTTTTGATCGCTACTATTGAGCGATAACTATTATTGTGTGATGTGTTTATCTGATTAATGTTTTACATGCTTTAATGGTTTGATGATGTTAGTAGTGTTAACATGAGATATTAATACGAGATTATTGATTATGATGTTAATGTGAGTCTTTGATGAGTGTATTGGTGAAGAGGACGGGTTCACATCACTTGCTTGCGAGCACCCTGCGAATTTGTGATTTCTTTTTCATGGCGTGTATTATATGCTGGATATATTGTATGATGTTGTTTATTTGGTTTTCAGGTTGCAGGTACATGACATCGACTCCACCTAGTTCCACAGGTTTGAGCATGTCGATCCAATGATTAAGTTGAATGGGAGATAGTAGCTAGGTAACATGTGTCAAGTTTACGCCCTAGCTTTAGTGTGTCGTTAGTTTCGTTTGTTGAGTCATAGTTTACCTTATTTTAATGTTATTTGATTTTGAATGTGCATGATTATTTAATCAATTTTTAGAATGATTGCATTGGTTAAAAGTGGTGATTATTTTATATTAAATTAAAATTATGCTTGCAAGTTATATCTAAAGTTATTAATTAAATTAAATTAAATTTAATCTCAAAAGAGTTGAATTTAGTTATTAAATAATTAAAATTAATTAATTAAGTTGTATTTGGATTAAATTAAATAAAAGCTAAAATTGAAAGATATTTGAAATTGCATTTTAAATTTAAAGTTAGTTTTCAAAAATTGGAATTAAGTGGATATTTTAATTTTCAATATTGCATGCAAAATTAGATTTGGTTGTTTAAGATATTTTTGATTTAGGAATCAAGTGCATGTTTAATTAAGGAAAAGAGTTGATTGAAAATTCATTCATTCAAGAGGAAGATTTTGGAAAGGAAAAAAAATTCTTGAAGGCAGAGAATAATTTTTGGGGAAAATTGCACATAGAAGGGTTTGAAGAAATTTTTGATTGTAGAATTGATTGGAGGAAAGCCTATTTACATTGGTTGAGCTTTTGGATTGGATTCAACACACGGTTGAAGAAAATTCAGGAGATCTTTGGAGGACGCTTGCATCATAAAATCATCTTTTCTTGTAGCTTCAAGATCCAGGTTTTGTTCTGTGTTTTTTTGGTTCTTGTTTGTTTAAAACAAATTTATTGTTTAAAGAATCTGTTGTTGAATTCATTGGGAATTTGGATTTGTTAATGGAAATTAGATTTAAATTAATCTGAACTTTGGGGAAGATTGTATAAATATACTGTAGGATTTAATTTTGTAATTGGGGAAATTGTAGAATTATTGTTAAATTTAAATCTTAGATAGTGCATCAAATGTAGATTGTTGAAGAAATTTTAATTCCTTTAGAAAAAAATTAGATTTGGTTTTGAAAACAAATCCCCTGTAGAAAACTTTCAATGGAAAAATCAAGATCCGTTTTAATTTTCCTACTTTTCTATTGTTTGAAAATTAAAGGAATCATTTTAAAATAATTCAATTTTAAATCTGTTTGAATTTAGGAAAGTTTTTGGAAAATTTTATTCATTTTCTTGTAACTGGTTATTTTTATTTATTCTGCCAATTTTACCAATCATAAATTATGTGTAAATATATATATTTATTATTATATGTATTATATTTTTGGTAAATATGCATACATATAATATATAAATATACATGTAAGTTTTGTTATGTAGATTATTTATTTTATTTTATTTTTGGGAAAAGGTGGCCATCGGCGAATTTTTTTGTTATATTTTGGATATTCTGTGCGAATTTATTACACAGGCCATCAATGGCAAAATTTTAGTTTTTGTGTCCTTCAAAAAAAAAAAAAAGTTGTTTTAGTGGACGGTGGTCATGACCCCACCGCCCACACTTCCCCATGGGAAGGATGCACTGCCCATGAGGCAGTGCGCCCACCGCTTGGGGGGACGCACTGTCCCATGGGGAGTGCGGCCTCCCCAAGTCAATGCCAGTTGCTGTACTAAGTACAGTCGACAAAAACTGACAGGGGGCCGACCGGTACAAGGTATCGCCGACGCATTGTCATAAATTTTACTTTTTTTACTGTATTTTGTAAAGGCACACAATGTCCTTTCCTGCGCGCGCTCGTCCGGAAATCGATGGATTACGGGGTTCACTCTGTTCAAAGTTCTTTTTGTTAATTTTTATTTACTTTAGGATTTCAAACATGATTCGGTATTAATATAAATATATATATATATATATAGTTTTTGTTTGTAGTTTATTAGGTTTATATTTAATTATTATATATATATTTAATGAATATATATATTAATATATTAAATACTGATGTAGAAGATTTTCACAATAGTATTTTAATTTAATTTGTAATATGATATGTTGATTGAGGAATAAGAGGAAATTAAATGAAATAGTGAAATTTAAATGAATTGTAGAAATTAGATGTGTTAGTTGTGTAACTGAAAGAGGCTTTCTTTCATGTATGTAATATGATTTAAATGAAATTGAATATCTTATTTGTTAAATTAGAATTTATCCTTTCTTTGTAAAAGTAAGGGTAATTGTTTTAGTTTATTATTTCCCTGATTGAGGTAATTGGCTTTTTACTGAAAATTATTAGTTAGGGAAATGGATTCAATATATCCAAATATAGCATGTTTCCTTGTCATTGCTTGTTGTTTTTATTTTTCCTTATGTTCATGATTGGGGAAAAAGGGTTATTTGTGTTTTTTTAATTGTAAGTCTTCCAGAGGTTATGGGTTGATTCTTTGTTAAGTCAATCATTCGTTTACCCTTGGGTAGTGCTTTATGTGTTTGTTTCCTCCAAGTATTGGAGTGGGTTTCCTTAATTGTTGCCTCCTAGAATAGGAGAGTTTGTGTTGGTTAAGTTTTGTAAGCACTTGAGTTACCCTTGGAGTCTAGTTTTGTGTAGCATGTTATCCATTAGAAGAGTGGCTTTTGTTAGGGGCTAGAGCCCAAATAGGTAAATCGGGTAACCTTCAGAAGTGATTTAAACAAGTGAAAATTAAAGTAAACGTACTTAGTTGTTTAGGATGCACTTCACATTAATCAAGATAATTTAACCTCACTCATAGACACAAGGGCTTGTTTAGACTTGGGGTGGGTGAGAAGGCCTGGAAGGGCAAGGTCAACTATCTTGTCCATACGAGAGGTAGTTGATTCCGCATGAGTGAGTACGAGGGCCGGGATTCGGTTGAGGTCACCAGGATATCCGAAGCCTATGAAGAATGCCTAGAGGAGATCTTATCACAAACCGTGCAATGACACTCTGTCTAGGATAACATTGAGATGTGTGTTTTGTGTATGAATTCTTTATCATACTTGATTAATATTATGTCTGGAAGCAATGTGACCATGTTAATGTTAGACTTATATTGTGCATGTGTTTGGTTGAGTCAGTATGTGTTAGTATTGTACACATCTAAAAATGGTCACGGTCGATCGAACCTGTTAATTAATTAAATATGAATTATTTAATTAATGTTTCTTAAGTTTTCTACATATAAATAAATTTAATTATTTATTTATATTGTTCATTTTTCTAATTCGTCTAATTTAATTAAATAAATTTATTTATTTAATTAATGCTACCTTCTTCTTAATTAATTAAATAGATTTTACAATCTATTTACATTAATTATCAAAGTTTAAATTCTAAATTTAAACGATATTCTTCCCTCCACATTTAATTAAATATTTTCAATATTTAATTAAATCATTTTCCAAATTCCCACTTCTCTCACAAAATTAAATATTCTTAATATTTAATTAAAAGGCTTTTCCTTTTCTCACATAATTAAATATTTGTAATATTTAATTAAAACCTTTTCATATTTCTTTCACACATAATTAAATATTTATTTATTTAATTATGAGAGACACCTTTCAAATTGTCTCTTCATTTTCTATCTCTCAAAATTCCACCTCTTTTTCGAATTCTCGATCTCTCACCGTTCATTCCAACAGGTTTGAACTCGACCATCGATCTTGGCCAATCGAATTCCTACCTTCAAAAATCTATAAATATAGCTCTTTCATGAGCTAAAAGGAACCTCGAATCTCATACTTTCATGCGTAGTTATTATAGTCGCAATCTTAGCAATTCATAGCATTTTTAATTCAATAGTTCAATCTTGTAGATGCATATGCATTCATAATAATCTCATTCTCTCAAGTGCCATTCCATAAGCTGTGTTTGCACAACTGAGAACAAACATATTGAAGCGAATCCTTGGAGATAGAGGACAATGGAACGAATTTGAAGAAGCTTCTGTCAAGAGTTTGCATTTGTTTTATTTCTTTAGTTTTCTTCAATCTAATGTTTCATTGGTGTATTAGATTAGATTCAATTTAATTGACACATTCTAATGTACACATTTTTGGCACCCATCGTGGGGCCAAGCCCCGCATTTAACTTCTATTTTTGCAAATTTTTTTGGCAGGTGATAGACAAAAATCGCAGTTTAGTGCATACGAGTCTCGGTTTAGCGCATACGAAGACTGTTTCAGCGCATACGATGACTGTTCTGGCGCATACATGACCTGTTCCAACGCATACGTGACCTCTTTCAGCGCATAGACACCCTGTTTCGGCGCATCCCTGAGAACCCTTTCGACGCATTTATAACCTATTTCAGCGCACCCGGTTACTGTTTCGGCGCATTTACCAGATCTTTTAGCGCATACATAACCTATTCCAGTGCATACGTAATCTATTTTGATGCATACATCTTTTGTTTTGACGCATTCGTTTGTAAAAATTTAAATTCTAATTCCGACTCAATCTGCAAACAAAATTTTTCTGATGCTATTTTTAACCGAATGAACCAATCCTAGGGTAGACACTTAATTTTGAATTAACCAATCCTAGGATAGTCACCAAACATATTTTCTTTTGGTTAAAATAAACCCCATGTTTTTAGTGAAGCAACATCTTTAATTAGAATAGAAAATTTTTCAATTTGGGATTTAAAATTGAACCATTATTTGCATGCTGTGATTGTGGATAATAGGTCTATGCTCTCCCCTTAATTGGGTGATCAAAATACGAGACTTACCTTTTGTTTTATGCAATTTAATGCTTTATTACATCCTTTAGAAGGCCTGCCATAGTGGGAAAAAGTACTCACCCTACGGGAATGACCTAAGTGGGAACACCTAAAGCCAAGGTTTCCAACCCACTATAATCAAAAGCAAGTTGTTGATGAAAATCCAACTTGACAGTAGTTGACAGGATAACCACCCCCAAGGCCTTTGTTCTAAAGGTTGGGAGGTCTCTCGAGGGAGTATATCCATTGTCACACTGAACGGAAAGACTTACTAAGAACCTAGTGTAGTAGCCAGCTGAGTTAGTATCCAAACATCATTTTAATCACGGTGCAAGGGGAGGGAAGAATATGCACCCAAGAATCTCACCATATAGTCGACACAGATTGTTTGCTCAAGGGATTCGGTATCCACTTCCGTCACTTTGAGTATGCACTTGGAAAAGACAAAAACACGGGCGCCCTCTAGGGGGTGACAAGGCTATGTGAGTCGACGTGATTTTAAGATGTGGGCTATGATTACTTTGATGACCTATTTGAAAATTAAGAGTGAGTCTGACTGAAGTGCTTATATTGTTCAAAAACCTGTGGAAATATCAAGAACATACACTCTTTGTTTAGATTTTAGGATTAACAAAACAATTGTCTGCTTCTATGCTGTGTTTTTCACATTTAAACCAGATTAAGATCATCCAAAACAAGAAAATTTTATCAAACTGTCAAAACATGTCGGTCTCAGAGCTGTTTTAGCACATTCGATCTTTGTTTTAGCGCATCCGGTCTCTGTTTTAGCGCATTTGGTCTCTGTTTTAGCGCATATATGCTTTATTTTAACGCATTTGTGCTCTGTTTCAATGCATCTGTTCTCTATTTCAACGCATCTGTGCTCTATTTTAGCGCATCTGTGCACTGTTTCGGTGCATCTATGCTCTGTTTTAGCGCATTCAGTCTCTGTTTTGGCGCATCTGTTTTCCAAAGCTTAGGTGTGATTTTTTGGATTTTCAGAAATCAAAGCGTAGTCATCCTTCTTATTTTCACCAACTTGTAATCACATATACTTCTCGTCCAAATCAAATTCTGCAATAGAGAACTCAAACACATTTAGGCATCCATTGAAATTCATCTTTCTACAAAGCTAAGATCAAACTTCACAAAGTGCAAAATCACCTTTATTTTTCAATCTTTGGTTTAATTCCCACAAATAGGATTTTCATCCTTTCAATTAGGGAATCACGAACTAAAGATTAAAAATCTTTTAAAGTCATAGAATCTTCATTCTACCCTGACTTTCATCACCATTGCACTATTTCATTCCTTTGATCAAAGTTAGTAGGATTTGAGTAAAGCTTATGCCTATTACCATGAGATCTCAAAAGCACAAAGAAAAAGAGGAAAGTATAGTAAGCAAAATGGGCGATAATAATGAGAGGGAGGAAAACCTTTTTAACATTCCAAATATTGAAGAAGTAATGGAAGAAAAGCTTCAAGAAGCAGAACAAGATCCTCAATTCCATACTCTTATGGAAAAGATTTTGGAAAGAAACAAGGAAAGGTACTTCCTTTCTTTAGCTATTCAAGGAGCCAAATTACCTGCCGATTTTGACACAGAATGGATTAAAGAGAATCCTGAAACTCCTCTTAACGATTTTGGTGCCCTTACTCAACAAATCAAAGAACTACAAGGGAAAATAAAAGAAATGCAAGGGGGAACACCAAAGAAGTATGTTTTGGAAGAAATATGTCCCTATCCATTTGATAGAAATCTTTGAATGATACCTTTTCCAAAACATTGTGAAATCCCTAGGTTTGATAGCTATAATGAGAAAACTGACCCCATTGAGTATGTAAGGGATTTACAAAATATGAGTTTAGAATTCACTCATGAAGACACCTACTTAATGCGATTGCTTCCACGAAGCCTGGGTGGACAATCCATGGAGTGGCTTTCAAAGATCACTCCCCCCATCAAAACCTTTGAAGAGTTGATAAATAAATTCATATCGCAATACTCTTACAACATCCAACATCAGATAACCATGCTTGATCTTTGTAAGATAAAACAAAAAGTAGGGGAATCTTTCACTACATTTTTGCAAAGATGGAGAAGAACGTTCGCTAGATATTCTCGTCCTGTTCTTGAAAAGGAAAAGATGGAGATCTTCATCGATAGTCTTAATCAAGAAATGAGTTACATACTAAATCTTCATTGTCCTCCATCATTTGAAAAATTGATTGAAAACACAATCACTATTGAAGGTGCTTTAATCAAGCGTGGAGTTCTAAAAGTTGATAAAGAAGGTTCAAATTCGTACAACAACAACAACAACCATAGTAACAACAATGAAAAGTCATGATTTTGGACTCAAAATAAAAATGTTGGAAATGATGGGGTAGCAGGTGCTAACAATGTGAATTCGAAACTCATCATTCTTAATGTGTTAGGTGCTCAATGTAACAATAATGCTAGACATTCTAGCACCCAAGGCAATGTTTCTAATCAAGGAAACACAACTAATACTCGTGGAAGTAATTTTGGCAATAATCAAAATTCAAGTGCGCCCAGACCATCATATTTTTCAAATCGACGGAGTTTCACTCCCTTGGGCCAATCTTTGGAATCCATTCTCAAAGAATTATTGAATCAAAACGCTATTACATTGCCACCACAAAGAGATTATGAGCCTCGAGTTAAACCACCATCGTGGAATGACTCACACTTTTGTGATTATCATAGATGCAAAGGTCATAAGACAAACAGTTGCCAAGGGTTAAAGAATATCGTTCAAGATTTGATTGATAATCGTACCATCACAGTTGAGGGACACAATGTCACTAATGATCATCAAGCATTCAAAAACCCACTCCCTAATTATCACAAAGGGAAATCCTCGAAGGATAAGGGCAAGAATGTTAATAACATCCAAGACATTATTATCAATCATATCTATACCGATGACCCTCAAATCAATGCTATCCGAATCAAAGGTAAGCCAGAATATCGAGAGATCAATGTTACTACAAGGGGACAAGCCAAGATCATTGTCAAAGGTGGCTCATCTAAAGTAGAAATTCCCCCTCCAAGTCAATACAATTTGGTCGAGCAATTACGAAAAACGTCAGCCCAAATTTCTATCTTGGAGCTTTTAAAGTTATCCACTGCACATAAGGACATTCTGGAAAAGGCTCTTGTCGATACAACTGTATCTCCTGATCTAGATACCGATAAATTTCAAGCCATGGTAGGACACTTGTCCTCTAACACATGTTTATCTTTTTCTGAAAGAGATGATTCATCAATAACCCATCCGCATAATTCATCACTATATTTAGAAGTCATGGTTCACAAAGCCCACATTAGACGTGTCCTTATAGATGGGGGAACTGGATTAAATATTTGTACTTTAAAATTGGTCCTAGCTTTGGGATATTCAGCAAACTCTATAGACCCATGGAGGAAAATTACAATCAAGGCCTATGATGATGAGGAAAGAACTTCAAAAGGTCTTATCATGTTACCAATCAGAGTGGGACCTATTGTGAAGAATACCTTTTGTTAGGTTCTCGATCAAGATTTAACCTATAACATATTATTGGGTCGTCCTTGGATCCATGATATGCAAGCCGTTCCATCTACTTATCACCAATGTTTGAAGTTTCCATATGATGGACAGGAAATAACCATACCTGCTGATCACAATAGTAGTCAAACTTGTTCTAACCTAAGAGTGACTCGGGACACATTTGTCCCACATAATAGAGAGGCTTTGGCCATCTCTACCTCCGAAAACAAAGAACAAGTACAAGAAATGATAAACAATTTTGGTAGCAAGTTAAAATTGAATGTTAATGGGGTAGGAGAATATTCTTTATCTCTCTCTAATCTACCCTTATCACCAAGATCCCATGGTCAGCCGTCAACATCTACACCGCAAGCTGCAACAGTTTTAGCCTCAACTTCAACCCCCATCACCAAGTTTAATGGGATGTTTATCAAAGAAACTGAAGGGGAAGATAGAGCTATTCTCGATTGGCTCTATAAAGATGAAGAAGAATCTGTACATCATATCAAGTTACCCACACAACAATATGGAAAGGGTTATGCTATCATGCAACAAATGGGTTATGAAGGAAATGGCCCTTTAGGTAAAAGAAAAGAAGGTATTGTTGAACCTGTCCAACTAAAAACAATGCACCCAAAAGATAAGACGGGGATAGGATATGGTGAGGATACTAAGGAAAAAGTAACACAGAGGCCATCTAATGAAGAAATAGCTGAGTCAATTCTGCGAATTCAAGAAAACAATTCTGACACTGACTCCAATGAATATGAATGGGACACCATCTTTGATGATAAATTCTAGAGGGACAAAAAGGTGGATGTCATACACAAATTCTCATCTACATTCTTACAAGGAGAAAGCTCAAGACCTCCGTTTGAATGTGTCGTACAAAGTGATCATGACTCTAGTGAGACCAATTCGATTCGAAGCGAGATAGAACATTTTGAGGAGGATACCATCTTAGACTTCTCCCATGATAATGTTGACAATAACGTCATGACCTTAATGACCAATGACTTTACTTATCCTAATCATCCATTACCTTTGGTTCATCCTGAACTCATTGATTGGGAACAAATCGCACCCATTGATGTTCCAACTTTTCCAAATGATGAAACCATAATAAACTTTCTTTGCTCATCACATCCTGAAACAAGTTCCACCGGGGAATCACCAGATTAGAGTTTTCGACAGGAAAGTGCCAAGTTTCTCAGCTATGAAATAAATAACATAAAAGAAAGACCTAATGGTGAAAACTTAACAAAGGCAGTATTAGGTCAAGAAAAAAGAAAAATGAAAGAAAAATCTAATAGTGAAAACCTAACAAAGGCAGTATTAGATCAAGAAAAGAGAAAAATAAAAAGCGTCTCTGATGGTGAAAACCTTTCAAAGGCGCCAGAGGATGGGAAACTTGACACTCTTCCGGAGTACTATCAAGAAAGATCTTCCATTTTGATTGAACCGACAGAGACACTCAATATAGGTACCACAGAAAAGCCTAAAGTGTTGCAATTGGCTGCATCTCTTACAGATGAAGAGGTACCTAAATTCACATAATTTCTCAAAGATAATCAAATCAGTTTTGCATGGTCTTATGTAGATATGCCTGGATTGGATCCGGATCTCATCATGCGTCATCTATCTATTACACCGGGGGCAAGGCCTATAAAATAGAAACTCAGAAAAATGCATCCACACGTCGCATTGTTGGTTAAAGAGGAACTGAAGAAACTTTTAGACGTTGGATTCATTCGATCCATAGATTATGCAGAATGGATTTCCAATATTGTGCTTGTTTCAAAGCCAGATGAAACTATCAAAATTTGCTTGGATTTCAGGGATTTGAACTAAGCATGTCCTAAAGATGACTTTCCTTTACCAAACATTGATATGATTGTGGATTTAACTACTGGACATGCAATGTACTCATTAATGGATGGATTCTTAGGATACAACCAAATAAAGATTGCACCAGAAGATTAGGATAAAATGACATTCACATGTCCTTGGGGTACATATTGTTGGAACGTAATGCCATTTGGATTGAAAAATGTGGGGGCTACCTACCAATGAGCAATGACAACAATTTTTCACGACATGATGCATACATTTATGGAGGATTATGTTGATCATCTTCTTGCCAAGTCTAACACTAGAGATGGACACATCGATATTTTGTCTAAAATTTTCAAAAGAATGGAACAATTCAAAGTACGACTTAATCCTAAGAAATGCATCTTTGGACTAAAATACGGAAAGTTATTAGGATACATTGTGTCAGAAAAGGGAATTGAAGTGGATCTAGCTAAAGTACAAGCAATCCTTGATATGCCACCACCAAGGAACATCAATCAATTACGCTCTTTACAAGGACGATTACAATCCATTCAAAGATTCATTGCTCAACTGGCAGATAAGAGTTTACCATTTACACATCACTTGCACAAGAACGTTCCATTCAAATGGGAGAACAAATGTGAAGCAACCTTTAATCAAATAAAGCAATATCTCATGAATCCTCCAGTATTGAATCCACCAATACAAGGTGCGCCTCTCATATTATATATTGCTGCCATAGAAGTATCTTTAGGAACATTATTGGCATAGGAAGATTACTCAGGAAAGGAATGAGCCATTTATTACATCAGCATAACTCTAACAAGTCATGAGCTAAATTACACCTTTGTTGAAAAATCTTGTTTAGCAGTGGTGTTCACTTCTCAAAAATTATGGCACTACATGTTGACTCATATAGTAAAGTTTGTGGCTAAAATTGACCCACTCAAGTATCTTCTAAGCAAGGAAACCTTAACTGGTAGGTTGGCTAAATGGGTTATGATCTTAAGCGAGTTTGATATTCAGTATGTAGATCGAAAAGCTATAAAAGGACATGTAATTGTAGATCAATTAGCAGAAGCACCGATGCCAGCAGAACATCCAATACATGTAGATTTTCCTGATGCCGATATTTTCACAACAGAAATCCAACAATCATGGTCACTTTACTTTGATGGTTCTTACACTCAACATGGTTTAGGAGCAGGAATTCTTTTCATTACACCTCAAGGACATACGATCCCAAAATCTTATCAGCTAATGTTTCCTTGCACAAACAACATAGCTGAATATGAGGCATTGATAATCAACATGAAAATTGTAGTAAATTAGAAAATTACAGAACTTCAAATTTTTGGCGACTCGCAACTTGTCATAAATCAAATCAATGATGAATACCACACTAAAAATGACAAATTGATACCTTACAAAAGAATGGTGGATGATATCAAGAAATACTTTGTTAATATCCAGTTCAAACAGATTCCACGCATTGATAATAAAGCAGCCGACGCCATGGCTACAATCGCCTCTCTACTCCAATTTTTCAAAGAATCAGAAGCGGTATAATTTCCTGGTGGAACAATTGTTTTATCCCACCCATGATGATCCTGAAATGCAAATCATTTTCCATCTAACAAGTTCTGAATCTTCCTTATATGGCCAAATCTATACTTACTTGAAAGATACTGCTTTACCCTTAGGCTTGTCTAGAAATCAAAAACGAAATTTCATTCGACAATCATCTCGTTATACCTTAATTGCTGACATCCTATACAGGTGTGGTCTGGAATGTACCCTCCTTAAGTGTCTTGAACGCGATGAATCGAAAAAAGCCTTACAAGAGGTCCATGGTGGGATTTGTGGGACACATTCAAGTGGACTAACCTTAGCAAGGAAACTTGTAAGATTAGGATACTACTGGCCAACTATGGAGAAAGAATCTTTCGCCTTTGTGAAGAAATGTGCAAAATGTTAGATTCATGGGAATCTCATTCACGCTCCTGCTCAGGAATTACAACCTTTTACCACAACATGGCCTTTTGCTCAGTGGGGATTGGACTTGGTTGGTAAGATACATCCATCATCTTCAAATGGACACAAATTTATCATTACAGCCACTGAATATTTCACTAAGTGGATTGAAGCTGTTCCTTTAACAACTGTTACGGGTAAACAAATCTCTTCATTCATCTTGAATTATATCATTTGCAGATATGGCATTCCTAACTCCATCATCACGGATAATGGTAGACCCTTTAAAAATCAAGATGTTGATGAACTGTGTGAAAGGTTTCACATCCAACATAGGTACTCCACACCTTATTATCCATAGGGGAATGGTCAAGCTGAAGCTTCAAACAAAACAATTCTGAAAATTTTGAAGAAAATGGTGAATGAAGCAGGTCGTGATTGGCATGTTCAGTTAAATCCGACATTATGGGCCTATCGAACAAGCATTCACACGCCGACAGGAGCTACTCCTTATGCTTTGGTCAATGGAGCAGAAGCTATTTTTCCACTTGAAGTTGAGATTCTTTCACTTCAAGTATCACTCAAAGGATTAATCAATGATGAAGACTACAGAGTATCAAGGTTGCAAGAGCTAGAACTACTTGATGAACGACGTCAAACTGCGGTTAATCACTTGAAGGGATATCAACAAATCATGTCTCGCAGTTATAATCACAGAGTCAAACCATGAAGTTTTCAAGTGGGTGATTTGGTCCTTAGAGAAAACCCTCAAAATCAACAAGATCGAGAAAAGAAAGGTAAATTCGAACCTAACTGGTTAGGCCCGTTCATTATCGTTGCAGCCTACGGATTGGGGGCATATCAATTGTCAACAACAAAAGGGGATCTGTTTGAAGACTCAGTCAACAACATTCATCTAAAAAGGTTCTACACCTGAGAAAAATAAAAAACAATATAAAAAATCCTAAAAAAAAAAAAATAAATTAAAAAAAATCAAAACATTGCCTTGATGAAAACCTGGCAAACAGGCGTCTTGGTAATAACAAAAAAAAATCATAAAATCAAGAAAAAGTGCAATAAAAACAAATGGTGAAAACTTGGCAAACAAGCATTGTTTGTGATTTCATTTAGCTCTCTCATCTATTAGGATTCATTCTGCATATGCATCCTCGCATCAATATCGCACACACCTCACTATCGCATTCGCATCATTTTCCTTAAAACAACAAGGGTTTCATCATGACTTGATGATTTGAGATTTATCCATCGTAACAGTTGTGTCTAGCAAGGGTCAGAGTACAAGGTCACTAGGGGGCAGTTCACTTTTCTAGGAGGTAGTCAGCAGCATGTGTTTAATGTCAGAATGTCTGAAACAACAGTTTCTGAGCTTACATGATTATCTTGACAGATGATTTAAAAACAAATTGGATGATCTTAATCTGAATAAAATGAATGACAAAACTTAAAAGCAAAGGTTGCAAATTGTTGTTTTGATATTTGATGACATCATATCTTTGGAGTGGTTCAATGATGTATTGAACTAGAATCACGAGGAAGAAGTATGATTTTTCTTTGATTGCTGTCTATAAGTTAATCATTAGTATGATGCAAATTGGTCGCAGGACATGTTCTATAATGGATCATTGATGAGATTTCAGAATTTGCATAGGAAATTTGGTTAACTTTTGTCTGTTTATGCAAGCAATACTCAGGTCATCTTGGTTCAATTATACCGTCGATGCTTGTATTAACTTGCTACATTAAACATTATGGAAGTAGTACTCAGGTGATCATTTGCTAACATACCCTTTGATGCTTGTACTAACTTTCAACATATCAAAAGGCTCAATGATGACAACTAAACACAACAAGACATTGAAAAAAGGAGAATGATTCATTATTTCATTTAGGGTTGCATATTTCATTTAGGACTGTATAATTCATTTGCATTTTGAGGTTCTTTTTAAAATAGATTTTTGAGGGTGGATCACATTCTTAAATATCTTTTTCGACAATGGTTGAGTAAGACTGGACGTTTGTTACATCTCATCATCATCACTTCATATCATTATCATATTCCTTATCATGTCATTTTCCATCATTACATCGTAGGCATTCATTACATCATAGGCATGGTTATCATTCATCATTCATTAACATATATATTTGCATATTTCACACATTCATAAAATAAAAAAAACTGCATTCATATTTTTCACATCATTATATCATAAGATCATTACATGAGTGTATTTTCATTACATCTTTACATCATCATCATCATCATCATAAATCATTTACATCTTGCATTTTGCATTCATTGCATACATGATAAAAGAAAACAAATTTTGTAAAATTTTAGATCATATCATCATTGCATCATCATACACGACATGGCATATATATAAAAAAAAAAAAATTAAAAAAAAAATCAAAACATCTATAACATGTGGATAAATCATCCACATCACATGTGCATAATCAAATCGCCGCTGCATATCATAGATGTCATCAAAACAAATGCCTAGAAATACAAGGATATCAAATGTTTCAAAAAGATATATCATACATTGGCACCAATGTGTATGAAAAAATGCTCATTGCTAAGAGGCATCTGGCTGTGGATCATGGCTACTGCTGGCGCCAGAAGTAGAGGGTCTTGCTAGATCTCTACTCCCAGAGGCTCTGATCTCTCATATGACCGGCTGACCTACACTCCTGGTCGCACTCCTAGAGTGACTGCATGAGTGAGTCCGAGTCCGAGTACCTGACTGAGTGAAGGCTATCCGCCACTCAGGTGGCACTGCCTCAAAGTAGCGCATCTTGTAATACTCGACCTCGTGAGCAATCTCTAATCCCTCTGCCACAACCTCTCCAATAGAGGTGCTCTCCACTGATCTCAGTAGCCTCTTAGCTACCCCCTCAGCCTGTACGCATCTCTCTTGAAAACTATCCCTCTCAGCCATAAGCTGTGCTATCTGTGGGTTAGGAGGTGGTGGCTACGCTATCTGTCCTTGCAGTTGACTGATGGTCACCTGGGCCTGTGCTAGCTGACTCCTAAGAGTCTAAACTTCTATCTACAAGGTATCTAACTATCCTTGTGACGGAGCCCTGATGGTGATCCGTGACACTGAAGTGCTGGCCTGACCCACTGCTCTAGCTGTCTATGGCCTCGTCCTGAAGGGAATATCAAAAAATAGTCTCTATCTCCCACCACCCCCATCATCCCCATCATCTGAGTTGTTTGAATCCTCATCTGTCTCCTCAGCCTCAGAGCTCTCATCATCTACCTCCATGGCTACCCCACCGATATCTGCCACCTGCTCTGCCTGTACCTGTCCCTGATCCTGTGGCTGCCCTACTACTGGATGTCGCTGCGACTGTTGTAACCCTATCAAGATAACTGGACCTCCCATCAATGGGGTAGGCTCATCTGGACTAGTGAAATGAGGAAAAGGATGTGTGTAGAAATATGTGGCATAATCATCCGTCATCCCTGCATCTGTGACCTCTGGTCGAATGGTCCAATCATCCGGTTGCAGCTCCAAGTACTCTTTGGTGACCTCAATAGTCAAAACTGGCCCCCACTCTGGTACATCTCCCCGATGCCTAGTATATTGTGTCATCCCCTAGGGCATCATCTGAACCCATCCATACTGCCTCAAAACCCTCCGACCCAGAAATCTCTCGATGATGAAGGGGGTGCGTCCAATCAAGTATCGGGGCCTCGTAACATATGACAACTCTATGTCATCTATCTGCCACGGGTCGCAATCCACATACGATCGCTAGATGACCGTGTCCAAATCATCAAGTACCCGTCACCAGTACTCCAGTTTTCCCAGCCTCGGCTGGACAAGGGGTCCTGTGTATGTATAAACATATGGGAATCTGAGGGGGCAATCTCTCCTGACAATGGGGCATGTGATCGCAAAATGCTCCCATGTGAATGTCTGTAGAAGAGTCACTCCACAATAGAGACTCTTCCCATCTGTGTACACGACCTGATGAAGGTCATGGTACAGATGGGCAAGCATGCATGATCCCCATGCATATTTGGTACGGTGGAGAAGCATGTCCTCCAAGATCCTCCCCCACCCAATTGATAGTCCCTTTGACCTGCGATCAGGACAAAGGAAACCACCAATCATCCCTGCTAAAACTGAAGGCAGTGGGGCATATCTCTCTGTCATCTCCTTCCAGGCAATCTCATATCCATAGATATGAGGATCCTGGAAGACCCGTCTCAAAGCATCTGTACCCCCAATCTCTTTGTGATTATAAATCACAAGCTCTCCAACCACAGGAATACCCAAAATCCTATAGACATCCTCTGAAGTCACTATAATCTCTCTTGTTGGTAAGTGGAAGGTGTTGTGCTTGCTATGCCACCGCTCTGCTAAGGCAGTCAATAGTGCCCTGTTGACCCGATACTGTGGGATACTCAACAGAGCTCTCAAGTCACACTGGTCTATCACTCCCAAATCATCATGGGATAGTCAAGGAATCATCTCCCATGTCTGTGGAAATCTCTCTCTGATCTGAAGGAGGCCAAAATCCTCCTTTACAAAATTATCAAGCAAGCATGCAAAATAAATCAGTACATCAAGCAAGTTTACATCACATCTAGTTTGTTTTTCATATCGCATGGAAACAAATTTAACAGTCATCATGACTTAATTTGACTTTCAAATAGGAAAGAAAATCTATCATATATTTTGTTTTTCATATCGCATGAAAACAAATTTAACAGTCATCGTGACTTAATCTATTTGACTTTCA
Organism: Sequoiadendron giganteum; assembly: GCA_007115665.2. Classification (NCBI taxonomy): domain Eukaryota; kingdom Viridiplantae; phylum Streptophyta; class Pinopsida; order Cupressales; family Cupressaceae; genus Sequoiadendron; species Sequoiadendron giganteum. Next base: position 109,136,840 of record CM021101.1, read on the forward strand.
AATCAGGAAAGCAAATTATCATTTCTATTTTGTTTTTCATATCGCATGGAAACAAAATTTATCAAATCCATTTGTTCTTCAAGCACGAAGGCAAATTTATCAAATCTATTCATCAATGATATTCAAATGCATAAAATCTGTTGTCTAATCTATCAACAATCATCAAGCATGCATCAATTTTTTTTCAAAAATTGAAATTCGGCAAACATCCATGGATGCACAACTTTATTCCATGGATGCACTAAAATAGTCTATGGATGCGTGATTTCATGGATGCGCTATTTCATCAAGCATATGCGCTATAACAGTCCATGGATGCGCTAAATCTCATACACGCTAGTCTATCATCATCCGTAGGCAGGTTTCATAGATGTGCCATTTTATCTATCCTATGCGCTAAATCACCTATGCATGATTATTTGGCCTCTATGCACGACCGTTCTATCCCTATGCGCCACTTTGGATGTGCTAAACTATCTATTGTATGCACTAAAAGACCTATCGCATGCGCTAAAACATAATTTTAAAATTTGAAAACATTTGAAAAAGCATCCAAAAATGCATAAAATTTTTACGGAGAGCTTTGGATCGACTTACCGAAGGTCCATACACAGGTGGTCTCTGATAATGGCTACCTCGCTCAAATCTGTGGTGCTCATATGGGATCGACATTGCTTTTATCTCTCTCAGAGCTCCAATTTTTCTCAAAGGTTATTGTTCAAATGAAAGTGACTTCTCACCTTTTTCATCTTTTAAAGGGGTAAAAATAGCATTTATTACTATGCAAAGTGCTATTTCAAGAGTTAAATCACCATTTTTCTCCGAAATCATTTGAAAATCTTCCAAATCAGTCTCATAATCATTCTCATCACACGATTTATCTCTCGAGGGGGCATATAGCATCATCAATAATTTTTCAAAGTCAGGGGCAAATTCTTTGAAGCAATGCGTGAAACACATCACTTCAAAGAGGGGCAAAATGTACACATCTAAAAATGGTCACGATCGATCGAACTTGTTAATTAATTAAATATGAATTATTTAATTAATGTTTCTTAAGTCTTCTACATATAAATAAATTTAATTATTTATTTATATTGTTCATTTTTCTAATTCATCTAATTTAATTAAATAAATTTATTTATTTAATTAATGCTACCTTCTTCTTAATTAATTAAATAGATTTTACAATCTATTTACATTAATTATCAAAGTTTAAATTCTAAATTTAAACGATATTCTTCCCTCCACATTTAATTAAATATTTTCAATATTTAATTAAATCATT